>SJYX01007113.1:0-15338 GCA_006410675.1 Oreotragus oreotragus | reverse complement strand
TATATATATATATATATATATATGGAAGATGTGGTACACATATACAATAGAATGTTACTCAGCCATTAAAAAGAATGAAATAGTGCCATTTGCAGCAACACAGATGGACCTAGAGAGTGTCATACTGAGCAAAGTAGTCAGACAAAGATAAATATCATTTACTATTGTTTAAATATGGATAATTTTGAATTTTATATAATCTAATTAATTTAAACTTAAAAGCTGAAGCAACGTGTTGTTTTTTTTTTCCCACTGAACACAACTTCATTTAGTTAGGGTGATGTTTCACTTTGAGCATTATTTGTAGTGTCGTTATTAGATTGTAGTTCTATCATGACCTGTGTCATCTACAATTACACCTATTACCAATAAAAGATCGTGATAAATGTTGCTAATAATATTTATGTCAATTAATTATTGAAATGATATTATTTTGGATGTATATTGTGTGTGTGTGTGTGTGCTCAGTTACTCAGTCATGTCTGACTCTTTGTGACCCCATGAGCTGTAGCCCACTCGGCTCTTCTGTCCACAAGACTTTTCAGTCAAGAATACAGAAGTGAGGTGCCACTTCTTCTTCCAGGGGAACTTCTCAACCCAGGGATCAAACTTCCGTGACTCCTGCATTGGCAGGTGGATTCTTGATCACTGAGCCACCCGGGAAGCCTTGTGACTATATTAGGCTACATAAAATGAAATGTATTATTAATATTAATTTCACTTCTTTTTACTTTTTGAAATGACTTCTAGGGAAAAAAAATCACATATGTGGTTTACATTATATTTCTATTTGACAGAATTGTTATAAAGGATTAATCATAGAGTTGTTTATGGCAACCCACTCCAGTATTCTTGCCTGGAGAATCCCATGGACAGAGAAGCCTAGTAAGTTACAGTCCACGGGGTCNTACTTTTTGAAATGACTTCTAGGGAAAAAAAATCACATATGTGGTTTACATTATATTTCTATTTGACAGAATTGTTATAAAGGATTAATCATAGAGTTGTTTATGGCAACCCACTCCAGTATTCTTGCCTGGAGAATCCCATGGACAGAGAAGCCTAGTAAGTTACAGTCCACGGGGTCGCAAAGAGTCAGACACGACTGAGCAACTTCACCTTCTTCACCTTGTTTTAAAGTAGACTTTGAGCTTTAGAACAGTTTTAGATCCCATATGACCCACACCCAATTTCCATTATTATTAACATCTTGCATTAGAATGGTTCATTTATTACAATGGATAAACTAATGTTTGTATGTCATTATTAACTAAACCAATTCTTTATTCAGATTTCATTAGTTATTTCCTAGTGTCCTTGTCTTTTTCAGGGCCCCATTCAGGCTATCAGATTATATTTGGGGCTCATGTCTGCTTAGGCTCTTATTGGACGTCACAGTCTTTCAGACATTCTTGGTGGTCCTCGAAATGGTGGTCCTCAAAAATAAATTTCCATGTTTTAATTCCTGAAATCTGTGAATGTGTCTTTATCTGGAAGAGTGGTTTTTTCAAGTCTACACTCCAACAACTAATGCCAAAGAAGTTGAAGTTGAAAGGTTCTATAAATATCTACAAAACGTTCTAGAACTAACACCAAAAAAAGTCCTTTTTATCATAGGGGGCCAAAATGCAAAAGCAGGAAGTCAAGAGATAGCTGGAGTAACAGGCAAGTTTGGCCCTGGAGTACAAAAAGAAGCAGGGCAAAGCCAACAGAGTTTTGCTAAGGGAACACACTGATCACAGCAAACACACTCTTCCAGCAAGAAAGAGATGATTCTACACATAGACATCACCAAATGGTCAACACCAAAATCAGACTGATGACTATATTCTTTGTGGTCAAAGATGGAGAAGCTCTATACAGTCAGCAAAAACAAGACCAGGAGCTGACTGTGGCTCAGATCANTTCCAGCAAGAAAGAGATGATTCTACACATAGACATCACCAAATGGTCAACACCAAAATCAGACTGATGACTATATTCTTTGTGGTCAAAGATGGAGAAGCTCTATACAGTCAGCAAAAACAAGACCAGGAGCTGACTGTGGCTCAGATCATGAATTCCTTATTTCAAAATTCAGACTTAAATTGAAGAATGTAGGGAAAACCACTCGGCCATTCAGATATGACCTAAATCAAATCCCTTATGATTATACAGTGGAAGTGACAAATAGGTTTAAGCAATTAGAGCTGTCAGAGTGTCAGGAGAACTACTGACAGAGGTTCATAACACTGTGCTGGAGGCAGTGATCAAAATCATCCCAAAGAAAAATAAGTGCAAAAAGGCAAAGTGGTTGTCTGAGGAGGCCTTACAAATAGCTGAGAAGAGAAGAGAAGTGAAAGTCAAAGGAGAAAAGGAATGATCTATCCATCCAAATGTAGAGTTCCAAAGAATCGCAAGGAGAGATAGGAAACCCTTCTTAAGTGAGCAATGCAAAGGAACAGAGAAATATAATATAATGGGAAAGACTAGAGATCTCTTCAAGAAAATTAGAGACATCAAGGGAATATTTTATGCAAAGATGGACACAAAAAAAGGACAGAAACTATAAGAAACAAAAGCAAAGAAAATTAAGAAGAGGTAGCAAGAATACACAGAAAAACTATAGATAAAGGTACTAATGACCAGGCAACCAGAATGGTGTGATCACTCACCTAGAGCCAAACTTGCTGGAATGCAAAGTCAAATGGGCCTTAGAAAGCATTACTACCCACAAAGCTAGTGGCGGTGATGGAATTTCAGCTGAGCTATTTAAAACCCTAAAAGATGATGCTATTAAAGTGCTGTACTCAAAATGCCAGCAAATTTGGAAATCTCAGCAGTGGCCACAGGGCTTGACAAGGTCAGTTTTCATTCAAACCCCAAAGAAAGGCAATGTCAAGGTATGTTCAAAGTACTACACAATTGCACTCATTTCAACTACCAGCAAGGTTATGCTCAAAATTCTTCATACTAGGCTTCAGCTATACATGAATCAAGAACTTCCAGATATACAAGCTGGATTTACATAAGGTGAGGAACCAGGGATCAAATTGCTAACATCTGGGTTATAGAAAAAGCAAAGGAATTAAAGAGAAACATCTACTTCTGCTTCATTGACTTTACTAAAGCCTTCAACTGTGTAGATCACAACAAACTATGGAAAATTCTTAAACAGATCACCTTATCTGCTTACTGAGAAACCTGTATGCAGGTCAAGTAGCAACAGTCAGAACTGAACATGGAAAAAAAGACTGCTTCCAAATTGGGGAAAGAACACATCAAGGCTGTATATTGTCACCTTGCTTATTTAACTTATATGCAGAGTACATCATGAGAAATGCTGTACTCGATGAAGCACAAGCTGGAATCAAGATTGCAGGGGGAAATATCAGTAACCTCAGATATGCAGATGACACCACCCTAATGACAGAAAGTGAAGAGGAACCAAGAGCTTCTTGATGAAAGTGAAAGAGGAGACTAAAACAGCTGGCTTAAAATTTAACTTTCAATAAAAACTAAGATCAGCGCATCCATTCCCATCACTTCATAGCAAATAGATGGACAATGACAAACTTTATTTTCTCGGGCTCCAAAATCATTGAGGACAGTGACTGTAGCCATGAAATTAAAAGATGCGCTCCTTGGAAGAAAAGCTATGACAAATCTAGACAGCATATGAAAGAAAACAGACATCACTTGGCTGACAAAGGTCCTTATGGTCAAAGCTATGGTTTCTCCAGTAGTCATATATTGATGTGAGGTTTGAACCATAAAGTAGACTGAGTGTTGAAGAATGGATACCTTCAAACTGTGATGCTGGAGAAGACTCTTAAAAGTCCCTTGGGTAGTATGGAGTCAAAGCTGTCAATCCTAAAGGAAATCAACCCTGAACATTCATTGGAAGGACTGATGCTGAAGCTGAAGCTCCAATACTTTGGCCACCTGATGCAGAGAGACATTAGAAAAGACTCTGATGCTGAGAAAGATTAAGGGCAGGAAGAGAAGGGGATGACAGAGGATGAGATGGTTGGATGGTATCACCGATTTAATGGAGATGAGTTTGAGCAAACTATGGAAGATAGTGAAGGATGGGGAAACCTGGTGTGCTATAGTGGATGGGGTCTCAAAGAGCTGGATACAACTGAGTGACTGAATAACAACCCGTGAAAGATCCCCGGTAAGATCTTCCTGAATTATTTGAGCAGGCCCTCAATCCATTACAAGTGTCCTTATACGAGGCAAACAAAGAAGACACATATAGAGAGAGGAGGAAGAAGCAATGTGATCACAGAGGCAGAGATTGGAGCGATGCCACCACAAGCACAGGAATGCAGAAGCTGGAAAAGTCAAGGGACAGAATATCTCCTAGAACCTCTTTTGGGAGAAGAGCACTGCCAATTCACTGAGAAGATAAAACAAAGACTTTGACAGTTTTGATAGTACCAGTCAGGTTTTTTTCCTCACATGCCCTCTATTGGAATTTGGCTGATGTCCTTCTCATCATTAAAATGGGGATATGCATTCCTGGGAGGAAAACCAGAGAGATAAAGTACATGGTGTATCAAATGCACATACTATCAACATGATTTATCACCGCTGATATTGACCTTGATCATCTGGTTCAGGTAGTATTTCTCTACTATTAAGTTACTCTTTTTTCCCCTCCTTTGCATACTGTATTCTTTGGAAGGTATTGTGACAAATAAAAATAAAACTTATAATCAAAAGGGAAGGAAGAGATGGCCATGAGAGTTTCTGAAAGGAAGGCATAGATACTGAGTGGCTAGTGGTCTTGGAGAAAAATAGATCAATAACAACCATGATTTAAACTGGTGGGATCATATTTGAAAAAAAGGGGAGAACTCTACTTCTTTGAAACACGAACAAATAAAAGAGAGGTAAAAGAGACAGACATTGATTAGGTAATGCAAAGAAAGACTGAAGACCTCATAGAGGTCTCTTCTCAAGAAAGCAAAATTTACTTCAACAGACATTGAAATTTGCTGTATATCAGACATCGAACTTAGATTCTGAAGAATCCAAATTTAAAATAATTTGTCATAAGGTTTCCCTCATAGCTCAGAAGATATTTATCACTTGAAAATGAAGACTATCATATGAATAAGGTATAAAAATAAATATAGCAATGCAGGGATATTTTAAAAGAGCAGGAGAAAGTAATATTCACATCCCTCTGAAACTCAGGAAAGTTTCCAAAGATTAGCTGGTATTTGAGAGAAAAACCACTAACCACAAAAACTGACATTGTAGAATGACCTAAAAATAATTGTCAAAATAGTTCTCAACTTTGCAGTTTCTGAAATGCTATTTGTCACTGACCCAGAATTGATTAGACTTGGGGATAGAATTCAAGCCAAGAAAAATCATAAAAATATAAACCAGACTGAAAAGTATTAATTATATTGAGAACTAAAACTGTCAGACAAGCTCTATATGGCAAAGTTATGTGAAAAATTGAAATCTTAAAAGATTGGTTGACAGACTTTGAATGGGAGAATGGAGTATTTGTTTTTTACATGGGTTCAATGTGTAAGATCATTAACCTGGCAAGTTTCAGTTGCATGGTCTGTGAAAAATGAGAATAGAAATACCTCTTACATCAAATGATCAAATGAAGGAAGGCATGCTCAGCACAGGGCCTGGAACATAATAAACTCTCAGGAATTATTATCATTACTATGACCGTTATATTTGTTTAGTCATCAATTTCCTTCCTTATCCTGGTTTCCTTCAAGATGGCAGCCATATCATACTCATTTATGCCCCTCAAGTGGCCAACAAAATACTTGTCATCAAGAAGAAATGCAGTAATCAGCTTATCCCACTTAATTAAAAAGGAGCTGATTATGTCAAAGAACAAGAAATAAAAATAATTTAGAAGTTGATAGAAACAATGTGCTTCAATGAAGTTGCTCCTTAAAAAAAAAAGGAAAACATAAAATATTCATTTGAAAAAATATCTTATTAAAAGTAATTTTAAGGCTCTTAAAGGTATAGATAAGAAAATGTATACATGAAAAAGTTGTAATTCCCTTTATAGCAATACTATGTCCTGTTCTTGATTAAATGGAAAGAAGGACAAGCATGAGGGAGTGAGGTTGGGATAGCTGTGGTTTGGAGACTAGGTTACTATTTATAAGTAAAGAATGGAAAAGAAGGTGTCATAAAGTTAAACTAGGGAGGTCCAGTAATAACTAAATCATGGGATTGTCTCTATGGACTGACTTAAGCCCTTTAAAAACTTCTCTGTTTTATTCTCTCCATCTGTTTTACCAGACTATCAGGAGAATTATTTAGTTAATGTTGAAGACTATATTTATCAGCTCCACAAAATGTCTGTTATTTAATGATGAGAGAGCTCTAAATGATGCCATGGGAGTATCATAGGGACCAGCAACAGCGTTATTGTCAGCTGAGTCCTTCAGAGACCCACAGGACAAAATATGATATGCCATACTCAGAGCACTTGGAATTGTGTTTCAATAATTATTTCTCCCTTTTACTCCTCCAAGGCAATTGAGTTTTATACTTTGTGGGCTTGAGAAGCAATTTGGTTTTTATGATGGTAGAAATTTAGAGGGGTCTCAACATTACCCTGAAAATGCTTCTTTCAAATAGAAATTATAGTGACACGATGCACTACAAGTGATAACTTTTCTTTCTAAGGATCTAAGAATATGAATTCTTTGCTTGAAATCCTTGTCCAAGATCTTTCTCTTTTCCTTTAGTAAAAGAAACAATATCATGTTTAGTAACCTGACCCTAAATTACAGACCTGGAAGCCTTTAATATATCAAGTGTTATTAACTGCATTTATTTTCTAAAGGCCGTACAGTACAGAGGAACTCAGAATTTGAAACAGCGTATTTTGAATAAGTCAAGGAGAAGAGAATTTCCTTTGTGATTCAGGGTTTTAAACAGTCTGCATTTTTAATAATTCCATAATAGGTATCATCCTGACTCAGTGCAGATGATAATACAGCCCAGTGTGCTTCAGCACACCAGTGATTTTCAGGCCTGGAATATTAACTCAGTGCCTTGTAACCTGCAACTAAATATCAACCTTCCTATTTCAAAGAAGGACCATAGGAAAGAAAAATATTCCAATACATTCTTAATCAGCATACAATGTGTCGGTCTTAACAATGAAGTCTGGTAAATAAAATCTCCTCTAAAATGAAACCTCCATATGAGGTAAATCAGTTTTTTTGGGTCAGTAGGGTACCATTTGGTAAATTACCTCTGTTCTTTTCTACCATGAGAGATTGATAGTCCCTCATGTATGTGAGCTAGTAATGCTCAACATGCATTAGACTCTTCTGAATTGCTCCAAGGATCATGCCCCGTTTGAATAAAACTGAAAATATTATTAATGGATAATTTAGACTTTAGGCCTGGGGCTAGATTCATGCTGTTACTTGGTCAGGATATTGGCACTTTCTCTTCTTTAATTTATGTTTGCACAAAAGTGACATGAGCTAAGCTCAGATATCCTCCCAGAAATCTGGCCTGACTCCCTCTTTGTGTGGGTTTAATTTGCAGCCTTCAAGGTATTTCTGTGTATTATAGTTGCTTTCATACCAGGTTGAATGGAATTTCAGACATGATTGAAAGGAGTTCTATTTTCATAATTCAAAATAATCAGGCCCCAGCTACGTGAATGGAGCTCTCTGGGTGGTAATCCTGCAGTTAATCCTCTCACTTGAAAATGAAAACATTCATTTGTGATCTTTATTGAAGGTTATCATGTCTACAGAGCATGTGTTTGGCGTGACTTCAGAGTATGGTTCCAGTAATTTCTACTGTGCTGTATATTAATCATGTCAGTGCAGGGGCTCAGTCTCATGTCAGAATCAAAAAGAGTCTTCGTGTTTTCCAGTGTGGAGGAGGGTGATGGTAACCGAGCAGTCCAGGAAGGGTCAGCAGGCTCAGAGGAAGCACCATAGAAAATGGGGATTAAGAGACAGACTCCCTTCCCTGAATACTAAATACTGTCTTTTTTTTTCCCCCTCTGTACCAATAGAGGGGCTTGCAGTCATCATGGACTTGGAAATCACTTCTGGAAAAATTAGTACACTCAATCTATGTGTTCCAACATAAATTTCACAAATCAGCATCATTCATTCCTGTTGTCTTATCCAGTCAACTCAGTTCCTCTTCCTACCTCCCCTTACTCTCACCATGCAGATTCTGCCTCCTGCCCAACCACCCTCCAAAAACTGCTATAAGTTCTAGCACAAAAGTCAGCTCTGGATCATCATTCTTACAATAGTGATTACTTGACTGGATTGGGGGATTCCCTAGTGGCTTGGTGGTAAAGAACCCACCAGTCAACGTAGGAGATGCGGGTTCAATCCCTGGGTCAGAAAGATCTCCTGGAGAAGGAAATGGCAACCCACTGCAGTGTTCTTGCCTGGGAAATCCCATGGACAGAGGATCCCGATGGGCTACAGTCCATGAGGTAGCAACAAGAGTCAGACACAACTTAGAGATTAAATAGCAAATAACAAACAAGAATAGTTGAATGGATTGTTGGAATCTGAATTAGCCATTTGACACATACACTGTGAATGTGTGTGAGAGAAAGAGGTTTCCCTTATCTGCTGCATACCACTTTCTTTTTTTCCCTAGGGTTCTATTGCACTTTCTTGTTCTTCCTCCCGTCCCTTGTTTCCCTTACTCTCTTGGTCTCTGAATCCCCTTCTCTTTGTCTTTCTCTTTTTTATTTCCTGTCTCTTTGGCTTTCTGTTCTTTTCATTTTCACTCTTTTCTGCACTCTCTCACTCATTTTTTCTCTCTCTCCAATTCTGTTTCCTCCCCTCCATCTCTCTTTAAACTTGAATTTCTCTAGATTTATCTTCCTTGCAGTTAAATAGAATGATGGTTTTTAAGCATCTTGTAAGACAAGCAAGCAATCCAAGTTTATTTTTTAAGTGATTATGCTGTTTTGGGAGATTTCCTTTGCACCTCACAAATCACCCCCACTTTATCTAAGTGTAGGCAGGAACAGCATTTGTGGTGATGCCTTTTAAACACTGGATATTAAAGGCTCTGCTGACCTATTTTGAAAAATGGCGTGAACTGTTAGCAGAACTATGATCTATTTTCAGATGTGAGAATGGAAATTGTGAACTCTGAGAAGCCTGGTGGTATTACTGCTAAATCATTTGTAAACTGTTAAATGATATAGTGATGGGGGTGCCAGTTCCTTCAGCAGTATTCTCTTTATATTTCCAACTCTCCAAGACTTTTCACAACTGCTTTCTCAAAAAATTTTGAGTAGAAAGGGACATAAAATGTAGAAATTTGGAATTCAATCTTTCATTTGGGAATTTACTAAATAGAAGGGAATGTGTGCTCTTCCAGCTATTTTAAGATCTGAGGACAATATAAGAGAAGCGAAACCTCAACATTCTGTATGACGTTGTAGTTTCACACATGGTCATTTTAATGAGACTAAATTATCACCTGCCTAAAAAAGTAATTGGTTTAAATAATCTAAGGTTATTTCCTTACCTTCACCCAAATTAAATACTCTGTTATGTTGTTTTTCCTGGATTAAACTTTATCTCAAAACTATACATTGATGCAAACATAGTTTATAACATTACATCTACATGTTAAACTGTAATAAGAATATCAACCTCATGTACCTACCAACCAATTTGAGAAATAGATCACTTGACTAAAACATAAGCCCTTCTGTAATCCTGGTACAAATTTTAGTCTTTTTCAACCCATTTTGTCCTTCTGGCTCCCTGCAACCCTTCCCCCCTTCTCCCATATGTCCCTGCCTAGGATGTGAGGCAAAGGAGACTATAAGGAAAGACAGGATTCATCCTTGCCTTATTCTCATCTTATGGTTTTCAGTGTTTTACTACGAAGCATGACTGATGCTGAAGCTGAAACTCCAATACTTTGGCCACCAGATGCGAAGAGCTAACTCATTTGAAAAGACCCTGATGCTGGGAAAGATTGAGGGCAGGAGGAAAAGGGAATGACAGAGGATGAGATGGTTGGATGGCATCACTGACTCAATGGACATGAGTTTGGGTAAACTCCAGGAGTTGGCGATGGACAGGGAGGACCAGGGTCACAGAGTCAGACATGACTGAGTGACTGAACTGAACTGAACTGATGATGTTTGCTCTGAGTTTTTTTTATTGATGTCTTTGTATCAGAATGAGGAAAAAAAGTCTCCAAGAGAAATCACAAAAAACTTCCAAAAACAGAATCCATAAACCCTCAGAATCTTTTTAAAAAATTATTTCTGCACAATATACTACTGAAAGAGTATATGAATCTTCTTGCTAGATGAAGGACAAAGTATTATATTAACTTATATTTACCTTAACACACAGTATACTTAAGGGATTATCATAAAGTGACAATAGTTCTCATTATATATTTTGGTACAATGCCAAGTTTGACATTAATTGACAGTTATTCTGACATATAAATAAATCAGCATTTTTTAAAAGTCCTCAGTGACAAAGTAATAAGCCTACATTCATCTGTGCATGGATGACAAACACATTATTGACATAGCATGTAGAAAACAAAGAGGTGTGGTGCAGGTTTGGGCCAAGTGGAATGACAATGAATTATGAAAAAAAAATAAAAGGCACAACAAAATTTAAAAGCCAATGATTTAAATTCCTGTCCAGGCATGAAGGGTTGGAGTAATTTTCTATCAATCAAACATTTCCAAATAAAGCCATCTGTCAATCATCAACTCAAAACCCTAAGGATATTTAACTTAATGCAGTAACTTACTGGAATTTTTCCTTTAACTGTCAGTGATATTTAAATATATCTAGGAGTCATGTACAGATGCGAGTCAGACCATAAAGAAGGCTGAGCACCAAAGAATTGATGCTTTTGAACTGTAGTGCTGGAGAAGACTTGAGAGTCCCTTGCTTGGGCATCAAGGACATCAAATTCCTCAATCCTAAGGAAATCAACACTGAATATTCACTGGAAGGACTGATGCTGAAGGTGAAGCTTAAGTATTTTGGTCATCTGGTGCAAAAAGCCAACTTGTTGGAAAAGACCCTGATGCTAGGAAAGATTGAAGGCAAAAGGAGGAGCTGGCAGAGGATGAGATGGTTAGATAGCATCACCAACTCAATGGACATGAATGAGAGCAGAGACAGTGAAGGACAGGGGAGCCTGGCATGTTGCAGTCCATGGGGTTTCAAGGAGTCAGACACAACATACCAATCAAGCAAAAACAATATTTGAATTATTAGCTTCTCATTTATTTTAATTTAGAAAGCCATTTTCTAATAAAATTGAATTATGGAAAAGTGGGAATTGACACTCTCTCTGCATTAATTCACCTGCTTAATGGTATACAATATGGAGGAAAGTAATATTTTCACCAAACTGTTAGTGGACAAACCTGGAACTACTTTTATATCAAGAAAGTGGATATACAAACGGGCAGCGGCCAGATCATATATGACAAAGACCTCTGACTCATAATCTGAGTGATCAGCAGGAAAGGCAAACCATAAACCACGGTCTCTGCAGCTCAGAACAGACAGCATTCGGTCAATGAGTGTCAGCTTCCTTAGTTTTTATCAACCAGTGAAAGTCAAACACGCTCCTCAGCGAACCATATAGAATTCTGCACTATAGTTAACCTCATCTAGCTTCCCCTTGCCAACAACTTTTAATCACATACATAAAGCCTCCTTCTCCCTTTTTAAACTATAAAACTTTCTTTGGGTCTCTGCCAAACCAAAGTGATGGTGGCCAACTCCTTTGTAATAGCAAGCTCTGAATAAGTAGCCTGTTTGTTCTCATTTGGTGGTCCTCATTTATTTCTACCACACATCTTTCTATAACAGGGTATGTTAAATATTCACTGAAAAATGTAATAGCAGAACATTTTATTCTAATTTTTTAAATATTTAAAATATCTCATAATATCTTTGAGGAGATATCTAGGGCCAGTGGTAGATTAATCACATGCATTATCTACTTTCAAGGATCACTCATTAAAATGAACTTTCATCATTGAAGAAAATGGTTACTGAGCATTAGCAGACAAGGTATCTCAGTAGATTTCTAAAAGACTAGGTAAATTACCTCATGGGCACTGTGGAGGACACTACAGTCAAGTATAGAATGGAAGAACCATGTTTCTCAAAGGCCTTAAGTCACAAAGGCCTTAATAAATGGTCTTATGTTCAGAAAAAAATTTTTTTTTCCTATAGAAACTAAATGAATTTTGCCAAGGGATCTAAGGGATCTAGTGTCCACAAATAAAGAGGTCTGGGTTTTTGAACTTAAAACAATAATAAGTGACTCTCTGCCCTCCTATATTTATCTGAGGAGCACCAGATAAAGATAAACTGTCCCTAACTGGCACAAACAAAAGGGGATTCTACTGCTGTATAAGATATAAGAAGTCCAGGCAAGACCAACTTTCTCATGACAGCAGGTAGAAAAACTGATTAAATTACAAAGTTCATATTACTTTTTAAGGCATGAAAGATCTGTAGAGTGAAAGTAGTCCTAAATGGCTAAAATTCCAGAGATATGCTCATCATTCACGTAGAAGCTAACAAGAAGCAGCTTATTTCCTTCCATGGTATCTGGTGATTCTGAGAATGGACTTAGCAAGAGGCCTTTATGAGGGGAAAGAAAATCCAAGAAAAGCTTTTAGCAGCTGCAAAGAGAGAGTAACAAAACTGGGTATTTGCAGGTCCCAACTGAGGAGTGTTTGTGAAGAATTTGCTGAAGTCTAAAGGTCGTGGAACAAATAAAGCTTAGTCTGATAGGAATGTAATCTGCCTTCTCATGTTAAGCAGAGATTCTGGATTTAAGGTGTTAAGCAAAGAAAGTGATCCTGACAGTTTTCTTGGTTGTCTACACCAAACGAATTTGAAATTGCAGATCTTCCTTGGTATGTTATAGAGGAAGGTATGCAAAAGCTCATAGAGAATGGAAGCCTAGAGTAGATTTATCATTTAAGGTCAGCTCAACCAGTAAAATGTTCTTGCCTGGAGAATCCCAGGGACGGCGGAGCTTGGTGGGCTGCCGTCTATAGGGTTGCACAGAGTCAGACATGACTGAAGCGACTTAGCAGCAGCAGCAACAACCAGTAAAAGTGTGTGCCTACAATGCGGGAGACAAGGGTTCGATCCCTGGGTCAGGTAGGTCCCCTTGAGAATGAAATACCAACCCACTCCAGTACTCTTGCCTGGAAAATCCCATGGATGGAGGAACCTGGTAAGCTACAGACCATAAGGTTGCAAAGAGTTGAACACAACTGAGCGACTTCACTTTCTTTCAACTATCCTCTTAATATGTCCCCTGGGAGTGTCTAGTGGACACTCTCTTTACAAAGTTTTATAGGACTACATTGTTGAGCAGAGTCCTGGCATCCTACAGGAGTTCTGTGGAGGCTGTTCTCCACTGGCTAGGGATACTTTCAGAATGCCATTGAACTGGACTCTGTGAATTCACTATGGATGATGTGCCCTGACAGTGGAAGCCAAGTAGTGGCACTTAGTCACCACAGAAAAGGTGATTGTGGTGACCATGATGGGCATCACAATCAAGGCAGTAATTAAAATGTCTTTACCAGCTGATGTTTTTGCCTTTGGCTAATTGGCCCTGGTTTCCCTATAACTGAAATAGATGGCATTCTACAAAAATCTTACTTGATTTATATATATAAACGCATTCTAAATCTGGTTGATGTTAATAGAAGTCTGACTAGAATTAACAAAATAGAGAGCTGTAATCTCTCCACCAATTCCTATATTTGATCCAGTTCACAGACTCAGAACCCCTAGACTATATGAGAGGGCAAGACCTCTGGAAGAAGGGCCTTGCTATGACAAAAACATACCATAAATCTTCCTCCTTCTTCAAAGAACTTCTGGGCATTTTTCAGAGTGACTGCACTTGTGAAGGGGAAATAAACAAACTACTCACGGATTACTGAGCACTGACTCTGAACTGACCCTAATTCCTGGAGACACCAAACACTAACACTGGCCCAGCAGTGTGAGCTGGAGTTATATGGAAGTTACATTATCAGTGGAGGGTTGGCTCAAGTCCATCTCAGGGTGAGCCCTGTTTGTCCATAAATACACTCTAGGTTTATGTTTTTGTTTTTTGATTCACCTCTGCGATTCTTTGCTGGAATAAATAAACTTAGTAACTAGTAGAATCCTTACATATGTTCCTTGACCTATGGACTTGGTGAATGTTGGGAAACTTCTGCAGCCAACACTCATAGCAGATGGGGGATGGGTGATCCATCAAGTAAAGGGGATCTGCAGATATATCTGGGTGGTTGGGTATGGGGATGGACCCTGACATTTAAATTATTTACTTAAATTTTATTTTCATCTAATTCCTTTAAATCCTCTTATCATTCCTATCCATGTTTGAATTTATTTCCATGGGATATTTTATACCAATTATAAACAATTCAAAGATAAATGAAATTATATCTTTGAATTTGACCTTAACATAATACAGTAATGGTTTTAAAGCACCTTTTAAACAATTTCTATTGTATACACTGGGGATGCCAATGATTCAACCCAAAGCATAATGCCTCATTCTTCAGAAAATGTGGGGTAACTGATACCAGTCGGCTTTAAAATGTCTCGAATTTATTACAATTCTCATTATTTCTCCATGTTTCTGCTGATATTTGTATTGTGTGATGAGAGCAAAAAGGTCTGCAAACATAAAACAGAACCATCATGTTAGCACTGAGAAACTTAGAAATCACTTGGCTCAACTCCCTTATTTTAGAGATAATATTGCGGACACACAGAAGATGATGAGCTGATGGAGTTGACAGATACTTAGAAAAACTAGGACCCCCCACTGCTGTGCTGTGTATTTAGTTCCTCGGTGGTGTCTGACTCTTTGTGAACCCATGGACTGTAGACTACCAGTCTCCTCTATCATGGAAGTTCTCCAAGTAAGAACACTGGAGTGGGTTGCCAGGACCTCCTCCAGGGGATCTGTCCAACCCAGGGATTGAACCCAGGTCTCCCTCATTGCAGGAAGTTTCTTTACTGTCTGAGCCACCAAGAAAGACCAACTACTGTGTTGCAGTCCCCCATTTACTCACTTTTCACAAATTTATGAAGTCTTAATTTTTAGACTGAAAATGTTGGTTTATTGGGCTTCTCTGATTATCTGTTATGTTCTTAGATATCAGGGAAGAGATAAATAAAACCAAAGAAGACTCATTTTGTTGCAATGAATATTCAGTTAGTTGAATATTAGAAAGAAATGATGGGATGATTTATTTATCAAAGTTTTCCTTAAAATACATATATATATAGTACACA
>SJYX01007111.1:188595-198862 GCA_006410675.1 Oreotragus oreotragus | reverse complement strand
GGTACACGCAGGCGCAGTAGGTTCTGATCGCGGGAGGGGGGGCGATTTTGAAGAGGCCCGTAGGCTTTAGTGCGCAAGCGCAGACCGGGCGAGGCCTCCGGGTGGATAGCTTCTGCGGCTGCGCTGTCCCCCAGCCCTGCCAACGGCCCCCTGATCGCCCTCTTCAACCGCTGGTTACATCAGCCTGCAAGAAGCAGGGTTACTGGGTGATAGGTGACCCTCCCGGAGTGGGTAACAGGCTGAATGAGTAAAGAGGTCCAGAAGGGTCGATTGTAGAGGGAGTACCTTCACTCCTAGTTTGGGGCGTTAATGCTGCGGGAAATGATGGCCTTTCCTGTTGGGGAGGTAATTTACGTGAACCTAGGTAGTTCAAAATTTGTGAACTTCCACTGTTACATCTGGCGGGTGTTACTGTCGAATATTGTAACGTTTGTCATTTGGAAGCATGCAGCCCTAGCCCTCTTGCAGAAACATTGTGTTGAATTGGCTTTTAAAGCAGTTTACAGATGTTGATGATTGAGCCTATTTTACTGGTATTTGGAGGAAATGGCTTTTAGTGCTTTTCTTCCTCTGTGAAGTGAGAATTTGAAAATCTGATGGTTAATGATTTGTAGCCTAAGTCGTCATCCTAACATAGTATGTGGTCTTGGCATAGAGTCCTTTGAAAGCAGTTAAATAGAAGGGCTTGACTGTACTTAAATAACTAGCTTCTTGTTTCCTTCTCTTATAGGGGACAAAGCACAGGAAAGGGACCTCCACAGTCACCGGTGAGTGCCTTTTCTCCCCTGTGTAAGACACAGATACTTAAAAGATACATATATGGGAATAGAGGGCAGACTAGGTGCAGAAATAGATGTGTTCCGAAGGGCAAGTATCCCATACGTTGGAGGTGGTTATGAGTGGAGTGTGGACATTGTGAAGGAGGGTAAGGTGTTGACTGGCTGTTCCTTTATTTTTGTCTCTCTCCTGTGTTACTGACAGGTGTTTGAGGGTGTCTACAACAATTCCAGAATGCTGCATTTCCTGACCGCTGTTGTGGTAAGTGGGCCCCTTGCTGCTAGCTTGAGGGATGTAACACATCGGTTTGCTAGAGGCACTCTTCCGTTTTCTTCCCCCTGGTCTTTCAGGGTTCCACTTGTGATGTAAAGGTGAAGAACGGTACCACCTATGAGGGTATCTTCAAGACGCTGAGCTCAAAGGTCAGTCTACTCAAATTAGTTTGCTTTTTGGAGTTTCATGGGAGAAAGAAGAGAATGAAATAGATTCCTTGAAGATACAAAGATGAGTGGTTTTGGACAACATGATGGCTAGCCTCGTTTTTTGTAGGCCTTTGTCGGAATAGGGCTGCGTGCAGTTAAAGACGTGGGTTTGAAATGTGAAGGCTGGGTATTTTGATGTGAAGTTTTAAGTTTGGGGCTTTGACTAAATCCCGTGGGTGATGTTGTCAAGACAGTGCATGTGAGACTGTGGTGTTGGGGAAAGTTTAGAAAGGGTGAAATTAAAAGTAGTCATATTTTTGTCTTCATGTTTCTTAATACTGACCCTTGGTTGCTGGGAAACGGAACTTTTATAGTTTGAACTGGCAGTGGATGCTGTGCACCGGAAGGTATCAGAGCCAGCGGGTGGCCCTCGTCGGGAAGACATAGTGGACACCATGGTGTTTAAGCCAAGTGATGTCATGCTTGTCCACTTCCGAAATGTCGACTTCAATTATGCTACTAAAGGTATTTATTGGTGCAGGCTGTTGTGTCAGACCCAGTAGAAGGCATAGAATGTGATCTGATTCTCCCCCTTCCTGTTCTTGGTCACCTTATTTCTGAGGAGGATGACTGAAAGTTTTTTCTTGAGAACATGTTAATGTATAAGATGCAGTGGGGTGAATTCCAGCCTGTGTTGTGGTTCATACTTTTCCTGCTTTATTTTCACCTCCTTGCTTCTTTTGAACTCTTGGAACAAGTCTTTTTATGCTGCCTTGCACCCCCAAACTCTGACACACAAAAGCTTTCCTTCCTTCTGTGGTGGGAAGGGTGTTGGAAAGAAGGCTATGAAATACCACCTGACCGCTGATCTTCAATCTACCCTCACAGATAAGTTCACTGACTCTGCCATTGCCATGAACTCGAAGGTGAATGGGGAGCACAAGGAGAAGGTGCTTCAGCGCTGGGAGGGGGGAGACAGCAACAGCGATGACTATGACCTGGAGTCTGACATGGTACAGTCCCTTCTGGGGAACCCTAGAGCTGCCCAGGTGGGGTGTTGACCGTGACACCACTCTTGGACCCGAGAATTGCTGGGGTGGCGGGGAGAAATCTTTTACTATTGCCTGGCAGTCAGAGTCCAATGGAAAGGTATAGAACATACTCAAACAGAAATACTCATTTTTCTACCATCAGTAACTGTTAAAATTTGCTTCAAATCAGTTTTTTCCCAGCGTGGGGAAAAAAAAAGATACAGATGAGATTGTGTATTNATTGCTGGGGTGGCGGGGAGAAATCTTTTACTATTGCCTGGCAGTCAGAGTCCAATGGAAAGGTATAGAACATACTCAAACAGAAATACTCATTTTTCTACCATCAGTAACTGTTAAAATTTGCTTCAAATCAGTTTTTTCCCAGCGTGGGGAAAAAAAAAGATACAGATGAGATTGTGTATTATATAGGCCCATTTCCCTTCCTTCAAACAATTAGCTTGATTTAAAATTTGTCAGTGAATTGTTACTTCACTGTATTAGTTTAAAATTTGCCTTTCCTACCTATTTTTGGATGTTTCATTTTGGTATATAGATCATAGTCATTGCTTTTAACTACATGTATTGTGCTATTCGTATGTGTATACTTGTGTGTATATGCAATATATTGTATCTGTTCCTTTTTTACTGGTGTTTCTGGCCATTATTTTGGTATTAAAAATAGTACCTTACTGAATTTTTAGAATGTGTATCCTCATGCACTTAGGTCAGAATTTCTCTGGGATATAAATCTGAAAATGGATGTTAGGTCCTAAAGACTTTTATGTCTTGGAAACTGCCAGTTTGTACTGCAGTCAGTAGATGAACCATCCCATCAGCCCTGTTCCTTTTTTTCCCACTCTTGGTTTGGTCAGATTTTTAATTTTTCAACCTGAGGGAAGAGAAAAATTGGTTATTATCGCTTTCCTTGCTGAGCTTTAAAACATTCTCCCTCTTCCTCTAGTCTAATGGATGGGACCCCAACGAAATGTTCAAGTTCAATGAGGAGAACTATGGTGTGAAGACCACCTATGACAGCAGTCTCTCTTCTTACACGTGAGTGTCTTTTGGTAGTTCCCACATGGTGCAGTTTGAGGTATGGGGTCATCAACAGAAGGGAGGTTTCGGTGGAACATAGCTTTTGTACATGTCTTTCTGGGTGTCTGGGTTGCCGTCTCTCTGCTCCTAATCTGCCTTGTGAACTCCTCGTGGAAAGGTTTTTCTCTTTCTCATAACCTTGATTCCGTGGGTAGAATGAACTGCTTTTTTGGTCCATACTTTTCCTGTAAAATCTTAACAAATTTATATGTGTGTCTCAGTGTCCCTCAGATTCAGAGAGATGCCTTGCTGCTCTGCCTAGGACCCTGCTACATGCCAGATCAGTGTATGCTGAGTTGTTGAGGGTTAAATACCCACATGTCTGAGCTGTTGATAGAACTGATAGAAATGTCTTCCTTTTTCCTCCCTCTTGTCCCGTGGCCCTGGGGTGGTGACGGTCCTCACAGGGTGCCCTTAGAGAAGGACAATTCAGAAGAATTCCGTCAGCGGGAGCTGCGTGCTGCCCAGTTGGCCCGAGAGATTGAATCGAGCCCCCAGTACCGCCTGCGGATCGCCATGGAGAATGATGATGGGCGCACGGAGGAGGAGAAGCACAGTGCGGTTCAGCGACAGGGCTCAGGGCGTGAGAGCCCCAGCTTGGCAGCCAGGTGATTGCTGGGGGAGGCTGGTCCAGGTGGGGCTCAGTGTTTGCGCCGGGAGTTTGACGTATACTTTTGTTGAAGTCTCACAACCACATAGGTTAATATGTAGTTACTCCCAATTTTTTGGTTTAGGTTAGGGCCGAGAGCTTGCTATATGCTCTTGTTGAAGCCTCACAATCATATAGGTTAATACATAGTTATTCTGAATTTGGGGGTTTAGGACGCTGAAGCCTAGAACTATTGATTTGTCTGAAGTAACAAGGCTAAAGATTAGGGATTAAGACAGGTTTTTTCCCCCTCACAGATGTTTGATATTTTTTTTTCCTTTTCCTTTTTTTGCTTTCTGCTGCACTCTGCAATTTGTAGGATTTTAGTTCTCCAACCAGGAACCTAGGCCCTCAGCATTGAAAGCTCAGAGTCCTACCCCTAGGGAATTCCCCATATCCTTTTTTTATTCTGCATTTCATTCCTATATATGTTTTAACTTCTCCTTTTATAAAAATGAAACTGAAGTGTATTGTACCTTAATCCACAATGTTATACTACCTGTCTTGTAGGTCAGGAGGGGGTAAGGATTAATGGAGCACTGGCTGCTTTGGTCTGGTAGGGGTAGCTGCAATGTAGGGTCATAATCCTGGAATCACAGGATAGTTTCTCAAGGGAAATAGTGCAGAAAGCTGGAGTCAGGCATATTTGTTTGTGTGCATTGAGGCAGGAGGTGGACTTTTTACGGAGGGCTTCATTCTTGGAAATTGTGTGTTTTGTGGCTACTTTATGTTATTTGAACTCTCTCCCCCAGGGAGGGAAAGTATATCCCTCTACCCCAGCGAGTTCGGGAAGGTCCCCGGGGAGGCGTTCGCTGCAGTAGTTCTCGGGGCGGCCGGCCTGGCCTTAGCTCCTTGCCGCCTCGTGGCCCTCACCATCTTGACAGTAGCAGCCCTGGCCCAGGTTCTGAGGCACGTGGTATCAATGGAGGTGAGTTAGGAAGCCGACTTGTTGGTGGCAGGGAAGGGGATGGTGGCAGGTGGCAAGGAAAAGAATTTAGGTGGGTTGGATGGAAGTTGCATTGATGGTCATGTAATAGCAGGAACTCTGCCTCTTTTTTCCCCATCTTTAAAAAAAAAAAAAAAAATAGGCCCTTCCCGCATGTCCCCTAAGGCCCAGCGACCTCTGAGAGGTGCCAAGACTCTGTCTTCCCCCAGCAGCAGGCCTTCTGGAGAAGCCTCTGTTCCACCTCCTCCTGCAGGTAAGATTCTAGCAGTGTTAGATGAAGAAATGGATAGGGGTGTAAATAGTCAGTTGTTAGAATGCTGGGCTGGGAGAGTTCCAAGATAAAGGTGTTTTGGAGGCTAGGATTTATTTATGCTTTTTAGGAAAGAATTTTTCAGTTTCCCTCAGGGAGAAATTCCAGCATGGCAATCCATGCGTTGTGTCTGGCTGGCAGGTGCCTTTTGTTTAAATTAGTTGGCATCTAATTTAAGGGAGGAGAAATCATAGAAAATGTCTTAATATCTTTTGAAATACAGAAAGTTCTGCCAACACAGAACCTGTCTTTCTGTATAACTCTGGTTGGCTGGAACTGAGTCATGACTGCCCCTTGGAGCATTCCAGTCTTTCATGGTACCCATGAGGCCATTTTACAAGCTTACCTTACTTGCCTTGGCCTTCTAAACATTTAGGTTTATGACCTTGTAGATAAACTTTCCTTGGTGTTTCTAGTGAGTTCCTAGTACTCAACTGCTCAGTGTCCAGCAGTGACCAACACAAATCACTCTCCCTTTTCTTCCAGTGGGCCGTATGTACCCGCCACGCTCTCCCAAGTCAGCTGCCCCTGCCCCAATGTCAGCTTCCTGTCCTGAGCCTCCCATGGGCTCAGCAGTACCAACCTCTTCAGCTTCCATCCCAGTGACATCAGCAGTTGGGGATCCTGGAGTGGGCTCCATTTCCCCAGCTTCTCCAAAGATCTCACTGGCTCCCACAGATGGTAAGAGCCACCTGGTGGGGGACTGTGGACAGTGGGAAGTGTGCTTCTGGACAGAAGGGCCTTCATGTGTCTCTTCTTTCTTGCTCAGTAAAAGAACTCCCAGCCAAGGAACCTGGAAGGACGCTGGAGTCCCAGGAGTTGTCCCGGATTGCAGGGAAAGGTGAGGATTGTTGTTTTTCCTGCCAGGGTCTCGTGCCCGTTTGATTAGGGGAGCATTTCACTTAGGGAAGTGTTGCAATTCAGAAACAGATGACGTTGGATCAGCCCTTTGATCCTAACTTAAAGGGCTTTAATAAGCTCAGCTTTTTTCCCTTGGTTTCTTTGTTTTTTGGGTTGCTGTGTAGCCACTTTCAAGAAAAGAAATGTGTGTTTTCTCCTTTTTTGCTTTCTTATAGTCCCTGGCCTTCAGAACGAACAGAAGCGTTTTCAACTGGAAGAACTGAGAAAGTTTGGGGCCCAGTTTAAGGTGAGTGAAGTGTGGGAGTGACTAGGATGTTAACAGGAAAGAGATGAAGGTTGAGGGGTCGGGGGAGAGGTTTATAGAATAGGCACTGGGTGGTATTGAGAGATTAGAGCACGCAAAGATGAAGGAAGGAAGTTGAGTCTGGGGTTGAGATAGGAGAGTACTCTCTATGTTCTGTGTTTTTGTCTTTCAAGCTTCAGCCCAGTACCTCCCCCGAGACCAGCTTAGATCCTTTTCCTCCACGGATCCTGAAAGAGGAAGCCAAAGGGAAGGAGAAGGAGGTGGATGGTCTTTTGGCTTCAGAGCCCCTGGGGTCTCCTGTTTCCTCAAAGGCCGAATCAGTATCAGACAAGGAGGACAAACCGCCCCTGCCACCAGCAGGGGGTGCTGAGGGGCCGGAGCAGCCTCCCCCACCTTGCCCAAGCCAAACTGGCAGCCCCCCAGTGGGCCTCATCAAGGGAGATGACAAGGATGAGGGCCCAGTTGCCGAGTGAGTGGGATGGGGAGCTGGGTGGGTGTCTGGTGACGAGCGGCAGGCCGTGAGAATTTACTCCATTTTTCTTTCATAGACAAGTGAAGAAGTCAACATTGAACCCCAATGCCAAGGAGTTCAACCCCACTAAGCCCCTGCTCTCTGTGGTGAGATGGGACAGAGGAATATGGGCTGGAGTTTCCATGAGGAGAGTTGGGAGCTGGGTGTTGGTGGGAGTGAGGAGCAGTTTACAAGTGTGTCAGGAGCGCAGCAGTCGTGGAAGCAGGTCTTAGCAGTGGCTGGCCGGGGATTGTGAAGTATCTGACAGATATTTATGCGTTCCTCACTGGGACTTGGCATTTGGTTCAGGGGGAGTCACAGTCTGGCATTTAGGAGCATGGGCTTCATTTGGGCCCACTGACTGCGCTTGAACCTCTTGCAAGCTCTGTGATCTTGGATGAACCACTTAACCTCTCTGTCTCATTTTCCTTGCCTGTAATTTAAGATCGCTCATCTGGAGGTTGATGTGAGGTTTAACCAAGATACAGTATAGGATATGTTTGGTGCACAGCACTCTGGATGCCCTTGACTGGGAGAGGAGGGTGGTATAGACGTCATTAAGATATCTTGTGCATGTCCTCCTTTGCCTCTTACAGAATAAATCCACCAGTACTCCGACTTCTCCTGGGCCCCGAACTCACTCAACTCCCTCCATCCCGGTGCTGACAGCAGGCCAGAGTGGGCTCTATAGCCCCCAGTACATCTCCTACATACCTCAGATCCACATGGGACCAGCTGTTCAGGTGAGAAGAGACTGGGCGGGCCCAGGGTAAGAGAAGTGACTGGGCTGCCTGAGGGACCGAGGCCTGCCTGTCGTGAACATTCACGAGTGAGTCGTTCAGCCTTGCCTGTGTTCTGGTCCCCAGGCACCGCAGATGTATCCGTATCCTGTGTCCAACTCAGTGCCTGGACAGCAGGGCAAGTACCGGGGCGCCAAAGGTGAGCAGGGTCAGGAGGGGCCGTGCAAGGCGCCACCCGCTGCCTGCTGGCAGATGGAGCTTGAGCTCTGCACCGTCTTCCCCCCACCCGCAGGCTCCCTGCCCCCCCAGCGCTCGGACCAACACCAGCCAGCCTCCGCCCCTCCCATGATGCAGGCTGCCGCCGCCGCCGCCGGTCCACCTCTGGTGGCCGCCACCCCTTACTCTTCCTACATCCCCTACAACCCACAGCAGTTTCCAGGCCAGCCCACCATGATGCAGCCCATGGCCCACTACCCCTCCCAGGTGACTGAGGCATGGAGGAAGGTGGGGTGCAGAGTCCTGGCATCTTAGCAAGCCTCCACCCCCCACACTCAGGAGCTGGCAGGAGAAGCCAGCAAGAGTTTTGGGTGGTGGGGTCCAACTTGGGCTTTTGTCTTGGCTGTAGTAGGACCCGGGGAGGCAGTGGATTCTGGGGCCTTTGTTTTTTCCTTCTGTAAGGTGTAGCATCTACTTGATAAGGTTATCGTGAAAGTGAAGTAAGGTGGTCATGATGAGAGCGGAGTAGTACTGTGCCCAGGTTGTCTGGCAGCAGGGTACTCTCTTGGGCCCTCTGCCGGGCCAACCGCTTCTCTCCTCCTCCAGCCGGTGTTTGCCCCCATGCTTCAAAGCAACCCACGCATGCTGACGTCGGGGAGCCATCCCCAGGCCATCGTGTCATCCTCCACCCCTCAGTACCCTTCTGCAGAGCAGCCCACCCCCCAGGCCCTTTATGGTGAGTTCTGTCCTGTCCCCCGACCCAGGCCATGCTGCTCAGCCCCTCCGGGGTGCCTGTCACTGATTGTCTCCCCTTTCCTGCTGTAGCCACCGTTCACCAGTCCTATCCACACCATGCCACGCAGCTCCATGCCCACCAGCCTCAGCCGGCCACCACGCCTACTGGGAGCCAGCCGCCATCCCAGCATGCGGCCCCCAGTCCTGTCCAGGTGCCTGCTGTGGGGTATCCACGTGGGTGGGGCAGGGATGGGTGGCTGAAAGAGAGGACTAGGACTCGGGGTCATTCCCTAAGGGGGAGAACCTGGGGGTCAGAGGTGGTACTGGAAGTGGCACTCACCGTTCGCCTTGCTCTGATGACAGCACCAGGCGGGGCAGGCCCCACACCTGGGCAGTGGACAGCCGCAGCAGAACCTGTACCACCCAGGGGCCCTGACAGGCACGCCGCCTTCTCTGCCACCGGGACCTTCTGCCCAGTCCCCTCAGAGCAGCTTCCCCCAACCAGCCGCTGTATATGCCATCCATGCCCACCAGCAGCTGCCCCACGGCTTCACCAGCATGGCCCATGTTAGCCAGGTAAGAGCACACGCCACCTGCCCTGAGCCGCGGGGCACCCTTCCCAGGGTCACGGGTGCGCGTCTCCCTCTGCTGCTGCCTGGGGTTCTCCGACCCTGTGGCGCTCCCGTGGCGCTCGCAGCTCCTTTTCTGTTCTCCACAGGCCCATGTCCAAACTGGAATCACAGCAGCCCCGCCCCCTCACCCTGGGGCTCCCCACCCGCCCCAGGTGATGCTGCTGCACCCACCCCAGAGCCATGGGGGCCCCCCCCAAGGCGCAGTGCCCCAGAGTGGGGTGCCTGCACTCTCAGCTTCCACACCCTCACCCTACCCCTACATCGGACACCCCCAAGGTGAGCAGCCTGGCCAGGCGCCTGGATTTCCAGGAGGAGCCGATGACAGGATTCGTGAGTTCTCGTTAGCTGGGGGTATTTGGCATGGAAGAGCTGATGGGCTGCAGGTGGGGCAGGATGCACGGGTTCTGGGCGGGGAGTGAGGGGTCTTGGAGGCAGGGCTGTCCCACAGGGCGCCTGCCGACCTGCACCTGTCTGTGAAGTATGTAGGGTGGGCAGAAGCCACAGTCGCCGCCGCCAGGGGCTTGCTCCTGGCTCTGTCCTTTGCTTCCCTCCGTCCTCGCTCAGTTGTGATCCAGCAGCCCCCCTCCCCACTGCCTCCCCAGCTCTCAGTGACCCCGACTGTCTCCTGACTTAGCCGAGGTAAGGTCAGCGCAGTAGACAGGGCCAGGCTGGGGTGTGGGGGGCTGAGCTGGGCACGTGAGGAAGGGCTCTGGCTCACGGGGAAACGGCGATTGATCTGTGCTTCTGACAGCCCCATGAGACACCTCGAGGCGGCCGCTCCTACCAACACTCCCCCCACACCCTACACTGGACGGCATTGGATGAAGGGACAGCTGCTTGGGTTCTAATGCTCCTGCTCTCTTCTCTTTCCCCTCCAACCAGTTCAATCTCATCCCTCCCAGCAGCTCCCCTTCCACCCCCCGGGGAACTGAAGATTGTCCTGGCCGCGACCTGAGACCTCCATGAGTGGAGGGAAGAGTGATCTATGTCTCTTCCCCCAGCAGCTCGGACCAGTCCCAGCCCCCCACCCCCTTTCCC
>SJYX01007111.1:157751-186190 GCA_006410675.1 Oreotragus oreotragus | reverse complement strand
GGCCTCAAAGTGGGCAGGGCCAGGGTCCAGCGGGGGTGGGGGGGTTCCTGCTCTGCCCCTGCCCATCCCCACCCCATCTTGCCCTCCCATCCTCTCATCTGTCCCCCTCCTCCCCGCTGGAGATGGAAGATCGTTTATTTTCTATTATTTATAACCTTGGGCCCCCTGTTCTTTCTTCCCATTAACTTGAGTCACCTGCGTAAGAGAAACAGACATGCCCCGCAAGGATGGTTGGACAAGGACTTTTACTTTTTATTACATAAAAATATTTAAAAAAATTAAAAAAAAATAAAATTTTAAACTAACTTAACCGGCCTGTAGTTTTCTCTTTGAATAGTAAGACGGGAGCGGTTGGTTTTATAAGGTTTCCAAGGTGGGGCACTGTAGGTGCCCACCCAGAGTACCCAGAGATGCCCTTCTGGTTCTGTAACTGCCGTGTAGGCCTGCCATTGTCTCAAAGGCTGTTTTCTCACCTCAGAACTGCCCTCATCGTGAGGTGTGACTTGAGGTTTTAATTTCTAAGTAAAGTACTTTGTGAATGATGTCTCTTTGCCCTAAAAAGTACACTTGTGTTTTGGGCCGCCTGAGAGAAGGACCAGAGTGGTGCACAGTTGAGAGGTCTTGGTTGTGGGTGAGAGCTATATAGGATGAAGCTGCTATTAAAAGTGGCAGGAGGGCTGGGTTGAGCCAGGCTGAGGGAAAGGGGCTGGATTAGAAAGATGGGGGCCAGGTATGGGATGGAGAAACAGTAGGCTCCAGGAGGAGTTTGGAATTCTTTACTAATAAGACCTGGTATTCGTTTCTTATCTGTTTCTTACTGGTAGAGGATAAGAGAATGGGACTGATCTGTAGCCTCTAATTGGTTGTTAAAAAGGGGCAGGTTGGGGACTTCCCTGGTGGTCCAGTGGCTAAGACTGTTCCTAACGCAGGAGGCCCCAGGTTTGATCCCTGGTCAGGGGACTAGATCCCACATGCTGCAACTAAGACCTGGTGCAGCCAAATGTTTTTAAAAAACAGATGTGCGGTCCCAAGTGACAGCTCTCCAACAGGTTAGGAGGCCTTAATGGAAGTAGCAGCAGGAAAGCCTTCAGGTGGGCTCCAGATGTCTGCAGCGCAGATGGAGATCTGGTTTCTGTAGTGCTGGAGACATACGTAATGGCAGGTGTTCCTAGGTATCCCTCTTTTATTCTTAAGAGCAGAAATCTTATGAGCTAGAAGGAACTTTAGCCTCCACCCTGACTGAATCTGCCTGAAAACTTTCAGCCTCTCATTGCACACTGAAGGTAAAACAAGTAATTATGCTTTACTGTTGGACAGTACTTTTCACGAGATTGCTCTATCTGAAGTTTGCTTCTGTTTGCCTCGTTCTGGGCCTAAGAGCCTCCATTCTCTTGAGCTGTTTGTGCTGTAGGTTTCTGTCCCGAGTATGTTCATTTGTCAGGATACAAGTTTGAAAGGGTGCCATTAATCCCTGCTGAATGCCACCTGTGTTACTGGGGGTCATCCCAAAATCTCTCTGATTTGATAGACCTTGTTAATTTTAAATCTCAGTAATTAACATTAAAAGTGAAACTTTCATTCTACAGTGTCTCACTCGTTTGGACTTAGTGATATGGTAGGGATAACCTATCAAGCCTACAAATTATTTACCAAGTATAATATTCTGTGCTGGGTCTAGAGTCAAGATAGAATACCCAGTATCAAGTTTAAATAAGGGTAGCTAAACATGAACAGGCTGGTGACTACTCAGACCGGGCACCTGAACTGGGCCCAAGCTATAACTGTTTGACCAATATCTCTAGGAATAACCAACATTTAGCCTGTTTTACGTAGCATTTTGCTAAGCAGTCGAAATTAAGAGATGCTCCTTGGAAGAAAAGCTATGACAAACCTAGACAGCATATTGAAAAGCAGACTTGACTTTACAGGTCCATATAGTCCAAGCTGTAGTTTTTCCAGTAGTCATGTTATGGATATGAGAGTTGGACCACAAAGAAAGCTGAGCACCAAAGAATTGATGCTTTTGAACTGTGGGGTTGATGAAGACTCGAGTCCCTTGGATAGCAAGATCAAACCAGTCAATCCTCAAGGAAATCAGTCCTGAATATTCATTGGAAGGACTGATGCTGAAGCTCCAATATTTTGGCCATCTGATGGGAAGAGATGACTCATTAGAAAAGACCCTGATGCTGGGGAAGATTGAGGGCAGGAGGAGAAGGGGATGACAGAGGATGAGAAGGTTGGATGGCATCACCAACTCAATGGACATGAGTTTGAGCAAACTCCGGGAGCTGGTGGACAGGAAAGCCTGGTGTACTGCAGTCCATGGGGTCGCAGTCAGATACCACTGAGGAACTGAACTGAACTGAAGCAATCATACAAAGCTCACTAGGATAGCCTTCAGTCCTTTAGATTCTCTACCTTCCTCATGTTGCCACAGCAGTGCTTTAAGACAAGAGCTCTTCCACCATGTACCAGAGATGAACTCTTGAGGCTAGAGAAGTACTCTCAATTCAAATGGCTCAGGGATCACTCCCAAGCTCATGTATCCTGGGCTTCAGCTCCATTTCTATATCCCCCACCCTACCAGAGTACAAATGACACAAGACACACAGGCTATCTTTCTATTCACAGAACAGTTTATTGACCTACCTCACCTGGCCAGCCGCATGGCCCTTGGGCCAGGGGAAGTATCAGTCTAGCTGCAATTCGGCTGGGCCACAGCCTCTGCCCTGCAAAGAGGGCCGCAGAGGCAGGAGAGGACGCTGGCCAGTGCAGCCCTGAGCACAAGAGAGCCCCAGCAGAGGTCCAGACTCAACTCCACTTGATGTTCTTGTCCTCCTCAGTCATGGCCGGCGTGTCAGTGACGAGGCCAGTGCCGATGGTCCGGTTGCCATCCCGCAGGGTGAAACGCTGGCCTTTCTCTAAGATCATTGGCTGCCGCAAGATGAGCGTGAGCTTCAGGTCCTCCCCAGGCATGGCAAGCTCCTGAAAAGCAGACACAGACCATGCGTGTTTCAGGGCACCTTCACTTCCTGTTGGTTACCAAGGTTAAAGGTTATGGGAAAATGCAGCAGGGTGATTCTGGGGAAACTTCTGTCCCAGCTGTTAGGCATATGCAAAGGCAAAAAAGGACTGATGGGACTTCCTTGGTGGTCCAGTGGTTAGGAATCTGCCTGTCAATGTAGGGGACATGGATTCGATCCCTGATCTGGGAAACAAGATCGCACATGCCGTGGGGCAACTAAGCCCCTGTGCCACAACTACTAAAGCCCACTTGCCCTAGAGCCTGGGCTCTGCAACAGGAGAAGCCACCAAAATGAGAAGCCCGTGCACTGCAACTGGAGAGGAGCCCCCACTCTCCCAACAGGAAAGCCTGTGCAGTGCAACGAAGACCAGGGCGGCCAATAAACAAGCTATAAAGATAAAAATTAACAAGGACTAGCGATTAGCGTCTCTAAAGTTTTTCTTGAGAAAAAAAATTGTTTATAAAATTTTGGGTTATGCAGGTCTTGGGCTCAAGACTTCTTTTGAGCCTTTACGTAAAATACAGTGGAACTCTCTACTACAAGAACTCTGTTGGGGAATCTGTGTGGGTCTGTGCTAACAAAGCTAAGAAACCCTGGAAGAGGATTCGTTCCACCTAAATCCACTGATCTGACCCTTCCATCACCAGCTCTCCCCTTGCATCATCAGCCAGGCTTTCTTTACCAGGGAAAAGTCACCCCCACTGCCATATACATCATACCTTCCCCGGAGGCAAGATGATCCGACAGGCCATATCCCAAGTCAGGGAGAACATGACAGGCATGAAGTGGGATACAAAAGGCTTATGGCGGCCACCCTCTTCCTTGCTGAGGATGTACACCTGTGAGAGGGAGCAAGAACATGGGTGAAGCTGGGCCTGGCTGGAAGCACCAACCCTCCACAGCGCCTGCTCATCACCTGGAGCCCTCACCTGTGCCTCCACCTTCTGGTGGGGCTGGATGGAACCTGGCTTGACCATGACCAGGCCACGTCTCAGGTCCTCCCGCTTCAATCCTCGGACCAGGGCCCCAAGGTTGTCGCCCGCTTCTGCCCTATCCAGGCTCTTGTGGAACATCTCAATGCCTAAGAGAGGGGAGACGCGGGAGAAGGGTGTGGGGGCAGAGGGAAGGCACGGGGGGCAGTCTGCGGGGGAGAGATGTCATCCTAAAGACTCTGGGTCCCAAGGCTGTCTCCTGTACCTGTCACCACAGTGCGAATATTCTTGCTGTGTCCCAGGAATTCACACTCGTCTCCTTTCTTCAAAATGCCACGTTCGAGCGTGCCTGTCACCACTGTGCCCCGGCCTGGGAGGGAACAGGACAGGGCATCAGGGAGGGACACCAGATAAAGCGGCAGAGAGGAGAAAGGAATGCAATGAGCCAGGTCCTCACCAGGGATCGAGTAGACTGACTCCACGGGCAGCAGGAAAGGCTTCTCCAGGTCCCGGGTGGGCACCGGGATGTATGTGTCCACAGCATCCAGTAGCTTCTGCACAGACTTCAGGCCTAGCTCGGGGTCACGTTGCTATGAGCGGGAGGTGACAGGACTCTGAAACTTCCATTCTGCTCCTCCTACTTGCCCAGAGCCAAGCCCCGGACTCAGAGCAGAGCTCTGGGTGCCCATCCAGCCCCATCCCCAGCCTGACCCCGCCTTCACCTCAAGGGCACAGAGGGCAGAACCGACAATGATCGGAGTCTCCTCCCCTTTGTAGCCAAACTCAGTCAGCAGTTCCCTGATCTCCAGCTCCACCAGCTCCACCATCTCAGAGTCCTGCACAGCATCTGCCTTATTTACATACACCACCACATGCTCGACACCAATCTGCAGGTGAGAAAGACACACAGATGGTGTCCTGAACGGCCCAGCACCCGCATCCCCCCCCTTCCACCCTTTCCCAGGCTCTTGAGTACCTGTCTGGCTAGCAGTAAGTGTTCTCGGGTCTGGGGCATGGGGCCATCATTGGCTGCCACCACCAGGATGCAGCCGTCGAGGGGGGCAGTGCCTGTGATCATATTCTGGGGAGAGAGAGGAGAGGAAGTAGTGCAATTCCATGACCTCCTCCACTCCCTAGCCACCTAGCTAAGCACAGACACTTCTTTACCACCTGCTGTGACTGGCCAGGCCCACAGATCCAGGATCTTCAACCCATACATCTCAAATATCTTAACCTCCTCCCCACAATCCTAATGTTTTTCCGGAGGGGGGGCAGTTCCCAAGCCCTGTTCCCAGTGGCTCTCTTACCTTAACATAATCTGCATGACCGGGACAGTCAGTGTGGGCATAGTGGCGGGCGGCTGTGCTATACTCCACATGAGCCGCATTGATTGTGATACCTCGGGCTCGCTCCTCTGGGGCGTTGTCAATCTCTTCGTACTTCTTAAACTTGGCCCCACCTCCCTCTGCTAAAACTAACGGAAGGAAGGGAACACTTTTCAGCAAGGCCCTTTCCACTTTAGAAAAGGACAGTCTAGGAGAAGCAACCTTCCAAGACACCCTCCTTCAGCTCTTGGGGCTAGTAACTTCAGGTCAGAAAGAAAGGTTATAGAGCCTCAAGGGCTAGCCCTGTGACTTCTCTAGGCCAACAGTTCTGCTTACAGGGCACATTCCCAGGGCTGGAGGGAGGCCACTGGGGGGGGGTCCCCCAACTTATGCATCAAAAACTTCGTGTTCACGGGAAATCTGTCTTCTGCATCCTGCAGTGTACTGTCCGCCCAATTTCTGGCGGCTTGTGCCCTGCTAAGTCACTTCAGTCGTGTCCAACTCTGTGCAACCCTATGGACTGTAGCCTGCTAAAACTAAGGGAACGAAGGGAACACACTTTTCAGCAAGGCCCTTTCCACTTTAGAAAAGGACAGTCTATGGACAGGCCCCTCTGTCCATGAGATTCTCCAGGCAAGAATACTGGAGTAGATTGCCATTCCTTTCTCCAGGGGATCTCCCCGACCCCAGGGATCGAACCGGCGTCTCTTACGCCTAACCTGCATTGGCAAGCGGGTTTTTTACCACTAGCGCCACCTGGGAAGCCACCTGGCGCCTTGGGGCCACACCAAACACCTAGGCAGTTCCTCCGGGGGCCCCGCCCCTTTGGCTCCAAGTCCCACCTGCAGGGCAGGTGTTGCTGGAAGCCCCCCAACCCAACCCCACTTACTTTTCGTGATGGCCGCGGTCAGGGTGGTCTTGCCATGGTCTACATGGCCGATGGTACCCACGTTCACATGGGGCTTGTCACGCACATAGGCCTTCTTGGCCTCCACAGCCAGGCCACGGCACAAGATGGGCAATGCCAGGGCCTTCAGCGGCCGCAAAAAACCCTGCAATAGTGGTGCCGGGCCGGCGCCGAGACCTGCCGAGGTAGATGCCTGGAGTCACGGCGCGGGTCTGAGCCCGGCCGCTCCCGACGACCCCCACGTGAACCCGGGCTGCCGTGGCCCTCCCCGCCCCCTCACCGCTGAAAAGGGGCGNCACTGCAACTGGAGAGGAGCCCCCACTCTCCCAACAGGAAAGCCTGTGCAGTGCAACGAAGACCAGGGCGGCCAATAAACAAGCTATAAAGATAAAAATTAAAAAGGACTAGCGATTAGCGTCTCTAAAGTTTTTCTTGAGAAAAAAAATTGTTTATAAAATTTTGGGTTATGCAGGTCTTGGGCTCAAGACTTCTTTTGAGCCTTTACGTAAAATACAGTGGAACTCTCTACTACAAGAACTCTGTTGGGGAATCTGTGTGGGTCTGTGCTAACAAAGCTAAGAAACCCTGGAAGAGGATTCGTTCCACCTAAATCCACTGATCTGACCCTTCCATCACCAGCTCTCCCCTTGCATCATCAGCCAGGCTTTCTTTACCAGGGAAAAGTCACCCCCACTGCCATATACATCATACCTTCCCTGGAGGCAAGATGATCCGACAGGCCATATCCCAAGTCAGGGAGAACATGACAGGCATGAAGTGGGATACAAAAGGCTTATGGCGGCCACCCTCTTCCTTGCTGAGGATGTACACCTGTGAGAGGGAGCAAGAACATGGGTGAAGCTGGGCCTGGCTGGAAGCACCAACCCTCCACAGCGCCTGCTCATCACCTGGAGCCCTCACCTGTGCCTCCACCTTCTGGTGGGGCTGGATGGAACCTGGCTTGACCATGACCAGGCCACGTCTCAGGTCCTCCCGCTTCAATCCTCGGACCAGGGCCCCAAGGTTGTCGCCCGCTTCTGCCCTATCCAGGCTCTTGTGGAACATCTCAATGCCTAAGAGAGGGGAGACGCGGGAGAAGGGTGTGGGGGCAGAGGGAAGGCACGGGGGGCAGTCTGCGGGGGAGAGATGTCATCCTAAAGACTCTGGGTCCCAAGGCTGTCTCCTGTACCTGTCACCACAGTGCGAATATTCTTGCTGTGTCCCAGGAATTCACACTCGTCTCCTTTCTTCAAAATGCCACGTTCGAGCGTGCCTGTCACCACTGTGCCCCGGCCTGGGAGGGAACAGGACAGGGCATCAGGGAGGGACACCAGATAAAGCGGCAGAGAGGAGAAAGGAATGCAATGAGCCAGGTCCTCACCAGGGATCGAGTAGACTGACTCCACGGGCAGCAGGAAAGGCTTCTCCAGGTCCCGGGTGGGCACCGGGATGTATGTGTCCACAGCATCCAGTAGCTTCTGCACAGACTTCAGGCCTAGCTCGGGGTCACGTTGCTATGAGCGGGAGGTGACAGGACTCTGAAACTTCCATTCTGCTCCTCCTACTTGCCCAGAGCCAAGCCCCGGACTCAGAGCAGAGCTCTGGGTGCCCATCCAGCCCCATCCCCAGCCTGACCCCGCCTTCACCTCAAGGGCACAGAGGGCAGAACCGACAATGATCGGAGTCTCCTCCCCTTTGTAGCCAAACTCAGTCAGCAGTTCCCTGATCTCCAGCTCCACCAGCTCCACCATCTCAGAGTCCTGCACAGCATCTGCCTTATTTACATACACCACCACATGCTCGACACCAATCTGCAGGTGAGAAAGACACACAGATGGTGTCCTGAACGGCCCAGCACCCGCATCCCCCCCCTTCCACCCTTTCCCAGGCTCTTGAGTACCTGTCTGGCTAGCAGTAAGTGTTCTCGGGTCTGGGGCATGGGGCCATCATTGGCTGCCACCACCAGGATGCAGCCGTCGAGGGGGGCAGTGCCTGTGATCATATTCTGGGGAGAGAGAGGAGAGGAAGTAGTGCAATTCCATGACCTCCTCCACTCCCTAGCCACCTAGCTAAGCACAGACACTTCTTTACCACCTGCTGTGACTGGCCAGGCCCACAGATCCAGGATCTTCAACCCATACATCTCAAATATCTTAACCTCCTCCCCACAATCCTAATGTTTTTCCGGAGGGGGGGCAGTTCCCAAGCCCTGTTCCCAGTGGCTCTCTTACCTTAACATAATCTGCATGACCGGGACAGTCAGTGTGGGCATAGTGGCGGGCGGCTGTGCTATACTCCACATGAGCCGCATTGATTGTGATACCTCGGGCTCGCTCCTCTGGGGCGTTGTCAATCTCTTCGTACTTCTTAAACTTGGCCCCACCTCCCTCTGCTAAAACTAACGGAAGGAAGGGAACACTTTTCAGCAAGGCCCTTTCCACTTTAGAAAAGGACAGTCTAGGAGAAGCAACCTTCCAAGACACCCTCCTTCAGCTCTTGGGGCTAGTAACTTCAGGTCAGAAAGAAAGGTTATAGAGCCTCAAGGGCTAGCCCTGTGACTTCTCTAGGCCAACAGTTCTGCTTACAGGGCACATTCCCAGGGCTGGAGGGAGGCCACTGGGGGGGGGTCCCCCAACTTATGCATCAAAAACTTCGTGTTCACGGGAAATCTGTCTTCTGCATCCTGCAGTGTACTGTCCGCCCAATTTCTGGCGGCTTGTGCCCTGCTAAGTCACTTCAGTCGTGTCCAACTCTGTGCAACCCTATGGACTGTAGCCTGCTAAAACTAAGGGAACGAAGGGAACACACTTTTCAGCAAGGCCCTTTCCACTTTAGAAAAGGACAGTCTATGGACAGGCCCCTCTGTCCATGAGATTCTCCAGGCAAGAATACTGGAGTAGATTGCCATTCCTTTCTCCAGGGGATCTCCCCGACCCCAGGGATCGAACCGGCGTCTCTTACGCCTAACCTGCATTGGCAAGCGGGTTTTTTACCACTAGCGCCACCTGGGAAGCCACCTGGCGCCTTGGGGCCACACCAAACACCTAGGCAGTTCCTCCGGGGGCCCCGCCCCTTTGGCTCCAAGTCCCACCTGCAGGGCAGGTGTTGCTGGAAGCCCCCCAACCCAACCCCACTTACTTTTCGTGATGGCCGCGGTCAGGGTGGTCTTGCCATGGTCTACATGGCCGATGGTACCCACGTTCACATGGGGCTTGTCACGCACATAGGCCTTCTTGGCCTCCACAGCCAGGCCACGGCACAAGATGGGCAATGCCAGGGCCTTCAGCGGCCGCAAAAAACCCTGCAATAGTGGTGCCGGGCCGGCGCCGAGACCTGCCGAGGTAGATGCCTGGAGTCACGGCGCGGGTCTGAGCCCGGCCGCTCCCGACGACCCCCACGTGAACCCGGGCTGCCGTGGCCCTCCCCGCCCCCTCACCGCTGAAAAGGGGCGTCGCGCGCAGCAGGGTAGCGGCCGCCATTGTGGTCGTACTGGCGCCGTAGAGAGTACCGGGCACGGGGACCGGCGCGTGCAGCAGAGAAAGGGCAATTGCGTATGGAAGTCGCTTCCGGCGGAAGTTAGGACCGAGAGGGCAAGTCTGGGCCCCCTCTAGCCTCCAATCTCTATGGCCCTGTCAACTTCCGGGCGCGCGACAGAACTCGTCCAGGAAAGTGCTGATGGTGCTAAGGGTGGGGAAGCTTTCCACGGCGCCCTCCGACCTCGCGGGCTCAGGAGCCACGCAGTTCTCTCTGGTGGCGCCGGGAGGCGATGTGGGGCATCTCATAGCGCGCCTACGCCCCGGAGGCTCATGGGCGTTGTAGTTCTCAGGGCCGTGAGCTGTACTGGCACGTATCGTGGGAGGGCGAGGCCAGGTCCGGAGGGACGGTCCAGGCCTTCTTGAAGCGGAGGCAGCGGCCCCGGCGTGGATGACTCCGGAACGTCTTGGCCCCGAACCACTTGGAGTCCAGTCCGACCCGCCGCGCGGGTCTGACGACAGATCTGGCGGCCTTGTGTCGCAGCTGGAGGTAGGACCAGCCGCTGCGGCCAGGCTGAGGGAAGACTCCCGGGAACCTGTTGGGGGTGGGTCTCTAGTGTGACCCACCTCTCTTTTAAGCCTTTGTTTTCTTATGTGTGAAGTGGGAATAGTATCTCCTTCACAGGAAGATCCTGACGTCTAGCTCTGAAAGGAAATGAGCTGGGCAAGAGGCAGAAAAGGGGTCCAAAAGCTTCCGGGTCCTACAGTCTTTGAGACCCTCCCCTGGCTCAAATGCCCTCCCCGCTGGCTCACAGCCTGCGGGGACGGAGTTTCCTGTCAACCCCTGTCGCCCCTCAGCAGGCCAGAGAGTAATTCTCTGGATCGTCGGTCAACCCACCCGGTTTTACAGATGACCAGGTGAGAGACCAACTTTTTGTGCCTTTAAGGGCAGCCTGAGTCTGTCTGATTCCCGCTGTGTCCCTGGCACCTACCACAGGGCGGGGCACTCAGTGAGTGCTCATTTAATGTCTGTTGACTGAATGAATGAGTGCAAGGATAGTAAATGACCTTTAACTTTCACATCCATCATCTCATCACCGTGGGATGATAATAGCAGCTGCTTAACCTTGATTAATGTTTCCGAAACTCATCAGCTCCTAAGAGTCAGCTGATGGTGTCTGTTTCAAATAGATTCCTTAATTCCTCCCTTGGAGATTATGATTCAGTAGTGTCTGGGTACAGACAAGAAAACAATATTTATTTTTAATACTCTTCTTAAATTCAGAGGAGTTTGGGGGACTCAGAATTAGAGCTTTTCATGGTTCAGGCGTTGTGCTTCATATTGCTTCACATTCAGTATTATATTCAATGTTATCCTGTGTGATAGGACCCCATTTTACTAGTGAGAAAACTGAGCATCAAGGTAATTAAGGAACCCAACACAGCTAAACTCCAAAAAAGTGCACTTAGCCACTTCACCGAACTATAATTTAACCTGTCATTTTACAATGAGAAACTTGCTAAGACTTCCGTCTTCCTGGCCCTCTAAACCCATCAGCTTTGATGAGAAAGGGCTAGTACAATAGGAAAGGGTTCTCCTTGTCCCCAACCTGAACCTCAGTCATTCCACTTCTAGAAATTTATCCTAAGACACTATCAGCCACTAACCAGGATATGAAATATTGGGGGCTGGCACTTAAATTAATGCTTTCTTTTTTAGTGGTGCCATATTTATTTTAATGTGTATTAGTTTGAAAGAAAGACTGGCATTGTAAATGTTGTATTTAAAAAAAATGTTGAAACAATTTAAAAAACAACACTTGGTAGATAAAATGGGTGATATGAATATATGGCAAATCTGGGGAGAGGTGTATGTGAATGACTAAAATTTGCAAAACACAGTGCTCAGAAAAAAGAGTCCAGAGGGAGAGAATTTTTGTAGAGCTTTTGCCTGTTGCACCCTATGTCACAGGAGTCTGGATTTGCAGATAACAGAATTTACATGGGCTGGTTGGAAAATTGTGTCAAGGTGGTAGGCAGCCTACAGAATTGTGGGACGGGCTGGAGAAATGGATCCTAAGCCATAGGACTGATCTGACCTGATAAGAAAACTGCTTCTACCGACACTGCCACCAGACACTAAATGCCAGGACTTAGGCTTGTCTGCAACAGCTGCTGCTTATGGTCCTGAAACCGCTTCTACATCAAGAAAGTGACCTTTGGGACTTCCTGGTGGTCCAGTGGTTAAGAATCTGACTTCCAGGGCAGGGGACTTGAGTTCAAGTCCAGATGGGGAACAAAGATCCTACATGCTGCAGGGCAACTGGGCCTATGTGCCACAACTACTGGGCCGGTGGAGTGCTCTGGAGCCTGTAAGCCACAACAGGGATCCCACGTGCCACAACTCAGACCTGACACAGCCACAAATGAATAAATATTTTAAAAAGAAGGAGGAGACACCGAGGAGACAGACCACCTTCTGACTCTGGGAGTTGTTGCATCAGAATGGGAAGCCTGGAACTACCATGCCCATCATGCTCCCATCCATGGTGAAGCCAAAAATCCAGAAGTGGGCAAAGAGGATCTTAGAAGCCTGGACTCTACATGGTGTGAGATGACAAGTGTCTTTATTGTTTAAGGCAGGTGGTGTTAGAGTTGTCTGTTACCTGAAGCCAAATACACCCTAACAGATAAGTCTGCTTTACAGCACTTGGACGTATTTCTTAGTGTCACTTGTCTGAGACTCAGTGACTTGAGTCGGGTGAGGACTGGGCTTCCTTTATTTCCATATACTGTGTGCCTGGCCCCAGCAGGCCTCTGTGCATATTTGCACTTGAACTGTTCACGAGCCTTCCAAATCGAAGGGTGCTACCACTGTGATGCTATGAACCTAACATACCCCAAAAAGGACACTTTGTTTCTCCCATACTCTCTTTACATATCTGAATAAATGGCAACACCTTTGTCCTTTCCCCTCAAACCTACATCTGTCCATTACCCAGTCCCACTGGTTCTCTCTCCAAAATAAATCTCAGTGTGACCGCTTATCTCTCTCCCCTGTCAACACTGGGGTTCAAACTGGGATCATCTCTCGCCTGTTACCTCATGAACTCTTCAGTGGGTACTCCAGCTTCTGTCCTTATTCTCAATATCTGTCAAATCTATCTTCCACACGACCAGACCAGTCTTTAAAAAGTGAATCAGAAATGAATCCTCCCTCAGTGACTCCTTAGTACACGTGGAATAAAATCCAAACTCCTGCTTATTTAAATGGGTGAATTGTATGGCAGGTAAATTATATTTCAGTAACATATATATTTTTGTCACTAAGCATATTATTAAGAAAAAAAAGTCCGACATCCTCCCTGGGGCCTGTGGTCTGGAATGGGCATGATCTAGCCCCTGTCCACCTCTCTGATCCCCATCTGGTACTTTCCTCTCACTCTCTCCAGCCACACTGGGCATCCTTCTGTTCCACAAACACCCCACGATTGCTTTTACCTCAGAGTCTTTGCAAATGTGCTTCCGTCTTTCTGGAATGTTCTTCCCTGGGGCTTTCCCCACAGCTTGTTCCTTCTTGTCTTCCAACCTCACGTCACCTCTTGACACCCTCTTACCAGTGGTCCTCTTATTTTCTTCATAGCACCTAAATATCCAAAATTTTCTTAGTAGTTTGCTTGTTTGTTGGGTTTTTTTTTTTTTTTTTCTCTCACACCAGCTCATGATACTAAGAACTTTTATTTTTTATTTTAGGAAGAGTGTCTAACACTTAGGTCAAGAAACATTTGTTGAAGGAAGAATTTGTTGAATCATTTCAGTTGATCATTCAGTGAAGCATTGTGTTGGGCTTAAGTTTCTCAGTGTTTTCAGTGGAAAGTAAATTTTGTATTCACATTCATTTAAAAAATACAAGTGAATCACTATAACTTCTGAGGCCTCTGCTTTATAAAATGGGAGTGAGTGAAGAGGTTAAACTTTATGATCTGTAAGGATTCTTTTGTAGCTGTAACTTCAAAAAGGAGGTGGGGTCTGCTGTAATTGAAATGGGTTCTGGGCTGACCTATAACTTAGGGGCAAATTGGGGACTAGGACTTAGAGCCTTGTCCTTGGTACCACTCAACAGACTTATTGGAAACTCAGGGGCATCTTTCACTCTTTTCAGGGGCTCTTTTCAGTGACTTCTGTCACTCAGGATATTTCAGCCAGCCTGGCAGTGTCTCCTCAGAAATCCCTCTGGACATTCTCCTTGGAATTAACCCCGCTGCACTGCCTTGGCTGGGTCAGCATCACCCCCCTCCTGGACCACTGCACCCATCTCCTCTCTATGTCCAGTCTCAACGCTCCCATACTGGCCCTGAATATCCTTCCAAACACAGAACTCCGATCACACTCATGTCACTCAGATGTGACTGGAGACATTCCAGTTGGAAACACTCTGTGAAGCTCACACAAAAGCTGCTAAATAAAAGGCACTTGAGAGGCCACCTAGGTGTGTTGGCTTCTTAGAGGAGGCTACATTTTGGCACCTGAAACCAGAGGAGGCAGGCAGAAGTGGGGGAAATGGTGTGTGTAATACCAGAGACAAACCTAAGTGAAGGTGGAGTATGTGAGCTGTCAGAATGTTGAATGAGCAAAGCATGATTTGCTTGGAGGGGCAGGAAGTTCTGGCCAAAACACTAAGGCTGAATTTGACATCTCCGTATCTTGGGGTGGGGGAGGGTCCAGATGACCTCCAGAAGAAGCCAGTAAGCAACCACTTCCCCCTCAGTGAGAGACTCTGGTTTTCCTTTGAAGAACCACCCTCTGCTGTGCTCAGCCCATGGAGTTTGATTGGAGTTCAGCCCATCCCAACCTCAGGTGATCCGTCCATGATCCAGTGTTTACTAATCAACCTAATCTGTCCTTCATGGTCACAACTGTCCATTCAGGGTTAGTATTGTGTTTCAACCCCCACTGGTGACCTGAAGTTCAGTTCTGGCACTTACTGCCCAGAGTTAGCAGAGACCCCACAAGGTAAGGGCTCACTCCACAAGACTGCCCCCACTATAGATGCCAGCTATAGTGGCATCCCCTGGCCATCTATCTTTCTTGCCAACCACCTACAGATCCGGGAGTGTCCATGAGCCCCCTCAGGCTTGATAATTTGCTAGAACAATTCACAGTGTACAGGAAAGCACTATACTTACATTTTAGTACAATTACGATTATATTTTATAATTAAGGATATGTCAGAAAGAGCTAAATGAGGTGCTACATAGGGAGAAGTCCTGGAGGGTCCACATAGACTTGGGGCATATCACTCTCCCCGACACATCAGTTTCTTCACCAACAAGAAGCCCCACTGAGCTTCAGTGTCTAAAGTGTTTATTAGGGGTTTCATTACTTAGGCACAATGGAGTACATCACTGCCGTGTGACTGAACTCAATCTTCAAGTCCCCTTCCCTCCCTGGAGATCAAACTGGCTCAAAATCCCAACCCTCTAATCATAAAGTTGGGGCTTCTGCTGACCAGCCCCCATCTTGAAGCTATGTAGAGGCTTGCCATTAGTCATTTCATCAGCAAAAACTCAGGTGTGATCGAGGGGGCTCACAAGTAACAGACACTTCTGTCACTCAGGAAATTCCAAGAATTTAAAAGCTCTGTGTTAGGAACCTGCAACAAAGACCAGACAAATTCCTTATTATATAAAAGATGGGCACTGGGTGACCCAAGCTGAGCTGATGAGGTGCAGCCCTACTGCACTTGAGCTAGAATTATTGGAAAAGCTATGATCTGTCTCTGCTGGGACCATGAAGCTAGTAGAAGGTAAGCTTGGAACTCTGGTGGCCATCTTGCTCCCTGGGAGGGGGCAATCTGCTTGAGAAGGAAGATAACCCAGAGGAAAGCAGAGCTAAGAGACGGAGCAAGTTCACAAGGCCCCTGTTTGAGCCTCTGGCTTCTGCCATGCCTCACATCATTCTATCTCTGATTTTTTTTTTTTTGCCTTGCCACATGGGGTCTTCCTAGACCAGGGATGGAACCATGCCCCCTGCAGTGGAAGCACGGAGTCTTAACCGCTGGACTGCCAGGGAAGCCCATACCTCTTACTTTTTAATTCTATGAACCAACAAACTCCCCCTCTTTTAGGACCTTAAATGGAGTAGGGGAGGCGGTGGTCTGATTACTTGTAGCTGAAAGCATCCTGAATATTACATCCCTGTTCCTAAGGAGGAAGAAGTGTTTCGCTTTTCACATTAACAGCTTGTTTAACCTGGGCTCTGGACCCATTCTTCCCCTGGGGTGGTAATTGAAACTCCACTCCTTCAATTACCATCCCTTCTACTGGCTCCTTTCTCCTAAGACTTCAGACATAAAATCCAGCTTCCCTCAGGATATAAACACACAAGCAAACCTTTCCATCCTCTACAATCCTTCATATCTCCTTCCCTTTTTGGCCAAACTGTGTAGGATAACTCTTTACCTTCCTACCCCAACTTGTTCACCTTCCATTCATCCCTCAGTCTGCTACCATTCTGCTTCCTTCACTTCCCTAAAAATGACTCTCAACAAAGTCACTAAGCAATCTAAGTCAATGTTTTCTATAGGAGACAACAGCAATGCCCAGTCCCATGGATCCCTTATCATTTGTGTATGAAGTGTTTGCTGAAACCACCCCACCCCACCCAATTACGCGCCTGCTCACAGGCACAGGCTCTTATTACCACACCCCCTGGTCTTTGGTGTGTGGTGTTTTTTCATACAATTAGACCTTCTAGATGTTTTTTCTTTTTCTTGAGAACTGTCCTGTCCTCAGGCTACTGGAAGCTTTGCCTTGATGAAGTGCCTGAGAATTGACATCTCCCAGGGGGAGCCCTAGTTAACAGCTGAAGAATGTTGGTACAGGAAAGGTCCAGCTCCCTTGCTGCTGCTGCTGCTAAGTCACTTCAGTCGTGTCCGACTCTGTGTGACCCCATAGACAGCAGCCCACCAGGCTCCCCCATCCCTGTGATTCTCCAGGCAAGAATACTGGAGTGGGTTGCCATTTCCTTCTCCAATGCATGAAAGAGAAAAGTGAAAGTGAAGTCGCTCAGTCTGTCCGACTGTTGTTTCTGGATAAATCTGAGTCACAACTTACATCCAGAACTTCCCTGAGGAATCAAGCTGAACTGCTCTCACACATTCTCTGAGATCACAGGTTCTCTCGGTTTCCTCTCCTGCCTCTCCCACTCTTTCACTAGTTTCTTCTGGTAGCACTTAAAAAAAACATCATTTGCACACAAATTCTCATCTCTGGGTGTGCTTCTGGAAAACCTGATCCAAGACATCATCTCCGCACTTTCTAGGTGGTTTTTTTTTTTTTTTGCCTGCCCGTTAAATGTGGTTTGTTTCCCAAAATCAAGTTCTAGGCCCTCTTCTCTCTACAGGTATTACCAGGACAATCTAATTCATGTCCATGGCTTTAAACACTACTTGTGTCTGATCAGGGATCACACTGCTGAGACTGTAGATCTGTCTGCTGGACAGCTCCACCTAGTTGTGCCCAGACATCTCTTACACCAATACAGTAAGTCATTAGGCACATGTGACTATTTTAATTTAAAAAAAAACCTTCAGTTCCTTAGTCACACTAGCCACATTATAAGTGCTCAAAACCCACATGTGGCTACTGGCTACCACACTAGGCAGTCCTGATTGAGAACATTTCAGTCATTGCACAGTTTATTGGACAGTTAGACAATATTTCCAAACCTAATTCATCATCACCAGCCCCTTTCTGTATTCCTCACCTTGACTCTCTTCTGGACAACAATGGGCCAACTACAGAGAAAGGGTGTGTGAACCTGTCAGGGAGGAGGGGGGTGATCACAGAACTAGTCCTTTCCACTGACATCTTCTGAATCGGAAAGACAGATGGATGAAGATGATGACGAAGACCTTAACAAAGGCCATCTGGTGAGCTGATGCTAATTCGGTTAGAGCTGGGGGAGAGATGGGGACTAAGACTGGCTAGGCCAAGACTGTTTCAGGAATAGCAAGTGATCCAAGCCAATCAGCTAAAGTCAGTTCTGGAAATTTTACTGCAAATCTCAGAGGAAAAACATACCCCTACAAGAGTTGCTAGGCTATTAGGACAAGTTTGGAGCTATAGAATTCTATATCGCCACTAAGACAGGCACGGGGAGAGCTCAGTCTAGAGGTGAACCACAGGTTCCTGATATCTTTTGGCCCTTTTATTCAGCTGTTTCTGAAGAAACGATCCATTCTTTTCAATGGCTTGAGTCCAGAGAGTCCCTTATTGCTTAGGCCAATGGAGCAAGGTCAATGAGAGATCTGAGTGACTAGGATCTCATCGTGCTCATGATTTCAACTGCTCTCTACTACACCTTAATACCGTCTCAATTTCTAGATCTGGCCTTAATGTCTCTCCTGAGCTCCAGACTATGTCCAACTGTCTCCTGACGTCCCACAAACACGCCCAAAACTGACCTCATTATTCCTACCGCCCCCACTTCCATTTCCCAAGCTGAGAGATGGAATCTCCTGGAACATCCAGTACTTTGTCAAAGAAACCACCAAGGTCGTAAGTTCAGGCTCCGCCTCCTCTCAGGGCCTCACCAAGGTCACCCGCATCTTCCCTCCCCCAGCTCCTTGGGGGCGGTGCCCTCGAACCCCTCGGCGGCCCAGGACGGCGCTCTAGGCTGCGGCGGGCCCTTCAAACAGCCTTCTCAACTCTCTGGTTTCCGGTACCTGGCTCCTCTAGCCTTCCTCAGGCCCTCGAGACTCTACTCCACTAAAGTCCCTTCTCTATGGTTGACAGCTCTCCTTTGTCCCGACTTTTCTCCGGGAGGATGTTCTGGTAGGACCCAACCCCTTCTTATGGCTGTTCCTGCCGACCCTGGTAGGTTCAACTGGAGAAGTTACTGAGCCCTCCGAGACTCACATACTCAGCTCTGGAAGAGCTGCACGGAGTGGGAGGATGGCGGAAGTGAGCATGAAGGTGCCCTTCCTTCTCCCCGCTCTTCTCTATGGTCACTTCCTACGGTGACGGGAAAAAGGGGGCCCCGGCGCCTGCGCAGAAACGGGCTGGGAGCTAGTCGCGGAGCGGGGGGGGCGGTGGGGCAGGAGCGGGAGCTGCCGCCGCCGCCGGAGCTAACCGCGGGGACCGAGATGCAGGTGGGACCGGAACCGGAACCCCCCTCTTCAAGTCCCTCTTCCCTCTCCGCGACCCGGCCCCGGCACTTGCGAGGACCCCTGGGTTGGGGGCGGGCGTGGGGGGTGCTAGAAGCAGGAGGGGCGCCCGGCCCCGGAGAGTGCAGCAGACAGGGCTGCTTCCTTGGGGGCTGCGGACCCGGGGAATGGGCGGGTAGAGGGTATCCGGGGAGGAGGGTCGGGTCGGAGTGGATTGACCACCGGGTCCGGAGGGTCCGAGCCAGGAGCGGAGCCTGCACCCTCCACCACCCGCCCTTCGGGAAATAGCAGAACTGAGCCAAGAGGCAGGTGCAGTGGGAAAATGTATCTGAGTCCCGCTTGACGAAAGAGAAACTGACACAGCTTAGGGCCCGCAGGGTCAGCGGGCCTGAAGGGGGGCTGGGTCTCCCTGTGGTGCAGAGGGTTGGGTGGGCCTGTGTGAGCTGAGGTGGCCTCTGCCTAGAGATTGGACTCTCTGCTGTGTGTACACCTCTTGGCTCGGTTCCCCCGTGCTCCATGACTCTTTCATCTGGCGTCTTCTCGTTAGTTTGGAATTGCCCCTATGGTTGGAGCCATCTGAGTGTGTAGGGTCCAAGCCAAAGAGAAAGGGGAGGGGGCGCTGACCTGGGTCTGAAGAGGAGTCTGGGGTTTGGGGAGATTTGCCTGAACTACCTTCACCCCCTTGGTGCCAGTCATCTTCAAGTATAACATGGGGGAGGAACACTAACAGAGGAGCCATGGGTTTGTAAATTCCCTGCCCAGCTTTGCCACTTGCTAGTTGTAAGACCTTGGGAAGGCTCTTCCTTTTGCTGATTTCTCTTTGAGAAAATCAGAACCCCATAAAGATAGTCATTTGTTGTGTACTTACTTTGTGTCAAGCTGGGACACGTCCTGTTTAATTCTCCCAACAGTTCTAGGGGTTAGGGATCATTAGTCCTGTTTTATAAATGCGAAAACCAAAGCACAGAGAGGACGTGTAATTTGTTCAAGATCACCCAGCTAATAAGTGGCAGTGATAGAATTTCATCCTAAGTCTAACTCCAGAACCTATGGCCTTAACCACCAAACTAACCAGCCTTTAGGGCACACTCCTCTGTGAGAGAAGAGGAAGGTGACAAACCCAAGGCCCCAGCTCTCTGTTTTGTTTTACTTTGTGGCCAGCAAAGACTCGCCCAGACCCAGCCCACACTCCTGCTGCCTCTGGGCCCCAGACTGGAGGGCCACCCAAGAAGTGGGCTCTGGCCCTTTCAAGCTGTCCAAGTACAGTGCTTGGGTACTGGGCCCTGGGCTTGGCTCTCATCGGTCTGTCCTTAATGAGCAACCTCCATTCTCAGTGGTGGACCATGGGAGGCAGGGTCTCTTAAGCTCTGCAGGTCTGGCTCCCCTGCAAGCTGGGGCAGTGAGGGGCAGTGACTTGAGACTGGCATAGTCAGTGCCTGGGGATGAGGACTGTGTCGTGGGAAAGACAGGAGATTGGAGTTCTGAAACTTTCTGAGCTCCGGGTTCCTCTTCTGTTACAGAGGTGGTTAAAACCTCTCGCAGGGAAAGGTAAGAACGGCAACTGGGAAGCAGGTGATAAATATCGAAGGATCATTTTAGAGAAGGGAGGGAACGTGAAACAGATTCCTGTTTAGAGCAAGGCGCTGTCCAGCCGTCCATCACACCTGGAGCTGAAGCCAGGGAATGTGGATCGGGGAGGCAGCAGGAGGAGGGGTGCAGGCTAATCATTGGAGTCGGGAGTGGTTGATTGGCTGGGGCCTGTGGGGCGCAAGGACCTGGGGAAGGGCAGGGAGGCAGCGTGGTGTGTGTTTCAGTTGCACTCTAAGTAAAGTCTAGACCAGAGGAGGGGGTCTGGCCCCGTCCCACCTCAGCAGTGACTCCAAATATGTGCCTCTTCCTTCTGCAGCTGCTGCCGCTCACCCCGTGTCTTCTGGCCGCTTCTCTCTTTGCCGCCCCTCCCCACAAGCTCCCCTTCTCTGCCTCCTGGGGGCCATCATGAATGGTGCCCCTTCCCCGGAGGATGGGGCTTCGCCCTCCCCTCCCCCGTTACCCCCTCCGCCTCCCCCGAGTTGGCGGGAGTTCTGCGAGTCCCACGCCCGAGCGGCCGCCCTGGATTTTGCCCGCCGTTTTCGCCTCTACCTGGCCTCTCACCCCCAGTACGCGGGGCCAGGGGCCGAGGCCGCCTTCTCCCGCCGTTTTGCCGAGCTCTTCCTGCAGCACTTTGAAGCGGAGGTGGCCCGGGCCTCCGGCTCCCTGTCGCCACCCCTCCTGGCTCCTCTGAGTCCTGGCGTGGAGGTCCCGCCACACGACCTGTCCCTTGAGAGCTGCAGGGCGGGCGGGCCCCTGGCCGTGCTGGGCCCTTCTCGCTCATCTGAGGACCTGGCCGGCCCCCTCCCTTCCTCGGTCTCTTCCTCTTCTACGACCTCCTCAAAGCCGAAGCTCAAGAAGCGCTTCTCTCTCCGCTCAGTGGGTCGTTCGGTCCGCGGTTCGGTCCGCGGCATCCTGCAGTGGCGGGGGACCGTTGACGCGCCCTCTCCAGCGGGGCCCCTGGAGACGGCTTCGGGGCCCCCGGCGTTAGGTGGGAACAGCAACTCCAACTCCTCTGGCGGGGCTGGGACTGTCAGCAGGGGACTGGTCAGCGACGGGACGTCCCCCGGGGACAGATGGACTCACCGTTTCGAGAGGCTGAGACTCAGTCGGGGTGGGGGGGCCTTGAAGGATGGTGCAGGCGTGGTGCAGCGGGAAGAGCTGCTGAGTTTCATGGGGGCTGAAGAGGCTGCCCCTGACCCCGCCGGAGGAGGCCGGGGAGGAGGGGCAGCAGGGCCTACCTCAGGGGGAGGGGGGCAGCCTCAGTGGCAGAAGTGCCGCTTGCTGCTTCGAAGTGAAGGAGAAGGAGGAGGAAGTCGGCTGGAGTTCTTCGTACCCCCCAAGGTGAGGCCCAGCGGAGGTGGGGTGCCTGGGAGCAAGGGGTTGAGCAACCAGGGTGGTGGCTTGGCCCACATACCGAGCTATGCTTATTTGTTGTTTGTTTTTTAAAATAATTTGTATTCATTTATTTGGCTGTGCTGGGTCTTTGTTGCTGCGTGGACTTTCTCTAGTTGTGGCAAATGGGGGCGACTCTCGTGGTGTGCAAGCTTCTCAGTGCGGTGGCTTTTCTCGTTGCGGAGCACGTGGCTCTTGAGCGCTCCGGCTTCCGTAGTGTCTGCTCGCAGGCTCTGTAGAGCACAGACTCAGTAGTTGTGGCGCACAGACTTAGTTGTCCCGCAGCATGTGGGGTCTTCCCGGATTAGTGATCAAACCTGTGTCTCCTGCACTGGCAGGCAGATTCTTTACCAATGACCCGGGAGGGCCTGGGTTTTTTAAAGCTAGCTCCTGACTCTGGGTTAGTCACTGTGGGCACAACAGAGAAAGCAGTATTAACTTGTCTAACGCCCTTTGGATGCGGAAGGAAGGCTGAATCTCTGGAGGGAGGGGAACAATTGTCTCTCCGCACCAGCAGTCTGGGTCTTGTTCTCTCTTGCAACCTAGGCGTCTCGGCCTCGACTGAGCATTCCCTGCTCCAACATCACCGATGTGCGGACGACCACAGCCCTGGAGATGCCTGACCGGGAGAACACCTTTGTGGTTAAGGTAGGAGGCCTGGGCTCCCTGCCCTCTTGGAGCACTCACGTTAGAGAGAAAGCTCTTTTCGGACATTGAAGCAAGGGATACACATAAAAGGAAGGGCACGGCTGCCAGGTGCCTTGAGAATGTGTCCCCAGGGCGGTGGCTTCTCTGGGAGGGGGGTGAGCAGGAGGATGTCCTTGCTCCTGTTAGGGGTGCATTAGGGCCTCGAGACCTGGAAGTGGCCTGTGGGCCTCCTCTCGTCCCCATAGGTGGAAGGCCCCTCGGAGTACATCCTGGAGACAGCCGATGCGCTACATGTGAAGGCCTGGGTGTCTGACATCCAAGAATGCCTGAGCCCAGGGTGAGGAGCCCGACTTCTGTCACTGCGGGCCCAGGGGTGGGGGTGGGGAGCAGCTGTCTGCTTCTCCGCGGTGACTTGTTCTCCCAGCACCGTTTTCCCTGTCTCTGCAGACCCTACCCTGCTACCAGTCCCCGCCCCATGACCCTCCCTCTGGCCCCTGGGACCTCCTTCCTGACAAGGGAGAATACAGACAGCCTGGAGCCGCCCTGCCTGAACCACTCGGAGAGTCTGCCCAGCCAGGGCCTGCTGCTGGGACCCAGTGAGAGCAGCGACCGCCTTTCGCAGGGTAAGGGTGGGGCCTCAGAGAGCTGAGGACCCTGGGACCTGTTATGGAAGCCCCCCAGCCGGCAGGCCCGAGCCCTGGCCGTCTCTCTAGGCTCCGCTCAGCTGCCACCTACCAAACATTTGACTTTTTATAAATAAAAAAGGCCCAGCCACGGTTTACCAGCTAGAACCATCATCATCACTGCCCCGACCCAAGCCCCAAGCCCACCCTTCTCCAGCGTTCTATCCCCTCCCTGTCACCTTCTCCTTCGCCACTCTGGCCGGAGATAATGGTTCTCTTCTCCAAGCTCACAGAACGCTGTGCACATCTTTGTGGTATTCTTGCTCTGCGTCTCCATGCATATGTTGATGGTACTAGGATGTCTCTTGAGTCCGAACTTTTAAACACACACATATGCTGTCTGCACACATAAACACAAAAAGACGCGTCTGCCTGGCCCCAGCTTACCTTTCTAGACTCCACTGCACTCTTCTGATCCTCCATTCCGAGCGTCAGTTTCACTGTATCTTGCACACAGCCTGTGTAAACAAATGTATTAAAGAATCTAGGGGCCAGAATGGACCTTACCAGGTCTTCAGTTCTGATCTCCTCATCTCTCAGGCAGCTAAGAGCGGAGAGGAAAAATGGCTTTTCTGAGGTCTTGTTCCTGAGCCATAGCGCCCCGCACCCCGCATATTCCTGTCCTCTGAGCACTAATATGTAGGACGTGCCTGTAGGCTCCTCCCTGCTGCTCAGCAGACCCTCAGGAACTCCTGGTACCTCCTCGACCTTGTGCTAGGCTCTGGGCCAGATAAGGAGCTCAGAGCTGCCCTGTGGGCTCACGGTCTAGCTGAGTTGACATCACTCTTAAAAAACGGCTCCCACCTGGTGAGCCTGAACAGCACCAGTGGGAGGCCTTGGGAACTCGGGAGGAAGAGAATCAGGGAAAGTGGGCTAGACAAGGGTTCCACACAGGGGAGGAGAAAAGAACGTGGCTTGGAGAAAGGAGACGGTGTGAGCAGAGACCTGAGGTGGGGAGAGCCCTGGACATCTGAGAAAGTTAGGCGGGATAATTGGGCTAAATCAGAGGACACGGGAATACAGGGTAACATGAAGATCAGGCTGGTTAGGTTGACGGAATTCACAGAAGTAGAATCTTTGATGCCCCTGAGAGTTGAGGGCTTTGTCCTGTAGACAAAGAAAGTATCTATTTTTAATGTGAAAATACTTGAGGGGTTCTATCCCCCAATTCTGCAACTATAGAGTTGCTGGCATTTCAGCTGTTGATTCAGAAGAGATGTGGGCACATTTGGATTCTAAGACCTTGTTGGAATCACTGCAGCCCTTTCAGCAGTGTGTGAAGTAGTAAGTTAGGAGCCACCGATGAGAACCATCAGGCTCAGGGCCTGAAGAAGGAGCCAGCATTTCGGCCGGCTGACGCCAGTGCCCACAGGGTAGCCTGGCCGCTGGGGAAGTGGGTCCGGCAGACCAGTTCTCCCAAAAAGAAGCTTCAAGTTCTGTTTTACTCTCCCCTTTTTCTTCTAGGGGCCTACGGGGGCCTATCAGACCGCCCTTCGGCATCCATCTCCCCCAGTTCCGCCTCCATCGCCGCCTCCCATTTTGACTCAATGGAACTGCTTCCCCCAGAGTTGCCCCCACGGATCCCCATTGAAGAGGGACCCCCAGCGGGGACCGTTCATCCCCTCGCAGCCCCTTACCCACCCCTGGACACTCCGGAAACAGCCACAGGTACCAGAGGAGTGAGTGTGTGTCTGCTTCCAGGCCTGGTGCCCACCTGCCTGAAACTCTTGTCTTGGGATCCTCAGGGGTCCGACCTGGGGGGCTCGGGAGTGACCCATGAGGGAGAGCAAGGCTTTCCCTGATACCTGGTTTCCTTCCCTCTCTCCTTCCTGAAGGGTCCTTACTGTTTCAAGGAGAGCCAGAGGGAGGCGAGGGGGACCAGCCCCTCTCAGGGTATCCTTGGTTCCACGGGATGCTCTCTCGACTTAAGGCCGCCCAGCTAGTGCTGGCTGGAGGCACTGGCTCCCACGGGGTTTTCCTGGTACGCCAGAGTGAGACGAGGCGGGGTGAATATGTCCTCACTTTCAACTTCCAGGGCAAGGCCAAGGTGAGTGCCTGAGGAGAAGGCTCCATTGCAGGCAGCGGGCCTGCGGGTCGAGTTGGGGAATGCTGCTGCCATCAGGGGAGGAGGGTTCTATGACTGGCAGGCCTCAGGCTCCCGTTTTATCCCGCTCGTCCTGCCCTCAGCACCTGCGTCTGTCGCTGAATGAGGAAGGTCAGTGCCGGGTCCAGCACCTGTGGTTCCAGTCCATCTTTGATATGCTCGAGCATTTCCGGATGCACCCCATCCCCCTGGAGTCTGGAGGCTCCAGTGACGTTGTCCTTGTCAGCTATGTCGTGTCCTCCCAGCGACAGCAGGGTGAGCAGAGCAGGTCTGCAGGGGAGGAGGTGCCCGTGCACCCAAGAAGTGAGGAGGTGTGTGTGCCAGCAAGTCGGGGTGGGGGGCCCGAGGAGGAGAGCGGGGGCAGAGGAGATGCCTGTGTGTTGGGTCTCTCGGGGAAAGGAGCCCATGGGGACGTAGGAAGGCAGCAGGCTCCGTGCTGGAGCCGGGAGGAAGTGGAGAGCTGGGTTTCGCGCATTCCCATTCCATCGGCCCGTCTGTTCCATCGTCCGTCTGTCTCCTAGACGCGTCCTCCCTGGCCTTGTCTTTGCCCTCCATCACAGCCTCGCCTTGGGCCTGCCCTTCTTGGGGGTGCTCGGTCTGATCCCCCTCCCTCCTCCCTTGGTGTCTGATGTCCCTGTCTGATCTCTCCCTTTTCCTCACCCCCAATGTCCCATCTGTCCCCACGTTGCCCCTCCCCTACCCCCCCAGGCCGGGAGCAGGCCGGGAGCCATGCAGGGGTGTGCGAGGGAGATCGATGCTTCCCCGATGCCTCCTCCACCCTCATGCCCTTCGGAGCGAGTGACTGTGTGTAAGTGTGGTCCTCCTCTCACCGCCGCCCATGATCCATCTTCCATGGATGGGGGGATTGCTCAGGAGACGGGATCTGGGGGAGATAGCACATGGCTCCGGGGAGGGGATGAGCGAAGGGGAGGCTGCTCCAAGAGCTTGCCTCCCTCCACCATCAGTCTGTCTTCTTACCGTTCCTATCCAGAACCGAGCACCTCCCATGACCCACCCCAGCCCCCTGAACCCCCTTCATGGACAGATCCCCCACATCCTGGGGCAGAAGAGGCATCGGGGGCGCCAGAGGTGGCGGCAGCAGCAGCCGCAGCAGCCAAAGAGAGGCAAGAGAAGGAGAAAGCGGGCAGCGGAGGGATCCAGGAAGAGCTGGTCCCCGTGGTTGAGCTGGTCCCCGTGGTTGAATTGGAAGAGGCCGTAGCCCCAGGCACGGAGGCCCAGGGAGGCGCTGGATCTGCTGGGGCCCCAGGGGTGACCCTGATCGTGCAGCTCCAGCAGTTACCACTAGGGGGCGACGGAGAAGAAGGGGGCCATCCCAGAGCCATAAATAACCAGTACTCCTTTGTGTGAGACACCCTACCCCACCCTCTCTCTTCTTGCTCCCCAGCCCTCAGTTGGTGAGATTGGGGCTGGGCCGAGACACAGAGGAGCAGTGGGAATCCCCTCGCCACATGCTCCCTGACCCTTGACGGCCAAGGGCATGTATGTTGGTACAAAAAGGTTCAAAAGCCCTAATTCCCCAGTTCATACACTACAGGTGCCCCATCCCCTGGCAGGGGTTTCAGGCTCCATTACCTCCCTAGGGGCTCTTACGGTCAGCCCCATCCCTGGGGGCCATTTCCCCATTAACCACCCCTCAGCCCAAGGAAGGGTGAGGGGGAAGGGCTGTCAGTTATATTAAGGTGGTTGTTCTTGTTGTTTTAAACAAAATGGAGAAGCATAAATAAATAAAAGGGTTTATCTCAGTTCCATTGTGATGGCTGTGGCCAGTGTTTGTAGTGGGGGGCTGGGACTGGCGGGTCAGGAAGGTAGCCCACTCAGTGTTGCCAGCTTCAGAGGTGAGAGGCCAGAGGTCTGGGTCAGCTTGAGTCCCTGTTGCTCCCAGACCTGAGCTTTTGGCCCATTGCACCCCAGGGGACTGTCCTGTTTCTTGAGGGTTAAGTGCGGAGCCAAATGGTGTGTCTCCAGCCAAGTTCGCTTAATGGGACAGGAGTGTGAACAGCAGGATCAATGATCTCCAATCAGTTCAGACCTTCCTGCTCTGAATTCTTCAGTTAAGGCTTCTTGGGGAGAAAGCAGGCCAGGAGAGATTGTGAGGGGCTGGGCTAGGGGCATGGCTGTGTTGGGAGAGATTGAATGTGGCCACTACAGCCAAGCTGCAGAGAGCCTCAGGGGCAGGCTGACCCGCCCCTCTTCTCAGAGCCAAGCTGGAAAGCTGAAAGCTGGATGATAAAGAGTGCTGGCTTCCACTCTTGCCTTTGCTTCTCATTTGCGGTGTGTCCTGAGCAAGGTGTAACCTCTCCAGGCCTCAGTAGCCTCATCGGTAAAATGGGAAGCTTCATCTAGGTTGAAGCCACTGACATGATTTACTTGGCCTGGATGATGTTTCCATTGGAATTTCACATAAAAGGTCAGATCACTGGTTCTTCCCAAAAGTCAGAAGATACAGCCTCACGTGGTACCCGCCTTCCACATCTGCTCCACGCCCACCGGCCCACTTTACTCACAGGAGGCACCTAGCTGGGCCTGTGAGTGTTTGAATTTGCGACGTCTCCCTCTCCTCCCTGTACCCCTCCCCCATAGCACCCAGGCTCTGCTCTCTGGACTGAATTGCGGCTGTGCCCTCTTCCAACTGAGGGCACCCCTGGGCTTCCCAGCTCTGCAGGTGCCAACAAGGAGGAGCTGGGTTCTGAAGAATCCCGCCTGTTCTGTTGGCCCTCTCCCTCCCCTACCTCCATCTGGCTGGGCCCCTTCCCATTCTGCCTCCCACTTCCCTTCCCGGGCAGTGTGGAGGCTCCACGCTCACGCCCCTCAGCCTCTGCCCCCACCTCCAGGAGGCCCTACCCATGCTCATGACCTTGCTATTCTGGGCCTTGCGTCCTGTTGGGAGATGGACAGGAGACAGCTGGGCTCGTGGGCCACCCAGCCTGGGGGCTTGCCGGGGGAGGCTCTCCTGGTTTCGTCTCATCCCTGGGGCTCCTCCAAACCTGGGCCTCGGGAGCCTGGGGATAGAATTGGCCTTGCAGAGGGAGGGGGATGGATTGGGGATCTGGATGCTGTGTTCTCAAGAGTGAGGTGGCAAGAGAAAGCTGTGGCGCCCCAGGGTAAGCAGGAGCTCATCGTCTACTAATCTAGCAGCAACTGGTGCTGTGAGGCTCCCCCTCCCCCC
>SJYX01007111.1:120293-152016 GCA_006410675.1 Oreotragus oreotragus | reverse complement strand
GCGGTGGGGCGGGGCGGGGGGGGCGGTGTGGGTGCATCTAGGGGCTGGCCTGGGCTGTGGATTGGGGGGATCTGGAGAATCTGCTCGTGGGCAGCCCCGAATCAGCGGCTCCTTTGGTCCAAGCCCTCAGCATCCTGTTCTACAGACTAGAACTGAGGGAGTGGGATGACCCTGACTTGCATACTCCTCTGTCCTCCCCCACACCCCACAGGCAGGTTTTATTTTAAGCTTTAAGGATGTTCTCAGCCAAAACACTGAAGCTAAGCCGCCCCCGGAGCTTCAAGGGCTCCGAGGGCTCGGGTTACCCCCCCAGCGCTGGGCTCCGGGGCTCAGATGCTACTGCTGTTCCCAGGCCACCACGGCTCCCAGCATGCCCCGGGGCTCACACACGGCTCCGCCAATCCCCGAGCGTCCTGGAGCTCCTGCCCCTCCCTCCTGACGCTGATTGGTCGAGACAGAGACTCCCTCCTAGAGGCGGGAAAGAGCTTCTGGTGCGAGGGGAACTCCAAAGGCGCTCAAAGGCCCAGACCCCTCACCTGTCCCTGCGCTTCGCCTCCCCGCTCCCCCTATCAGGGCTGGAACTCCTGGGACCCCCGTCCTCGTCCACTTGACCTGACCCTCCCCTTCCTCCTCAACCTCAGGGCTACCCCCACCCGCCTCTCAAGGGCCTGCCTCCGCTCCTGCCCTGGAGCTCCCCTGCGCACCTACCAGCCTAGCAGTCCCGCCTGCATTTTGGACTTCCTTCTTAACATCGTAGTCCTCCTGGAAGACAGGACTCTGGAGGCAAAAGCGTCTCCTTGTCCCCTGGTCTCTGTAGTAGAGACCCCGCGGGCCCCTGAGTACTAGCTGGCAGAACCTCACTTCTCCCTTCTCAGATTTGCTCCTTGACATTTGCCTGTGGCTGTTGCCTGGCAGTGGCAACAGCTGGGGTGGGGTGTGTACAGGAGGCCCCGTAACACTATCCCCTCCTCCTGCTCCCTCATGAAATTGGAGCTTCCCTGCCTCGGGCTGTGGGGGAGGGCTGTGGGTGGGCAGGGCGCCTGCGAGGACCACAGGGTTTTTTCTACCGGGTTTTGGCTCCCGAGAGATGGATGTGGCTTGAGGGTAGTTGGCCTGGGTGTCCCCTGAGCTTCGTTTACAAGCCAGCAACTTGGTCAGGGAAACCTGAAAGCATTCCCAGTTAATCCCCGAGCTGTGCATGTCTGTGCCCGCCTGTTCTCGCTGAATAACATCAGTGGCTGCGCTTGTGTGAGTTAAAGGAGTGGACCGTGTAGGCACTTAAAGGGATGTGGGGCTGCAGTGCCTCCGTGATGCCCCGCCCACTTTGCTCCTGCTCGTGTTCTCATCTCTGCCTGCTTCCTTTAACCACCTGAGGGGCTTTATTATCTGTTGATCTCCTTCCCTTGCTCCCCAGGTGCTCGCCTGGTTTGAGGAAGGTGAAGAGACTGTCACCGCCTTTGTTGAACCCTTTGTCATCCTCTTGATCCTCATTGCCAATGCCATCGTGGGGGTTTGGCAGGTTAGCTCTGACCCCACCCCACCCCCATTCTTTCACATCCTGACACTGGACCTGAGGCCAGCCTCCCTCCCTGTCTCCTCCTCCTCCATCACTTACCCTGGGCTTGCCTAGTATCTGGTCCTTTTGCCTAGTTTAGGAGACTTGGTATTCCCACATTGACTTGCTGGTTGTTCAACCCTGGGCAGGTGCCTTCATCTCTCTGAGTCTCAGTTTCCTCATCCATAAAATGGGACTCATAATCCTGTCCCTTGAGTTGTGGTGAAATTTAACAAGATGATGAGTGTGAAAGTACCCAGCCCTGTGTCTGGCATGTAGGAGGATTTCAGTAAATGCTCATTTGATATCCTTCTTCCTCTTGCTTTCTACCACCCTCTGCTTTTCCTATCCCCTGCTTCCTGATTTTCTTTGATTCTCCTTCTTTCTCTTCCCAAAACCCCTGTGGTAGTAGTAGCAGTGTTGGTCGCTTAGTCGTGTCCAACTCTTTGTGACCCTGTGGACTGTAGCCTGCCAGGCTCCTCTGGCCATGGAATTCTCCAGGCAAGAATACCAGAGTGGGTAGCCATTCCCTTCTCCAGGGGATCTTCCCAACCAGGGATCAAATCCACATTGCAGGCAGATTCTTTACTGTCTGAGCCACCAGGAAAGCCCCTAAACCCCCTTACCTATTCTCAGCTATGGGTGATGGTATCCTCACTCATCATGTGAAGTTTGTCTGCTCCCCTGGGCCAGGAGCCAGGACCACATAACCTGCCTCCTTCTCTGTGATGCCCCAACTTCCCCCACGACTCTGGCCCCTGCTCCTCCATCTCTACCCTACCCCATCCTCCTTGACCAGTCCCTTCTCACTCCCCCACCTTCTTTTCTCTGCTAACCCTCCTCTCCTCAACCCTATTCCCCCCAGGAGAGGAATGCAGAGAATGCCATCGAGGCTCTGAAGGAATATGAACCCGAGATGGGGAAGGTCTACCGGGCTGACCGCAAGTCAGTACAAAGGATCAAGGCTCGCGACATTGTTCCTGGAGACATCGTGGAGGTGGCTGGTGAGTGATGGGAACGAGTGGTCCAGCATGGGTTTTGAGGCCAAGAAGATGTTGGGGGTGGGGTAGGGGTGGGGGCTGCTCAGCCCTGATCCTGTGTCCAGGAGGTAGCCAGGATGGTGTCTGGTAGTCTCGGCTTCTCCTTCTCAGACTCCTCGGGGGTCACTCCAGGGCACTGTGGCCACGGCACATCCTCTCCACCAGAGTCTGAGCAGGAACAGCCAGTCCTGTCCCCGAAGCTGCAGGCAGACCCCTTGTTCCCCATCGTCTCAGCCAGCCCTTGAGAGTGACAGGTGGAACCCAGTCCCTGCCAAGGGCCCCATCTCCACCCCCTCCTGAGGCCTGGCTTCCCTCTCCTTCCACCCACCCCCAAGCTTGGTCAGCTTTAAATCTTGACCTCTCAGTGCCCTTGAGGCCTCTCAAAGGGGAAGGAGCGATGGTAGAAGGGAAGGGGGGGCCAGAGGCTCGAGCCCCCGACCATGTAAGGGAAACTCAGGCCCCAGCAGAGAGCACGGGACCTGGAGGAGGGGAGCTCAAGGAGGGCCCCGCCTCTCCGGCGAGGGACACTTAATGCCTGACCAGGGAGAGGTGGGGGCCAGGAGGCTAAGATTACTGGGATTCTGCCCCCTTCAGCGGTTTTTATATTTGCCCCACACTCAGCCCCTGCCCCCCGCCCCCCCGCTGAAGCCACCACTGCCTTGTTCCCTGCAGATGCCCCTTCTCCCCAGCCCACTCACACTGGCTTCCTGCCTTCCCTTGATGCTCAGACCACAGCCCAGCAGGCTTTGGATGTGCATCTATCCCCTCCTCGTGGACCTGGCATGCCTGCACCCTCGGCCTCCATCGCTGCCCCGTCCTCCTGTGTCTTCTCTTCTCACACTTCCCTCTCCTGTCTTATTACTCCACCTTTTGTCTGGGTTGACACTGATTTTCTCAATTCCCAATTTTTTTTTTTTCCTGTTTCTTGCTACCTTCACTTTGTTCTCGTCCATGGATACATGTCTATCTGACTTACCCTAGTTTTTGGGGGTTGGGGCTGCCTCTTGTGGCATGTGGGGTCTTAGTTTACCAACCAGGGATTGAGCCCACAACCCCTGCATTGGAAGCATGGAGTCTTAACCACTGAGCTGCCAGGGAAGTCCCTGACTCACTCTATTTACTCTATTCTCTTCATGCCTGTCCCTCCTCACCTTTCTCCCTCTCGTTTCTCTCTCTGTTTTGTTGTCTCCCATTCTCACTTTTAGAGCTTCCCTGGTGACTCAGTGGTAAAGGACCTGCCTGCCAATGCAGGAGACTCAAGAGTCGTGGCTTTGATCCCCGAGTCGGGAAGACTCTCTGGAGGAGGGCATGGCAACCCACTCTAGTATTCTTGCCTAGAGAATCCCCATGGACAACAGAGCCTGGTGGGCTACAGTCCGTGGCAGGGAGACAGCGGGAGCGAGGGTTAGAGGGATAGCCTTGCTAGGATGACAGGAGCATAGCCCAGGCGACCCCCTGAGACCTGAAGGAGGAGGTGAGGTCTTCAGACAAAGATGGGGTTTTCTCCCTTCTCTGCTGACTTCGTGCCCCTCTTCTCTCTTCACAGTGGGGGACAAGGTCCCGGCAGATATCCGCATCCTCACCATCAAGTCCACCACCCTCCGGGTTGACCAGTCCATCCTGACAGGTCTACTGGCCAGGGGGGTGGGGCGGGGGGAGTTGCATCACAGGAGGATTTGATGCGGGAGGAACTGAGAGGACAGAGAGAAAGGGGACCCCTGGCCATAGGGCCCCTGTCCTGGCCCCATCGTGGCAGCGATGTCTGCCCTGGTCAGCTCTGCTCACAGCCTGAGCCTGGAACACGGGGTCACGGGAGACAGTGGGATGTTTGTGCCCATCTCCAGATGGCCAATAACTCTTCCCTTCCACACAGATATGTGGGCACGGTCACCCAGAAAACCATCCTGCCTTTTCAAAAGCCCCCAAGTGAGGAAGCATAGGTTCTAGGATCAGATACAGGGTTCAGATCCACTTAAAACCTCAGCTGCTTCCGTTTCTGCCCTGGGAGAGAGAGGAGAGAGCCAGTGAGCTTGCTCTGTGGTTCAAGGAGGCCAGCTGGGCTGGCTCAAGGTGATTGCCTGAGCTCCTGCCCTTCCGGTGAGGGAGACAAGGTACCCAGGGTGGGGGCCTCTCCCTTCCACGAAAGCGCTCTCCAGTTGAGAGCGCACTTCCACGTACATCCGCTTATTTGATTTTCACCAAGACTGTGTTCTGAAATGTACACATCATTGTCCCCGTTTCACAGAAGAGCAAACCGAGGTTAAGTCATCCAAAGCCATGCAGCTTGTGAGTAGTCAGGCAGGGATTGGGGTCAAGGCCTTTTTTCTGTAAGGGCAATGAATTTCCCATCTGCCTCCAGGGGCTTCTTTTCAGAGTCCAGACTTCCTCCAGGATTGTTGCTTGGTCCTTCCTAGGCTGAGAAGGGAGAGAGTTAGGGGCGGGAAGTCCGAAAGAAGGACATGACATCATCTGAAAACCCCTCCGGCCCTTCTCCACAGGCGAATCTGTCTCTGTCATCAAGCACACAGAACCTGTTCCCGACCCCCGAGCCGTCAACCAGGATAAGAAGAACATGCTTTTCTCGGTAAGCCCTTCAGGGTCAGCTGTCCTGTGCTCCAGCCAGGAGGCCCTGGTCTGGGAGAGATGTGATGGCAAGGGAGGAGATGAGGCCCATAGCTGGGGGTGTGTGCTGCAGCACGAGGGGCATTGTCTGACTCCCTGTCTCTTCTTTCCCTTCCCAGGGCACCAACATCGCAGCCGGCAAGGCCGTCGGCATTGTAGCCACCACAGGTGTCAGCACCGAGATTGGGAAGATCCGTGACCAAATGGCCGCCACAGAGCAGGACAAGACCCCTCTGCAGCAAAAGCTGGATGAGTTTGGGGAGCAGCTCTCCAAGGTCATCTCCCTCATCTGCGTGGCTGTCTGGCTCATCAACATTGGCCACTTCAACGACCCCGTACATGGGGGCTCCTGGATCCGTGGTGCCATCTACTACTTTAAGATCGCCGTGGCCCTGGCTGTAGCTGCCATCCCCGAGGGTAGGGCGACCTCTCTGTTTCCTCCCATTTGCTCCTCTCATTTGCAAAGACCCTTTATCTGAATAAGATAACATTTACCAGTCGCAAGGATTAGGACCCGATATCTTTGGGGGCTGCTCTTCAGCCAAGTGGCACAGCTGTTAAAAGAATCTCTCTGCCAGTGGAGGAGACGTGATGAGATGTGGGTTCAATCCCTGGGTCAGGAAGATCCTCCTGGAGAAGGAAATGGCAACCTGCTCCAATATTCTTGCCTGGGAAATTGCATGGACAGAGAGGCCTGGTGGGCTTCACAGTCCACGGGGTCCCAAAGAGTTGTATACGACGGAGCACGCGTGCGTGCACACACGTGCACGCACGCATGCACACACGCACATGCACACATGGGTCTCCCTCTGTCCCCCGGTTCAGTTCCCTCACCCCCACTTTTTCCCCACAGGCCTTCCTGCAGTCATCACCACCTGCCTAGCCTTGGGCACCCGCCGGATGGCAAAGAAGAACGCGATCGTGAGGAGCCTGCCCTCCGTGGAGACTCTGGGCTGCACCTCTGTCATCTGTTCCGACAAGACGGGCACCCTCACCACCAACCAGATGTCTGTCTGCAAGGTCAGGGCAGGGTGGCAACTCCCACTCGGATGGGAGGTGAAATGGTGGGGTGACCCCTTCATCACAGGCCTGAGAAAGAAATGCTCAGAGGGCACAGGGTGCCATCCTGCCAGCTATGAGAGGGAGCAAAGAAGCCCGTCTGTCCTGGGCGGACAGCTCTCTTGGCCTCCATCCATGTGCCAGACACTGCCGTGTGTTATCTCTAATCCCCCACAGCTGCCCCAGCAGGGGAAGGTTTTGTTACCCAGTTTTCCAGAGGAGGAAACTGAGGCTCTGGGAAATTCCATGCACAGTTAATAAGGAGCAGAATTGAGTTTCAAACCCAAGTCTATCTGGCCCTAGAGTACCTGCCTGTGCACCAGACTACCCTCCAGAGTGGTCCTTTGTGATGGGGCAGGAGGAACCTGGTCACATGAATCCCGAATGGCATTTCCTAAACCAGGGCCCTTGATCTTGGGCCTTGGACCCTTTGGCTGTCTGGACCTCTACATTTAATATTTTCAGTGTATAAAATAAAACACACAAGATCCTGTTTTTAAAATGCACTGGATTGGGAATTCCTGCCGGTCCGATGGTTAGGGCTTGATGCTTTCACTGCCATGGCCCAGGTTCCATCCCTGATTGGGCAACTAAGATCCTGTCAAGCCGGGCAGCGCAGGCAAAAACAGAAATAAAATGCACTGGATTACAGAGGAAACCACTGATTGAAATACAGCAATCAAAATATTTTAAAAACAGATTCGTGATTTGGTAACACATATGCTCCTTTAATAATGTATTAAGTAGCAAGTCCAGCAGTAGTTCTCATAAGTGCCGTAACGCTGAGGCAGGGATGAGTATAAATGCTATTTTGAGAGCCCTGAAACAATGCAACGTGATAGGAGAGTGTTTATGATTTTATTGGTGGCCAAGTCACAGGTTTTGCTAATGCTAACATGGTGCATTGCCCACATTCATAACTGGACGGAAATGCTAAATATCAGAGAAAAAATGGAACGTAATTTTAAATTTTTCATTCATTTTTAATTGAAGGATAATCGCTTTACAGTATTGTGTTGGTTTCTGCCAAACATTAACATGAATCAGCCATAGGTATATCAAAAAAGATGTTAGTTTTGTTCTGCCGTCAAAGTTCACAGATCCCTCGGTCTGTGGGGTCATCCATGGACCCCAGGCAAAGAACCCCTGACCTAAACACAATTCTCTAGACTAGCATGTCTGTGAAATAGAAATTACTGTCCTAAGAATCAGGGCCTCTCAGACCAGGCACAGAAAGGCTGTACCATAGGCCTGCTGGCATTTGAAAGCCTCGGAGAAGGCTGACCGTAGAGAGGGTGGATTTCACTCTGTTTAACCCAGATTTTCCCAGACTTTGCTGGCCGCAGGACCATTTTATCTTGGAACATGTCTTAAGCCCCATCCCTTGCACACTTGCTCAGGTTCAGGGTGGGCTTCTCGCCTCTGTGCTGCGTGACCTACATTCCCCCCAAAGCACAGGCGTCAAAGCCAGGCCACTGGGTTCCTGTCATGTTTCATAAAAACGAACTCATTGCCCACATTTGAAAAGTTAAGAGATTTCATAGAAAAATAACCTGAGCTTCTAGTTCTTCCTGCAAAACTGGAAGCTCTCGCTGCTGTAGATGGGTCATGTGCTGACACGTGGACGGGTGGCCACAGTCCCCAGAACATCTTGTGATGCACCTCTTATTTTACCAGTTGATCTGGAGGGACCTTCAGTGTGACCTGCAATAACTTAAAAAAAATAATAATTGTATTTATTTATTGGCTGTGCTGGGTCTCTAGTTGTGCGAGCTTTTCTCGTCTACTCACTCACTGCAGTGTGCAGGCTTCTCCTTGAGGTGGCTTCTCTTGTTGCCGAGCTTGGGCTCCACGGCATGTGGGCTCCGTAGCCGTGGCTCCCGGGCTCTAGAACACAGCTCGACAGTAGTGGCACACGGGCTTGGTTGCTCCGTAGCATGTGGGATCTTCCTGGATCAGGGATCGAACCTGTGTCTCCTGCATTAGCAGGCGGCTTCTTTACCACTGAGCCACCAGGAAAGCCCTGCAATAATTAGAAAATATATACATATTCATTTCATTTATTTGTCTGCGTGGGGTCTTAGTCATGGCACCTGGGACCTTTGATCTTCACTGCAGCATGTGGGCTCTCAGTGGGAGCACGTGGGATCTAGTTCCCTGACCAGGGAGCCAGTCCAGGCTCCCTGCATTGCGAGTGTGGAGTCCTAACCACTGGACCACCAGGGAAGTCCTGTAACTTATAAGGGCCATGGACACAGAATAAGAAAAATGATTTGCAAGGGAGTGGTGGGAAAGGGGAGGATGCAGGAAGGAAAAAGGAAGAATGAGTCGGGGGATGGTGAGGGGAAGTTGGGTAAGTGTGTGCAGCTGGCCGGATAGGGATGCTCGTGGCCTGGGCCTGGCCTCAGTGCAGACTGCCTTTGGGCACAAGGAGAGTTAGCCATGTGTGCGCCCCGCTTTCTCTGCAGATGTTCATCATCGACAGGATAGATGGGGACCTCTGCCTGCTGAACGAGTTTTCTATCACTGGCTCCACTTACGCTCCTGAAGGAGAGGTGTAAGTCCCCCCAAAGGTCATCTTCCGTTTCCCTGCGCCCCTTCCCCACCACACACACAAACACACAGACACACACACACACCTCCTCTCTCCCCTGGGGCCCTCCCTCTAGTTTTGCCTTCCTGTTTCTCTCCTGTTCTTCCCTGGCCTCGTTCTCTCTCCCACCGCCGCGCATCACCACGTTGGTGCCATCTCCCCCGTCCCTCGCTGCTTTCCCCGTGCTCTCTCTGCATCTCATTCCCCATCTTCTCTGCCTGTCTCTTTCCCTCCTTCCTCCCTGCCCCGCCGCCAGCTTGAAGAATGATAAGCCAGTCCGCTCAGGGCAGTATGACGGGCTGGTGGAGCTGGCCACCGTTTGTGCCCTCTGCAATGACTCCTCCTTGGACTTCAATGAGGTAACCTCTCCTCTCCTGAAGCGGCCCCTCCTTCCCCCTCGAGCTGGCTGTGTCCAGGCCTCCCCGACAGGCCGCAAGGAAGGGGTCTGCGGGAGGGGGGTCCCTCGTACCAAGCCTCTCCTGGGTGTAAGGGGAAGAGCGTAGTTTGCTCCCTTCCCGTACTAGGTGGAAGGTGGGAGCAAGGGGCCAGGAGCCCAGGGCACCTACTTCCTCTTCCTTCTCTGCCCTCTCAGACCAAAGGTGTTTATGAGAAGGTGGGAGAGGCCACCGAGACAGCCCTCACCACCCTGGTGGAGAAGATGAATGTATTCAACACTGAAGTAAGAAACCTCTCGAAGGTAGAGAGGGCCAACGCCTGCAACTCGGTGAGTCTGGGCGCGCCCTCCCATTTGTCTCCACCCTGTACAGGCCGGGACCTAAGGAATCTCAGGAGATGGGGCCCCACAGGGCCTTGTGCTGGGAGCCAGCCCGAACAAGGAGCCAGCCTGACCACAGCTTTCCTTGGTGAGGCTGACTTGGGATGGGGCCTCCTGACCCTCACTTACACCACTCTTTCTGGTGCCCAGCTGGAGCATCCCTGGGTGCACTGACAGTCACCTTCCCCACCATGTTCCTAGTGGAAAGGGACTGAGCTGGTCCCAGAAACCATGAGTGACCCATCCTGGACAGCCCAATGTCAACTGCTACCCACTGCCTCTAGGAACACACTCATTTTTAAAAATCAGATCTCAAGACTTGATTTGTGGCTTCCTTGCTGGCTTAGATGGTAAAGAATCTGCCTGCAATGTGGGAGACCCTGGGTTCAATTCCTGGGTCGTAAAGATTCCCTGGAGAAGGGAATGGCTACCCACTCCAGTGTTCTGGCCTGGAGAATTCCATGAACAGAGGAGCCTGGTGGGCTACAGTCATGGGGGCAGGCTACAGTCCATGGGGCCGCAAAGAGTCGGACACGACTGAGTAAGATTCCCTGGAGAAGGGAATGGCTACCCACTCCAGTGTTCTGGCCTGGAGAATTCCATGAACAGAGGAGCCTGGTGGGCTACAGTCATGGGGGCAGGCTACAGTCCATGGGGCCGCAAAGAGTCGGACACGACTGAGTGACTGACACTTTCAAGACCTGATTTAGGATTTGAGAAATATGACCACCTCGTATGTGTCTGCTTCCCTGATACACAGGTCCAAATCTGAGATTATTACTCTAAGTTCCCACTGTTAATGTTTACTGAATGTCTATATTGATTTCCTCATGGTTGTCTTATTATATTTCCCACACTGCCCATTCTTTTTTTTTGTTTTTGGTAAAAGCAAGATGCTTATTGGTGTTTTAATATAACAAAAAATATTGAAAGCCACCTAAGTATCAATAGAGGATTCATTTTTAAAAATTTACAAATGATAATATGAACATCAACATATTTTTAATTTTATTTACTGTTGCTATTATTGTTTTGTGGAGAAACTTTCAGACTGCTTTTGGCACATTCGTTTTATGAGGTGCTTAGTACTGCATGCCAGGCACCAGCTCCCCACTGTCTAACAACACACAGACCCACACATGTGGTTGCTTACATTTAAATTATTAAATAAAGTAAAAACTCAGTTCTTCAGTTGCGCTAACCATATATCCTGGGCTCAGTAGCCACTGTTCAGTTGCACTGCATTCAACCACCTAGATTATTAAACATACCCATCATTCTGGAAGGTTCTACAGACAGTGCTGCACCAGGTCATCTTGTTTCTATTGTGCTTTCAATTGGACACTAAGACTGTAGCACCACTAGCCTTGGAATTCTCTCCATTTCTGCTGTAGGTAGCAGACTCAGCTTTATCTCAGACTCAGCTTGCGGTCTGCTCTGACCTCCAGATCTTTTTTGGCTACGCTTTTAGGTGTCTGGACCCTTCTAGCACAGCATCATCGCTCTTTCCCCGTCTGTCTCAAGTCTGGCCTCTCCCTCCCTGTCTCCTCTCTCCCAGGTAATCCGCCAGCTAATGAAGAAGGAATTCACCCTGGAGTTCTCCCGGGACCGAAAGTCCATGTCTGTCTATTGCTCTCCAGCGAAATCCCGGGCTGCTGTGGGCAATAAGATGTTTGTCAAGGTCAGGAATTTCCGAGTGTGCCTTGGCCCCCCTTCTTCCTAATCCTGAGCCCTTCTCTTCGCCCGTGCTGCTCACCATGTGCTGGAAAGAAGAGCCGTCTCTGAGTGTTGTTCTGCTCCACTAGGGTGCCCCCGAGGGGGTCATCGATCGCTGTAACTACGTGCGAGTCGGCACCACTCGGGTGCCCATGACAGGGCCAGTGAAGGAGAAGATTTTGTCGGTGATCAAGGAGTGGGGTACTGGCCGGGACACCCTGCGCTGCCTGGCGCTGGCCACCCGGGACACCCCCCCCAAGCGAGAGGAGATGGTCCTGGATGACTCTACCAAGTTCATGGAGTACGAGGTGAGTCACCTGCCTCACCCCTCTCTGCCACCCGTCATGTCCTACCTTGTCACGGGGCCTGGAGTCACAGGACGTCAGAGTTTGAAAGAATCTTAGGAGTCTTCCAGTCCAGGCCGCTTGGCCTGTGGTCCATGGACTCATCTGATACGAGGGTGAGGCACTTGTTCCAGAACAGAAGCCAGCTGGGTCACTCAGCACACTTGGGTTCAGCTGACGTGTTTCCACAGTGAGGTTTTGTGGGGGGGTTTTTTTTTTTTGGTCTTTATTGAATTTGTTACAATATTACTTCTGTTTTATGTTTTTGGATTTTTTTGGGCCCCAAGGCATGTGGGATTTAGCTCCCTGACCAGGGATCAAACCCACACCCACTGCATTAGAAGGCAAAGTCTTAGCCACTGGAGTGCCAGGGAAGTCCCACAGTGAGGTTTCCTTAAGAGGTGCATCAACCTGTATCCTGGCACCGGCTCTTTATCTCGTAGTGGACCTTCTCTGAGTAGCACAGAAGTCCACTCCATTTTATAGAGAGAACAACAGTGTGGCCTGGCAGGTAACACCCAAAGCTGGAGACCAAGCAGGTGGCCCAGCTGAAAGCAGAAAGCAGTTCCCTCACTTCCAGGTCGAGTTCTTTCTATGAAAGACAGGATCTGCCACCTGGCGATGCCAGGCCCCTCATGGGAACAAGGAATGTTTCCTGCTCCTGAGCTTAGAGGCCTGGCTGAAGTTTGAGCACCAGGTGTAGACACAGCTCTCCCTCCCACCCCCTCAAGCCTCCTCCCCTGAGCCCGTCACTCTCTGCTCTGTCCCCCTAGACGGACTTGACATTCGTTGGCGTGGTGGGCATGCTGGACCCGCCCCGCAAGGAGGTCATGGGCTCCATCCAACTATGCCGAGACGCCGGAATCCGAGTAATCATGATCACTGGGGACAACAAGGGCACGGCCATTGCCATCTGCCGACGGATTGGCATCTTCGGGGAGAACGAAGATGTGGCCGACCGGGCCTACACTGGCCGGGAGTTCGATGACCTGCCCCTGGCCGAGCAGCGGGAGGCCTGCCGACGCGCCTGCTGCTTTGCTCGCGTGGAGCCCTCCCACAAGTCGAAGATCGTGGAGTATCTGCAGTCCTACGATGAGATTACGGCGATGGTGCGGGGACCGGGGCACGTGGGGTCTGCTCGGTGTCTATTGAGATGTCGGTCTTGGGAAGCTGGGGGGCCAGGGAGGAAATGGCTGAGTGGGGGCCCTGCTGAGATGTGCAGAGGGGAGGAATTCGGGCCCAGATGGAAGAGTGTCAGGAGAGTACAAGGAAGGGGCCAGCTCCCACCTTCTCTCTCTCCCTGCAGACAGGTGATGGCGTCAATGACGCCCCTGCACTGAAGAAGGCGGAGATCGGCATTGCCATGGGATCTGGCACTGCCGTGGCCAAGACGGCCTCCGAGATGGTGCTGGCCGACGACAACTTCTCCACCATTGTGGCTGCCGTGGAGGAGGGCCGCGCCATCTACAACAACATGAAGCAGTTTATCCGCTACCTCATCTCCTCCAACGTGGGCGAGGTGGTCTGGTGAGCAGTGGGAAGGTCTATCAGCGGGGAACCTGTGGCTGCTGTGGGGGACGGGGCGACAACAGGCCTGGGAGGCAGGACAGACCTGTGACCGCCTGCTTCTGGCAGCATCTTCCTGACAGCCGCCCTGGGGCTGCCTGAGGCCCTGATCCCTGTGCAGCTGCTGTGGGTGAACCTGGTGACTGACGGGCTCCCGGCCACAGCCCTGGGCTTCAACCCCCCAGACCTGGACATCATGGACCGGCCCCCCCGGACCCCCAAGGAGCCCCTTATCAGTGGCTGGCTCTTCTTCCGCTACATGGCAATTGGGGGTGAGCAGGATGGAATGCCAAGCTTCTTCCCCACCCCCAGCTTCCCCANTGCTGTGGGCAATAAGATGTTTGTCAAGGTCAGGAATTTCCGAGTGTGCCTTGGCCCCCCTTCTTCCTAATCCTGAGCCCTTCTCTTCGCCCGTGCTGCTCACCATGTGCTGGAAAGAAGAGCCGTCTCTGAGTGTTGTTCTGCTCCACTAGGGTGCCCCCGAGGGGGTCATCGATCGCTGTAACTACGTGCGAGTCGGCACCACTCGGGTGCCCATGACAGGGCCAGTGAAGGAGAAGATTTTGTCGGTGATCAAGGAGTGGGGTACTGGCCGGGACACCCTGCGCTGCCTGGCGCTGGCCACCCGGGACACCCCCCCCAAGCGAGAGGAGATGGTCCTGGATGACTCTACCAAGTTCATGGAGTACGAGGTGAGTCACCTGCCTCACCCCTCTCTGCCACCCGTCATGTCCTACCTTGTCACGGGGCCTGGAGTCACAGGACGTCAGAGTTTGAAAGAATCTTAGGAGTCTTCCAGTCCAGGCCGCTTGGCCTGTGGTCCATGGACTCATCTGATACGAGGGTGAGGCACTTGTTCCAGAACAGAAGCCAGCTGGGTCACTCAGCACACTTGGGTTCAGCTGACGTGTTTCCACAGTGAGGTTTTGTGGGGGGGTTTTTTTTTTTTGGTCTTTATTGAATTTGTTACAATATTACTTCTGTTTTATGTTTTTGGATTTTTTTGGGCCCCAAGGCATGTGGGATTTAGCTCCCTGACCAGGGATCAAACCCACACCCACTGCATTAGAAGGCAAAGTCTTAGCCACTGGAGTGCCAGGGAAGTCCCACAGTGAGGTTTCCTTAAGAGGTGCATCAACCTGTATCCTGGCACCGGCTCTTTATCTCGTAGTGGACCTTCTCTGAGTAGCACAGAAGTCCACTCCATTTTATAGAGAGAACAACAGTGTGGCCTGGCAGGTAACACCCAAAGCTGGAGACCAAGCAGGTGGCCCAGCTGAAAGCAGAAAGCAGTTCCCTCACTTCCAGGTCGAGTTCTTTCTATGAAAGACAGGATCTGCCACCTGGCGATGCCAGGCCCCTCATGGGAACAAGGAATGTTTCCTGCTCCTGAGCTTAGAGGCCTGGCTGAAGTTTGAGCACCAGGTGTAGACACAGCTCTCCCTCCCACCCCCTCAAGCCTCCTCCCCTGAGCCCGTCACTCTCTGCTCTGTCCCCCTAGACGGACTTGACATTCGTTGGCGTGGTGGGCATGCTGGACCCGCCCCGCAAGGAGGTCATGGGCTCCATCCAACTATGCCGAGACGCCGGAATCCGAGTAATCATGATCACTGGGGACAACAAGGGCACGGCCATTGCCATCTGCCGACGGATTGGCATCTTCGGGGAGAACGAAGATGTGGCCGACCGGGCCTACACTGGCCGGGAGTTCGATGACCTGCCCCTGGCCGAGCAGCGGGAGGCCTGCCGACGCGCCTGCTGCTTTGCTCGCGTGGAGCCCTCCCACAAGTCGAAGATCGTGGAGTATCTGCAGTCCTACGATGAGATTACGGCGATGGTGCGGGGACCGGGGCACGTGGGGTCTGCTCGGTGTCTATTGAGATGTCGGTCTTGGGAAGCTGGGGGGCCAGGGAGGAAATGGCTGAGTGGGGGCCCTGCTGAGATGTGCAGAGGGGAGGAATTCGGGCCCAGATGGAAGAGTGTCAGGAGAGTACAAGGAAGGGGCCAGCTCCCACCTTCTCTCTCTCCCTGCAGACAGGTGATGGCGTCAATGACGCCCCTGCACTGAAGAAGGCGGAGATCGGCATTGCCATGGGATCTGGCACTGCCGTGGCCAAGACGGCCTCCGAGATGGTGCTGGCCGACGACAACTTCTCCACCATTGTGGCTGCCGTGGAGGAGGGCCGCGCCATCTACAACAACATGAAGCAGTTTATCCGCTACCTCATCTCCTCCAACGTGGGCGAGGTGGTCTGGTGAGCAGTGGGAAGGTCTATCAGCGGGGAACCTGTGGCTGCTGTGGGGGACGGGGCGACCACAGGCCTGGGAGGCAGGACAGACCTGTGACCGCCTGCTTCTGGCAGCATCTTCCTGACAGCCGCCCTGGGGCTGCCTGAGGCCCTGATCCCTGTGCAGCTGCTGTGGGTGAACCTGGTGACTGACGGGCTCCCGGCCACAGCCCTGGGCTTCAACCCCCCAGACCTGGACATCATGGACCGGCCCCCCCGGACCCCCAAGGAGCCCCTTATCAGTGGCTGGCTCTTCTTCCGCTACATGGCAATTGGGGGTGAGCAGGATGGAATGCCAAGCTTCTTCCCCACCCCCAGCTTCCCCACGGCAGCCACCCTGGCTGGTGGACCCTCTGCCTGCACCACTGTTCATGGCCACCAGGCCCTCTCAAGCCCTCCTATCTCCCCAGCCCTGACGCCCCACCCCCCAACTCCCATCTCCTCTCCACCACAGGCTATGTGGGTGCAGCAACCGTGGGAGCAGCAGCCTGGTGGTTCCTGTATGCTGAGGACGGGCCTCACGTCACCTACAACCAGCTGGTAGGGCAGGACCGAGGCGGGAGGAGGGGCAGTGAAGGAGGGTGGTGTGGAGGCTTCCGGGGGATCCCAGCTTCTCCCCTCACCCTCGGCAGACTCACTTCATGAAGTGCTCGGAGCACAACCCTGACTTCGAGGGTGTGGACTGTGAGGTCTTCGAGGCCCCCGAGCCCATGACCATGGCCTTATCTGTGCTGGTCACCATCGAGATGTGCAATGCTCTCAACAGGTGGGCCCCCGCCCCCTCCCCCTGCCTGTCTGGAGGCCACCGCCTTTGTCCTCCGGCCCTCCTGCTCATCACTTCTCTCCCCTGTGCTCCCCTCACCCTGGCTCTGCCCGCCACCCGCTTGCAGCCTGTCTGAGAATCAGTCCCTTGTGCGGATGCCGCCCTGGGTGAACATCTGGCTGGTGGGCTCCATCTGCCTCTCCATGTCCCTCCACTTCCTCATCCTCTACGTGGACCCTCTGCCGGTGAGCCTTCTTCTGGCCAGGGGCCCCCTCACCCACGGGGGCCTCTTCAGGGATCCAGAGGGAGGGATAGTCAGGCTGGTGCAATGGCGGCTTTGCGGGCTCCTTCTCACTGCCCTTCTCGCCTCCCCCCCAGATGATTTTCAAGCTCCAAGCCCTGGACCTGTACCATTGGCTCATGGTCCTCAAGATCTCGTTACCAGTCATTGGGCTCGACGAAATCCTCAAGTTTGTTGCTCGGAACTACCTGGAGGGTAAGAGGCTCCCCCACTCGGAGCCCCATCCGCCCCNAGACGCTTTGCACCTGCTGTTCCTCTGCCGAAGCGGCTCCATCCCCCGTCTTTCATTGTTTAGGTCTCCAGTGAAGCATCATTTCTTTCCGGAAGTCTTTCTGTCTCCTCTGAAGAGATTAGGTTCTTCTGTGACATGCTTTCTACAGTATCCTGCATATGTCCTTCCCAATATTCATCACACTTGTAAATACTTAATTTCTGTCTCCACAATAGACAGTAATTTCTAGAAAAGCAACACCATCTGTTTGGCTTACTACTGAATCACTAGTGCCTAGCTTGAGCATCCAGTGAGCATGCCACAGTATGTGTTGAATGAACGGTGAACGAATGGGGACTTCCCTGATGGTCCAGTGGTTAAGAATTCACCTGTCAATGCAGGGGACACAAGTTTGATCCCTGGTCCAGGAAGATTCTACATGCCTCTGGGCAACTAAGCCCATGTGCCACCACTACTGAGCCTGTGCTTTAGAGCTGGTGGTCTTCAGCAAGAGAAATCTCTGCAGTGAGAAGCCCGCACATCACAATGAACAGTAGCCTTGGCTCGCCACAACTAGAAAGGCCTGAGTGCAGTGATGCAGATCCGGCGCAGCCAAAAATAAATAAATAAATGAAACATTTTAAAATAGTGAATGAGTGGATGATGAATGGAGGGTCTGATGGATGGATGGATGAATGGACAGATGAGGGGATAAATGGCAAAGCCAGTGGGTTCCCTGGCAGATATGAATGTGCGATTATGACTATCAGCTACATTTGGGGCATTGCTTCATCTACTCTTCCGAAGAGCTTGATGAACAATTAGCACCAGCTCTAAACAGCTGAAAGCGTTGTCACAGAGATTTACCTTCACTGTATTTAATCTAACCCAGCAATTGCTTCTCACTGACTGTAAAGAGGGGGGAATCAGCATGGTGATGTCACTTTAAATGCCTCGACGAGGTCTTTCTTTCACTGCTCTGGGAAAAAAGAGCAGGTTCCTCTCCAAGAGAGGCACGGGATAATGCATTATCTGAGTTATCACTGTTCAATCAAAAAGTGCACGAAGGAGCTACATAATTCTTCTGGAGAGCAATCACCATGGAGTTATGCAGGTCTCCCATGCAGGTGATGAAATAGCCAAATTCCCTGACAGTGGTGAATTACTCCTTGTGTTACTAATAGTGACACCGAAAGAGGTGTCAAGGCCACAGGCAGGCAGAACGGGGGGCTCTTCAAAGCGCACGAGGAGAACTTTGATGTTTTATCGCTTTCTTTTCATCTTGATCACTGAGATTTTAAAATGAAATTACAGGGATGCTAAGCCTGCCCAGTGGGCAGGGTGATTCATTTCTACTTGGCAGTGGTGTGAATACGGCAGCTCCTGTCCAGGCCAGGCCTCCCTGCCCTTCACCTCCCCTGTGGCTCAAGCCGGCACGTCAAACCCTAAAGAAGTGTCCATGGCATATGGGATTTTTTCCTTTTTCATCTGTACACAAACATTTCAGCAAATATATATCTCTTTTTTTTTCCTTGTGGTTAAAATATTGACCTGATGTAATAAAATTCTGATTTTTAAAAGCCTTGTAGGATGAGAGACAAGCTAACAAATGAATTTGAAATCTGGTGATTAGGAAGTGTTTTGAATGGGCTTGAGAACTGCACATAAAACATTAAGTTATACTAATGTCCTTGTTTAGTGAAACTTTTAAATATTTTTAAAAGCCCTTCATAATATTATGGATAAGTAAATTATCGGACCCGATTTCAATTTGAGTCAAATTCCAACTAGTAATGTGACACCCATAAACCTTCTCCTTAACAGCCCATAACATTAAACTGGAAACAGAATTCTTAAAGCACCCTCTTATGCTGCCTATCCATGGAATAAACATTACAGGCCTTCACCAGATGTCTTTAATAGACATTGCTATTGAAAAGAATATTACATAAAATAAATTCAGACTGTTAGTCTAGCACTAAGGGAATATTGCTGCCTGTTCAGGTAATCACATCTATACTTAATTTAGGGGGGCAAATCTATGGCCATGATGATCTTTTGGTGGTGGCCACGTACTCATTTATCCATCTAGCTCATTATCCCAGATTAGGACTTGTTAGTGCCTTCTTCATGTCATAAGCCCCTATTTTCAGGACATTAAAAGTTGGTCAGAAAAAAAAAGAGCTGCAGTTAACAAGCATCCACCTAAGAGCAAATCCCTTATAAAAAAAATCTTAGGGAAAAAGAAAATTGAGCTCTTTTTCAGTTGTGAGTGCCAGAAAAAAAATAAGTTTTCTGGTTTCAGGCACTTTTCAGTTTTATAATTTGAAAATTCGGCCAAAGCTGTGGCACAGGCCCCCCAACCCCCACAATGTTCCCTATTCCTCCCGCCCGACATTCTTGTTTATAAACACAATGTCCCCTTCACTTCTCCTTCCCCCTCAGCAACCTGTCCCCCTTTTGCCCTTGTGAAACGTCCTCTCCCCAACCCCGTGGGGCTCGCAGGGACAAGGCGACTGATTGAGCTGAGCTGCTTATTTATTGAAAATAAATGACAGAAAAATCTGGCCTTGTCTCCATGCACACATCTTGGGGCCTGGCTCGGGCCCCTGGGGACAAGCATCTTAGTGTCAACGCAGTCTGGGAAGCAGCCACCTGGCCCAGGGTGCGGGTGCGGAGGGGCCTGGGGACACACCCCAAGGCTCCTGGCCACCACTCGCAGCTCTCCCTGGGGGAAGGGGACGCGAGGTGACAGGTGTGGCTGTTAGTCTGGGTGGCGGCAGGCACAGGAGGGTTGGAACCCAGGAGGCAGCATGGCAGCCAGAAAGCCACAGGGCCGAGCTGGCTCACAGAGGGGCTTGGGACCCTCGCCCGGGTGTCATCTTTGGAAGCAGAAGGCCCAGCCGCCCTTAGGAGGAGTGCTGCAGGGGACAGGGCAGCGGTGGCCCCGTCACCTCAACCCTGGCCTTGGAGAGGGTGACAACTCCATCCTGAGACCACCCGCCTCAAGCCGTGGCCTCACGGTTCAGGAGTGAAGGGAGGTCTCCCCCAGGGTGGGTGGGTGCCAGCCCCTCAGGTGTCCTTGATGTCCCTGACGTCCCGAAGGGGCGCCTCATCTATGATGCTGCGCACCTGCTCCAGGCTCCCTGCCTGGCGGATCCGTTCCAGACGCACCTGTTGGGGCCGGCAAGGGAGGCAGAGGGCCCTCGGTGGGAAAATGCAGCCTCCATCTCGTCGGCCAGCTGCTCCCCAGCCACGAGGGTCAAGGGCTCAGGACTCCTCCTCCCCCAACCCACAGTGAAACTGGCTTCAAGGGAAGAAGTAGGTCCTCAGACAGCAGGCCAAGGAGGGGCGGGCAAGGGCAGGCGGGACTGACGTGATGAGCATGTGGCACGCCCACAAGCCAGGCCCTGGGCCACAGGCTTTGCGTGACCAAGGAACACAGACACATGAGATTGTCAGTGTTTTTTGAGCAACAGCTCAGGGGAAAAGACCACGCCAGCCCCAGGGGGAGGAAGAAGACTCCTCTAGCCGGGGGCCTGTCCTTGCAAGACCTAGGACAAGTCGCCAGGAGTCACACCAGCCCGGTGGGGAAGGGACACGCCATACCTGCAGGGCCTGGGACAGTCGTACGAAATCCCGCTGCACCTGCTCACTGGTCTCCAGCTCCGCCTGCAGCCGCAGCATTTTTGCCCGCTGCTCCGAAAGCAGGTCTGTGAGCTGGGCCTAGGGGCACAGGACATAGAGCTGGGGTCCTGCATGAGACGTCTGGACAGGGTTACCCCTTCAGTACCACCCCTGATCCTGACCTCTTCTGTGCGGCCCGTGCCCTGTGACGGCCTGAGGACCTCCTGCCGCTTGGCCTGAGGGAGACAGAAAGGGCAGCAGGGACTAGTGAGGGTCTTGTCCGCGCTGCCAGCCTCCCCCGTCACCCTGGCCTGGCCCGGGTCCTGTCTCACCTTGCTCTGTTCCTCCTGGATGCGCTCCATCTCCATCCTCAAGCTGCACAGGGAGGCTGGGGAGTCAGGCAGGGCCAAGATGTCAGGCCCACACCCTTGCTCCTTCCCCTCCCGGCCCAGCAGCGGGGGCAGGCTCCCGCCCATACTCACCCTCTAACACCTCTGTGAGGGAAGGAAAGAAAGACAGGTCAAGGCTCATCCTTCTCGCCCTGCACCCTCTCACCCCTCCCAGAGCCCAGGGTTGGGGGGGGTCCTCATGGGAGCTGGCCTCCTGGGGAGGGAGTCGGGGTGGCTGGCACCCCCTCTCTCACCTGTCTCCTCCCGCTGCACCCTCAGCTGCCCCTCCAGGCTGGCCTTCGCCGCCGTCTCCTCGTCCAGCGCCTCCCGCAGAGTCACAATCTCAATCCGCAGTCTCTCGGCCTCGTGCTCCTGGGCCTGCTGGCGGGCCCGTGCCTCCTGCTGCGTGCGGCGCACCAGCTGCTGCAGCTCCTGGGAGGAAGCAAGTCACTGGCTTGTTTCAGGGTGGCGTGTGTGGCGGAGGGGAGGAGGGGCAGAGGCCCTGGGGGCCAGGGACTCAAGGGGGATGGTGGGGAGGGTGGACACACACACACCCTTGGATGGCTGCTTCCTGCAGCACAAGCCCGGGGAGGAGGACCCTCAGGACCACTCCCAAGTGCAAGCTGAGTGCAAGTTCCAGATTACCCAGAGCAAGATTTGGAGCTCTTGTAACGCTCAAAAACAACTAAAGTTATGAGCACTCCACAGTTTAGGCAGTCGTGTGTATGTGTTGGGTTGGCCAAAACATTCATTCGGGTTTTTCTGGGTGCTGTTATGGAGAAACCAAACGACTCTTTAGGTCAACCCAATAATAAAAATGACACCAAAGAAGGGCAAAGGAATGATAAAGCTGGGGATGGCAGAAGCAGAGCCAAGGAATGTGGGGCGGGGTCGCACGTAAGATGTCAGTCATAGTTCTCAGGGTGGGCAAGGGTTCCAGGTGATTTTCATATTCTTAATAAAGTCAACTGACGGACGGAGGCCATGCACGGATCAATGATGATAGCTTTCAACAAACCAAAGATTCCGATGAATTCAATTTTGTGGATCTCCTGTCACTTAAAAATAAGTCAGGGACTTCCCTGGTGGTCCAGGGCTTCAGAAGTGGTGCTTCCACCGCAGGAGGTGCAGGTTCAATCTCTGGGTGGGGAATTAAGATCCCGCATGCTGTGCGGTGGGCTTCCCAGGTGGCACTAGTGGTAAAGAACTCTCCTGCCAGTGCAGGAGACCTAAGAGACATCAGTTTGATCCCTGAGACGGGAAGATCCCTTGGAGGAGAGCATGGCAACCCATTCCAGTATTCTTGCCTGCAGAATCCCATGGACAGAGGGGCCTACTGGGTTACAGCCCATAGGGCCCTCAAGAGCTGGACGTGACTGAAGTGACTTAGCACACAGGCTTGCTCTGTGCAGCCAAGAGAACTGATAAAGTGAAAATAACAGGCCAATGACTGCTTCCTTTGTGTCAAAGTGAAAGTGTTAGTTGCTCAGTCGTGTCCTACCCTTTGTGACGCCATGGACTGTAGCCTGCCTGCATTATGGGCAGATTCTTTACCTTCTGAGCCACCACGGAACCCGCTCTTCATCTCAAGTGCTCTGTTAACTCATTTTCTCTCCATGCCAATGCGGGGAAGGGTCGTGGCCCCATTTTGCAGAGGAGGAAACTGAGTCTCAGCAAAGCCACATGAGTTGATCACGGTGATGCAGCTGACACAGCAACCTGGGTCTGTCCCTGAGTCCCGCGGCCCCAGGCCAGTGCTTCGCTGCATTGGAGAGGAAGGGCGCACACCCCCCTTACCGGCAGCGAGCTGGGCAGCGACCCCTCCCAGCCCTCATCCTGCTCCAGGACCCGGGGGGCTGAGGACGGCGGCTGCTCAGCGCGGAGCCCTTGGTTCTCCTCCGTCAGGCGCTTTACCTCGTGGCTCAGGCACTTGTGGGAGCTGGCCAGCTCTGCCTGGGGGTGGACAGTTAGGACAAGGCGATGAGGGGGTTGGCGTCTCCTGTGAGGCCGGACCCTGAGCCCTCCTCCCAGACACTGGAAGGAGAACCAGGAAGCCCACGCCCTCCTTCTCAGCCAAGAAAGAAGAAACACCCTTCAGTAAGCGTCTTTGGCTCCCAAGCTCATTATTTTTTTTTTTTTCCCCTTGTTTGCTTGAGGGATCTTAGTTCCCCAAGCATGGATGGAACCAGGCCCCCTGCAGTGGAAGCATGGAGTCCTAACCACTGGACCACCGGGAAGACCCTCAAGTTCTTTCTACAGCCTCCTCGATGATTTCGAGGTAACACAGTGGCAGCCACAGGCCACATCGGTTGTCTTATGTGGTCCCTGGATATTCATTCAAGGACTGATGATGAAGCTGAAGCTGCAATACTTTGGCCACCTGATGCAAAGAGCTGACTCATTAGAAAAGATCTTGATGCTAGGAAAGACTGAAGGCAGAAGGAGAAGGGGATGACAGAGGATGAGATGGTTGGATGGCATCACCAACTCGATGGATGTGAGTTTGAGCAAACTCCAGGAGACAAAGAAGGACAGGGAAGCCTGGCATGCTGCAGTCCGTGGGGTAGCAAAGAGTCAGACATGACTGAACGACTAAACAACAACAACTTTAAAACTTGGGAGACTACACACAAATATCCGGATCTGGCTTCTCTTGACAAATGAGAAAACCAGGCAGCATGAAGCCTGAATTCCCATGTGCCGCGCTCAGCAGAGTCGAGGGGCATGAAGCCCCCTTTACAGGGTCTCTGTTTGCCTGCTGCTCCTTCTGGCCGTACACCAGACCTTGTTCAATCATTTGCCTCTCTTGTCTCGAGAAGCATCCGATTTTGCAATCTCTGCTTTTCATCCTCATGACTCTGCAAGCTAGGACCCATTATTGCAATTTCAATGCATCAAGGCTGAGGCTTTGGGCTTGTGGGGTTAGCTTAAAGATCACTGAGTTGAGTGTGTGGTGGGCTCTGTCTAAATGCAGTACTGGGTGCCCTGGAAGCCCTCTTATCAGGAAGACTTACCAACTCCAGGGTGAAGCCAGAGCGGATTGGGGTGGGGGAAGGCTGTAGGACAGGTGTCTCGACTTTCCACGTGGGCCTCAACCAATTCCCCTCCCACTCCTCTCCTAGCCCCCCTGCCCACCCCTTTGCGGCGAGATGTGTATAAGAGACAGCCCCCACCCACCGCCCTCACCATCTGCAGCTGAACGCGTTCCTGCGCCTGGCTCACGGTTCCCTGCAGGGTCCGCAGCAGCTGCTCTGAGTTCTGGACCTGAGCCAGGAGGACTTGCATCTGTGGGTGGAGGTGGGGCGAGGGTGAGGCGGGGCCAGAAGGAAGCCGGGAGTAGAGGTCCCGTGGGGCTAGAGCTGAGGCTGAACCCACCTGCTTGGCACAGTCCTCATTGCTCCGTCTCAGGCCCTCCTGCAGCTCGTCCCGCTCCCGGCTGACGCTCTCCAGGTCCTTCTGCAGCTGCCGCCCCTGCCATAGATCCCGGCCTCAGCCTTGACGGCCAAGGGGAGGCCTCCCTCCTCTCCAGGCCTCTCACGCCTTGCCTCCTGCATCTCCCTGGGCAGTGCCAGCATTCGCCCAGTCATTCCAGCTGAAAGCTCGGGAATGGACGTTGACCCTTCTCTGTCCTCCACTACCCGGGTCCGGACCACCAGCAGGCCCTGCCCGGCAGCCTCCAGAATGAATTCCAAATCCACTCACTTGTCTCCATCTCGGCCGCCACCTCCTGGTCCCAGTCACCACCTTCCTCTAAACTACATCAAGCATCACCCTTCCAACCAGCCACCTTGCTTCTCCCGTTGCCCGTTCCCCAGATTATAATCCATTCTCACCTAGAGAGCCCAGCGACCCATGATGAGCCCAAAGCAGAGCAGGCCTCTCCCTGCCTTAAACCCCACAGAGGCTTCCCACAGCTCCTGGTCTGAAACGCAAACTTCATGGCTGGCCCCGAAGCTGAGGCCAACTTCCTGTGGCCCCTGCCTGCTCTTCTGACCTCATCTCTCTTCCCCTCCTTGGCAGCCTTCCAGCTCCTCAGACACACCACAGTATGTCTATCCTCTGGGCCTTGGAACCTGCAGATCCTTTGGTCTCTGATCTTCAGAAAGCACCTCTCTTGCCAGCTAGGAAGATCTCCTGCCCTGCCAGTCTCTACCTCATAATCCTAATTTTTTAAAAGATTTTTTTTTTGTATATTGATCATTTTTAAAGTCTTTATTGAATTTGTACAATGTTACTTCTGTTGTTTCTGTGTTCTGGGTTTTTTGCTGCAAGGCATACGGAATCTTAGCTCCCTGACCAGGGATCGAACCTATGACCCGTGCATTGGAAGGTGATATCTTAACCACTGGACAGCCATGGAAGTCCCTCCACAACCCGGTTGAGTTTTGTGGTGGGAGTCTCACCCTGTGATGCTGTCTTCCTCATGGGCCCATGTGCATGTCTGGGCCTGGCTTCCTCACTAGAGGAAGCTCCAAGAGGGTAGGAGTTTTCTTCTTCACTGCAGGATGGCCAGCTCTAGCTCAGTAAGGACTTGAAGGGAGAGATGGATGGATGGATGTGTGCATGTTGGCAGCCCGCCCTGCCCTCTCCACTCACCTCCAACTGCAGCTGCTCCCACTGGTTGTCTGGGACCAGCTGGTAACCAGGAGGGGGCAGGTAGATGCCTTCAGGGACCAGGGTGCCCGTGGACACCAGAGAAGCTGTCTCCTCCTGCTCGGGGCTCAAGCCTTGGCGGCTGCGGGGCAGGGAGGCGCTGCCACTGGCCCCCCCGCCGAGGGAGAAGGAGGAGATGGAGGCGCTGTCATCACAATTGTGGGCAAAGGCCTCAGCCGCTGGGCCCCCATCCTCACTCAGCTCCTCAAGAGGCTCCAGAGGGGGAGATGGATCCCGGGACAGGAGCAACTCCGTGGAGCCGTGCAGGGAAGGGGGATGCCGGGGCCGTCTCTAGGGAGATGGGGCATGGAAGAGGCTGAGGGGCTGGGGTCCCGCAGCGCCCCTGCCTCCCTCAGCGGCCCCTGGCTACCCCCTCACCTGGATCTCTTGGATCAGCTCCTCTGCCCTCAGCAGTTTCCCCTTCAGCTCCTCGATCTCCTGCTCCATGGGCAGCACGATCTCCCTCAGCTTCTCCGAGTCCTCATGGGCCTGGAGAAGGGGAGGGGGCATTAGGCAGTGACAGGCAGTCCTCCCGACTGCAGGAGCCTCAGGCCTGTCAGAGTTTTTCCTTCAAGCACATCAGCTGTTCAAATCCTCCCAGGCACGTGCTATCACCCCCATTTTAGAGAGGGAAACACAGAGGCTCGGAGCACTTACAAGGCTTACCCCAGGTCACTTGGTAGGTGGCTAAAGTCACAACTGCCTTCCTGTTGCCCACTTGTAGAGTGACATACTTTTCTCCCCCAATATCATGTGTCCCTTTTTTAAATCATAGAGCCTCACATTTTCAGCTGGGCTTGTGACCTGAATCCTAGAATACCATCTACATTTCTCAGCTTCCCTGTAACTAAGCATGGTCATATGACTAAGTTTCAGCTAATGAGATGTAGGCAGACGTGCTGGGTGTAACTTCCAGGTCAACCTCTCAGGGGGAAAGGCTGTATTTACTCCTCCTTCTCCACCTCCTTCTGGCTGGCTAGAATGCAGACATGATGGCTGGTGCTCAAGCAGTCATCCTGGACCATGAGGCAGTATGCTACCTATGGCATAACAGCAACATAGGAGGAGCCTGAGTTCCTAACGACTTGTTGAGCTGCCACATCAGTCCTAGAATGTCTACTTCTGAACTCTAATAAAAATAAAAGTGAAAAGTGAAAGTCGTGTCTGACTCTTTGCGACCCCATGGACTATATAGTTCATGGAATTCTCTATGCGAGAATACTGGAGTGGGCAGCCTATCCCTTCTCCAGCAGATCTTCCAGGCATAGGAATCGAACCAGGGTCTCTGTATTGCAGGTGGATTCTTTACCAACTGAGCTATCAGGAAAACCCAAGAAAAATACATTTCTACCTTATTCAAGCCACTGTTGATTTGGGTTTTCAAACTGTGTCCTACCTGTTATGTCTTCCCACACTCCCATCGCCACCATATTGCTGGCTGGTTCTCTTTTGCTCTCTTTTCAGGTTTGGGATTCTGTTGAACTCGTACAGTCAACAGCCTCTGGACACCTCAACTTGCGGGTTGGACAGGCTCTTCTGTCCTTGTATGGCCAGTCTAATCCAACACACTGCCATTTCTCCTCTCGTTAGCACCAGGTCAACAACAATGACCCTGCTATCCACCCAGCTGTCCAAGGCAGAAATTGGCCAGTCATCCATCCTCTTCCAATTCATACAAGTTCTGCCTCTTGAGTAATTCAAAAATCCATCTCAGACAAGTTCAGTGTAAACCTCCAAATCTCTTATGTAAACACTGCCAACAGGTAGGGTAAGCCTGTATGCCCCAAACAAAACACCTCCGATCCCATCTGAAGCCCTGAAGTGCATGCTCTGCAGATGCCCACACAGTGGATGAATGACAGCTGGATGCAGGGCCAGGACCAGAACTTCCTGACTCTGGGCCTGTGCTTCTTTCCACCGAACCTGGCAGATATAATTTAGCAGAGCCTTTCTCCTTCACCACCCTGCATAACTACTCCCTGAGGAACACTCAGAATGCAAGTCTAGTGGCAGTCTCTGCAGGCAAATTGTGGGTTGGGAGCCTTCCTTTCTTGGGCTCCTGTTTAGATCTTTGTCCTTCTCACCAGGAGATTTACTCCATCTCCCTGAGCTTCACATATAAGGTGAGCCTCACATTCCTCATGTATAATGTGAGGTAAGTACCTACCTCACAGGGCAGCTGTGAGGCTCAAATGAGGGAAGATGTGAACTTGCCCTGAAAGGTGAAGAGTTTGGTAGTATGTGTTTCTATGACTGTTTATGACAGCAGGAATAAAAGTGATGGTGTACCACAGAGATTAAGAACAAAGCTTTAGAAATAGGCTGCCTAGATTTTAAAATCCCAGCTCTGTTCCTTTTTCTTTTGACTGTGCTGGGGCTTTCTTGCTGAGCATGGGCTTTCTCCAGTTGCAGGAGCAGGGGCTACTCTCTAGTTTGGTGCAAGAGCTTCTCCTTGTGGTGGGTTCTCTCGTTGTGGAGTAAGGGTTCTAGGGCTCTTGGGCTTCAATAACTGTAGCACACGGGCTTAGCTGTTCAGCATATGGAATCTTCCGGGACCAGGGATCAAACCCGTGTCCCCTGCATTGGCAGGAGGAGGAGTCTTAACCTCTGGACCACCAGGAAAGTCCCAGATCTGCTCTTTTTTATGCACATAACCTGGTGAGAATGACTAAACTTCTTTGAGCCTCACCTTACTCATCTGTTAAATGGATCTAACGGACCTGTCTTTCATGGGAAAGACTGTAGAGACTGAGTCTGTCCACAGTACCTAGTGCCTAAGCGGTATCCTTAAATGTTAGCCGCCCCACACACATGACTTTTCTTAATTTTTCTGAGTCATGCCACACAGCATGCTGGATCTTAGTTCCCCAAGCAGGGAATGAATCTGTGGCCCCTGTGGAGAAAGCAAGGAGTCCTAACCAGTGGACAACCAGAGAAGTACCAATTTTCCTGTGCTGAGAACACGGTTAGTGCCTAGAATTATCCTGGGTGCCCTGCTCCCAGTGACGTGGCAGTGGGGCATCAACAAACTCTGTGCCCCAAGGTCCCCTTTGGCTGCCTCAATATCTTCTCAAGTCCCCGGGGAGGGGGCAGGTAGACTATCCCAACCCCAACCTTTTCCATCTGCTTCTCCAAGGAGTCCAAGGGGTGAGCCCGAGACAGCAGCTGCTTCAGGCGCCCCAGCTCCCGCTCCTTCTCCTCACAGTCCTGCTGCTGCTGCTGCCGCTCCTGCTTCAGAGACGTGATCTGGGCTTCATAGCTGCTGATGGAGTCTGGCAGGGCAGGAAGGGCAGAGGAGAGGGAGGGTCAGTGCGTCAGCCCTACCTGGGGGGAACAGGGAGCTCTCCATCACTGCTGCTCTCTGCAAGGCAATCTACCATAGCGGCGATGGCAGCAGGCTTTGTGGTTGGACCGAGGAGATGGCAACCCACTCCAGTATTCATGCCTGAAAAGTCCCCATGGACAGAGGAGCCTGGCGGGCTACAGTCCATGGAGTCGCAAAGAGTTGGATATGACTGAGCACAGCACAGCAAGGTCCTGGGCAATTTGCCTCTCTGCATAATGTCCTCAGCTAATGATAACCCTGCTGGCTTGTTATAGGATCAAATGACATGATATCGGGAAGGGCTTTAACCCACTTCCTGGTGCATAATAAATGCTAAAAATAGGCTATCTGTTGCTATTAATATATAAGAATAACAAGCAATATCTAATAATAGTCAAAAATATTCATTCTGGACCAGACTCTGAACTGGGCTCTGGAAATAGAGAAATTAATCAAACACAAACCCTGACACCAGGAGCCCACAGTCCAGTGAGAAAGACAGCCATGGAAAGTTACAAAGTACTCTGAGAAGAGCTTGTGAGAGGACCGCTCCTGGCCTTGGGGGTCCCAGAAGGAGACTCTCGCTCTGAAGCAGGTCCAGAAGGCAGACCCTGCCTGCCTGGCCAGGAGAGACACCAGCAAGCAGTGAAGGACAGAAAGGACACATTAATTAAGTAACGGGCGCAAAGGCTCACGGGTGGGAAAGTGGATGGTGTGGCTGGGGCATAGTGGACACACTGGAAGAACAGCAGTGAAGATGCAGAATGCCATGCCGGGATTTAGAATTCATCTTAACAGGTCAGTGGGAGTTAAAGGTGACACTGAGTGGAACATGGTCATTTTTCATTTGCACAGTTACTTATTTTAACACGTACTAACATCAGAAGTAAAGGTTCTGTTGTCAGACTGCCAGGATTCAAATCTTCTCCTTTCCAGCTATATAACCTTAGGCAAGTTACCTAACCTCTCTGAGCCTCAGAGCTTCCTCTGTAAAACAGAGATGGATAACAGTTCCTACCTCATAGAAATTCTGATGAAGATTAAATACTCATCAAGTATTTAGTTCAGTAAAAGTGTCAGTCGCTCCATTGTAGCCGACTATGCGAACCCACAGACTCTACCCCACCAGGCTTCTCTGCCCATGGAATTCTCCAGGCAAGAATACTGGAGTGGACTGCTATCCCATCCTCCAGGGGATCTTTCCACCCCAGGAATCAAACCCAGGTCTCCTGCATTGCAGGGAGACTCTCGACCATCTGAGCCACCAGTGAAGCCCAGTACTCAATAAATGTTGGTTATCGTTATTATTTAGGATGCAGTTTCTTAGACGGATAGGAAGTTCCCTTTAAAACAGATGTGTGTAAGTTTTTAAAAAGTGGATCTATTTGAAGAACAAACATCAAGTAGATTACAAGGTAAGTCATATAAGGAGATAACCACATTGCACAGATGGGACACGGATGCCTAAAATGTACGAAATATGGGCCCAGAGAAGTCTGGAGCCAGCAGTGGTCATTAGAAAGGGGAATGACATGGTGGGATGGGAACTGTAAGAAGTTTAATCTGGAAGCCAAGGTCAAGGCCAGACTATGGAGGGAGACTTTTAAGAAGGCTGAGGCAACAATATGCAGGAGCAGACAGAGCTCCGCTACAGCAGCAGCCATGGAAACAGAGGGGTGGGACGAGATTGGAAGCTATTTCAGAGAATCTGGCCTCTGACTAGGGGAGAAGCAGGAAAAGAGGAAAAGATGCTGGGTGATCTGGGACAGGGGGAGTTGACGTAGCCCAAGTACAGAGGACATGAGGGAAGAGGGAAGTGGGTGCGTGTCGGGGGAGGTGGAGGTTGTGCGAGGATGTAGGGGCGCTTGGAGAAGCAAGGAAATCAGACAATGAGATTTACAGAGACGAGGCCCAGGGCTGAGTCTGAAGGCCAAAGACTCAATCGAGTTCTCAGGGAACTGAGAAACTGCTCACTTTCAGGGTTGATCAGTCATTAGTGAGGGACAAGAAACGACACGAGGCCAGGGAAGAGGCAGCCTTCTGAGCTAAACTTAGCTGGAACTGACAGAGCTGCTGCTGGAGCCCAGGCTGGGGTTCTATGCAAATTTAAAAAGCACGCTTCTTCTGCTTCTTCCTCTTGAGTCCCGAGCCTGCCTGTGCTAGGCAGTCCTGCTAAACAACCCCATGGGTGTAGGTCATGACCCCTTTCTTGTCATGTACTCCCCCTTATGGGGCCGAGGGAGTCTGGGAGGACCACCTGCCTCACCTTTCAGGATGGCTTGCAGCGAGGCCACCTCCTCCTGGCATTGCCGCTGCACCGCCGCCACAGCCTCGGCCTTCGTGCTCTCGCTCACCTCGGCCACAGCCTTCATGGTTTCCATTTCTGCCAGGGCGCCTGCTAGCTCAGCCCGAAGCCGCTCGAGCTCCCCGGACTCAGCCTCAACTTTTGCCCCCTCCTGGGGCTGGATGTCCAGCGCTGTGGAGGGCAGGGATCAGCCAATCTTTTCTCATCACTCTCAGATTCCCAATATTCCCAAGGTATCAAATCCTCAAGTGCTGCAACTTAGTACTACAGCCAAAGTCCCTGAACCTTTACCTAACCCCGCCCTGCTCACCTGGCCCCGCCCCTTCCCCGCCTCCCCCTCACCTAGCTCGGCCTCGTATTGCCTAGAGCCCCGCCTCTTCCTCCCTCGGTTCACCCAATCCCCTCTTTTCTCTGACACGCCCCCTCCCTCCCAGTGGCCGCGCCCCTTGCCCACCTGGCCCCGCCCCGCCCACACTGGGCCCCGCCTCTAACCTGCCACTGGCCCTCCACCTTGCATCGCTAGACCACGCCCCCTCCACCTTTTTTCCTGGCGGCGTGGTCCCGCCCCTTTCTCCAGGCTCCCCCCACTCC
>SJYX01007111.1:87035-111563 GCA_006410675.1 Oreotragus oreotragus | reverse complement strand
CCGCCCCTCGCGTGCACGGACGATCCCTCACGTACCGGCCCCTGGCAGCCGTCGCCGGCCATCCTCGCCCGCGGCCGCCGGCGCAGCTGCCGCCATTGCCTCCGCGCAAACGGCGGGTTCCCGCACTCCCTGGTGACGGCCCTCACCGCTTCCGGGTCTTCTCGGCTGTTTCCGGATCCGCTCGGCTGTTTCCGGATCGGCCCTGATCCCGAGGCTGAGGCCGGAGTTAGTGGGGGCGGTGGCCGAACCTCAGCCGAAGATTGCCGAGTGGACGCCTTGCGGCGGCCCAGGGTCCCGCCGCTCCCCGCCTTCTTCCTTGAGTTCCACTGTTGGATAAGGACGCCTACCCTTCAAACCCCAAAGTAGCTCTTTCATCAAAGGCCTCGCGCGTCTCCGCGTGAGCTTGGAAGCTCTGCTCAAATTACACGTCCTCCGGGATGCCCGCCAGCTTCAGCCTAAGGAGGACAAAGCTCTCGCGGCCTCGCCCAGTCCCCGGAGCTGACCCTTTTGATCGGTCCCTGGCCGCCCTTCCGCCAGAGCTTGGCTCAGGTTACAACGAATTGTGGTCGAGCCTCCCTGCACCTCCGCTTTCGTGGAGCGTCCCTCGGAGCAGGGCTGCTGGGTCGACTTCACTTTTCTGGGCGCCTGGGCCCCCACGTCGTCAGTCGTGGAAGTCAGAAACTTCCATGTCCCAACCCCAGTTTGCTATTCAGCCAGTCACCGCTTCCTGCTAATCTTCCCCTCCCATTGCCGCTCAAATCCCTCCTTTCCTCTGTCGGCCACTGCCCTAGGTCAAGCCCTCATTATCTGTGACCTCTCCCTCCAACAGCTGACCTGAGATCTCCCCTAGTCAGTGACAGGCAACTCAGACTTAAGCCTAGAGTCGTGATTCCCCTTCTCCCAAACCTGCTTCTCCTTCTGTAAAGTAACATTCCAGGAGCCTGCAAGTCTTGCAAGCTCTACCTCCAAAGGACTGAATATTCCAGAATGGGTCCCTATTCCTGCATCTTCAGCGCTGACACCAGGCCCAGTCCCCATTATCTGTCTCCTGAACTTCCACACTGCCTCCTGCTCCGCCTGTGTCACCGTTTGGGCCCCTTAGTTAATTCTCAAAGCAGTTAGAGTGATCTTTGTAAAACAGATAATGTCTCATCCCCGCTTAAAATCTGGTTCAATCCAATTTGAAAATGGACAAAGGACACGAGTTTCACCGATGTAAGTGGCAAATTGAGCATGAAAAAGGGTACTCAACCTCATTAGCCATTAAAGAAGTTCGAATTTCCTATTTGCACACCTACCAGGATGGCTAAAATTTTTTAAAAAAGAGTAATACCAAATGCTGGTGAATAGATGGAGAAACAGTTTCTCAAGTACTCCTGATGGGAATGTAAAATGGTATAGCCGCTTTGTGGAAGGGTATGACAGTTTTTTAAGAGACTAAACATGACATTGCTTGAACACACCAAGATTTCTCCACCCCAGGTCTTGGCTCAGAAGTCACCCCTTGGACCTCCCAGTGGTGCAGTGGATAAGAGTCCGTCTGCCAGTGCAGGGGACACAGGTTTGATTCCTGGTCCTGGAGGATACTACAGAGCAGAGCAACTATGCCCATGAGCCACAACTACTGAGCCCAGATGCTGCAGCTGCTGAAGCCCAACTGCCTAGAGCCACAACCTTAATGAGAAACCCACACACTGCAACTAGAGAGTAGCCCTCGCTCTTCGCAACTAGAGAAAGCCTGCACATGGCAACGAAGACTCAATACAATCAAAAGGAAAAATAAATAATTTTTTAAAAAGTCACCTCTTCAGTGAAGCCGTCCCTGATCACGCTATCTTAAGTCACCAGCTCAATAACCTGTCCACCATTAAATCACGTTAGAGACGTCTCACCATTTGTTTATTGGTTAATAATAAACTGAACCAATTGTTTATTGGTTCAGTTTATTACCTGGCCCCCTTTAGCCTTCTGTGGCCCCAGGACTTGAATCAGAGCTCCATGAGATTAGGAATCTTGTCTTTCTTGTCCCCTGTTATTTTCCCAGCACCTAGCACAGTGTCTGGTAAATAAACAGTAGTAAACAGGACTTCCCTGGTGGTCTAGTGGTTAAGAAGCCGCCTTGCCTTTCAGGGGACATGGATTCCATCCCTAGTGTGGGAAGATTCCACATGCTGTGGCACAGCTAAGCCCGTGTGCCATGACTGCTGAAGCCCAGGTGGTGCAACTACTGAAACCTGCTCACCCTAGGGTCCATATTCTGCACCAAGAGAAGTGACCACAATGAGAAGTCTGATATCCATAACTAGAGAAAGTCAGCACAGCCAAAATAGTAATAATAAATAAACCGTAACACTGACTGTTAAAGTAGTAAATATTTGGTGAATGAATGAATGAAAACTTCCTTTTCTGATCTCTCTGGACTCCCTCCAACCCCCTCCTCTGCCACTGTGGCAAGGAGAGTTTTAGAAAATATAAATCTGACCAGGTCAACTCCTAGCTTACAAATCCCCAAGAGGCTCTTGCCCTCAGAATAAAGTCCAGACTCCCTGTATATGCAGCAGGGTTTCTTGGGAAAGGCATGAAATGAGGGCATGAAATGATGCCTGTAAGTAAGTCAACTATCAGGTTTGGATGTTAACCTGAAACCCTGGGAGTCATTGAAGGGTGTTGAGCAGGAGAAGCACACGGCTGATCCCAAGGAAAATCTCTCTGTGAGCAATGTGGATGGGAATTAAAAGGCAGAGGACAGAGAGCCCAGAGGAGAAGCTGTTGAGGGACTTTGCTGGTGGTCCAGTGGCTAAGACTCCAAGGTCCCAATGTGGGGAGCTGGGATTCAAGTCCTGGTAGGGGACTAGATCCCGTGTGCTGCAGTTAAGACCCGATGCAGCCAAGTAAATAAACGAAGCTGTTGAAATAATTCTGGTTGAGAAAAGTCCAAAATAGGGGGAAACTGACACTAGAGTTATTAAGGATAAGAAATGGACTAACTTTGGTGACTTCATACATGGGGGAAAGAGAAAAGTTTTCTGTCACTATTCCCAACTTCCTTTCCTTTTTATTTTTAAATTTTTAATAATTGATTTACAATATTGTGTTAGTTTCAGGTGTATGGCAAAGTGATTCAATTATATACTTTTTTAAAACTATATATTCAATTATATAGTTTTTTCAGATTATTTTCCAATATAGGTTATTACAAGATTTTGAATAGAGTTTCCTGAGTTATACAGTAAATCCTGGTTTCTTATCTATTTTTTGTATATCAGTCTGTATCTGTTAATCCCATACTCCTAGTGTATAAGCCCCCTCCCTTTCCCCTTTGGTGACCATAACTAACTTCCTTCCTTTATACAACCAACACTTAATGAAAAACTATATATTCAATTATATAGTTTTTTCAGATTATTTTCCAATATAGGTTATTACAAGATTTTGAATAGAGTTTCCTGAGTTATACAGTAAATCCTGGTTTCTTATCTATTTTTTGTATATCAGTCTGTATCTGTTAATCCCATACTCCTAGTGTATAAGCCCCCTCCCTTTCCCCTTTGGTGACCATAACTAACTTCCTTCCTTTATACAACCAACACTTAATGAGCACCTTCTGGATGTCACTGAAGTAAAGACCCTTGTTGTAGCAGAGCAAATAATCTAGGGCAGGAGGCCAATGAGAACACTTGAAAAATAAGCAGACTTTGGGACTGGGGCAAATGCTGGGAAGGAAATAAAACAGAAGTGTGAAATTAAAAGTCCTGGGGGTGGGACTTCCCTGGTGGTCCAGTGGCTAAGATTCCATGTTCCCAATGCAGGGGCCTTGGGTTTGATCCCTGGACAGGGAACTATTAATAGATCCCACATGCTGCAACTGAGTTGGCATGCCGAAACAAAAGATCCCACAAGCAGCATCCAAGACCCAGCTCAGCCAAATAAGTAATTTTTTTTAAAAAGTACCTGGGGTGTCAGGGAAGGTCTCTGGGAGGAAGTAACGTTTGAACAGAGACTTGAGTGATGGAAAGGAGCCAGTGGAGCGCAGAGCCGAGTGTCGCTCCAGGAAGAAGAGCAGCAAGTGCAGAGGCCCTGAGTGGGGGCAGACTGACAGAGGGTTGAGACAGCAAATGTAGTCACGGGTAGCCTCCCTCAGACCTCTGGAGGCCGTGGTATGGAATGTCGACTTTAGGCAGATGACCGTCGTTGGAATGTTCTAAGCAGGGGGCTGACATGCTTTAGCAAGAAGACTCGGCATGTGAGGCAGCTGAGTAGCCAGTGAAGGGATTAGAGAGATTCTGTTGAATGAAAGGCACACGGACTCCTGCTCCCTCATCCCCTCCATTCTCCCAATGCCCCGATCTTTCCCCTGCAGCCACCCCAACCGGACCAAAGGGAAGTAGGGGGCCTGGCCGCTGGAGGGTCCCCTGAGGTTCGACTCAGGCAAACAGGAAGCCACAGCCCAGTGAGACGGGCCTGGGAACCAGCAACTGAGAGAGCCGGTCTCCTGGGTCCCTGGCCCTTTTCCCTGCGTGACTGCAGCAGTGATAGACACAGAGCTTCACATGCAGGGGTGGGGCAAGGTGAGAGAGAGAGGAAAAGCAGGGTGGGAGGAGACGGGGGGGTTGTGTGAGGCAGAGAAAAGATTTAAGAGTCAGGACTCCTGCGTTCTGATGTCTAATTATACCACCAGAGGAATGTGTGCTCTTAGACACACCTTGCCCTTTGGGGGGGCCTCAGTCTTCCCATTTCTGAATGGGTTCCTTCCATAACTGAAGCAGGGGCTTCATGGGGGGAGATCTGGAGACAAAGGGGCATTAACCATCAGTCATTTCTCAGGACTGCTGCAAAGGAGCCCCAGTGGCAAAATGACTTGAACCCTTAGCTCTTAATGGACCCCATCTCTCATGGACAAAGAGGGCTTGCTATGTGCTGTGCTGGGCTACTGCCGTATGTATATCATCCGGTTTAATCTCCACAAATAATATTTGATTAGTACTATTATTATCCCCAGTTGATAAGGAGAATGAAGCTCAGGCTTGGAAAGATGAAGACATTTAGCCAAGCGGCAGAGGCAGAGGATTCAAACTCAGGTCTGCCGGATCTCACCTTATTTGTGATAGGCTGATTGTAAGGAGGTGGAAGAAGACCCGAGAGATGTTGGTTGAATGAATGAAGGGGGTTGATATGTGTGTGTGAAAGGAAATTAATTAAGAGCCTGAGGTTGAATGAGGGAGGAGGGGGAGAAGGAAGGAGTCTGAACCCACTCATCCAACAAGTATTCCTTGGGCAACTACAATGTGCCAAACCCTGTTCTGGGGCACCATGTGTACAGTCTGAACCGGACAATATCTGTCACAAGAGGCTTACTTTCTAGGGGGGTGAGGGACAGAAAGCGATCAAATAAGGAAACAGACAAGGTCATTCACACGGCGGTAAGTGCTGAGATGAAAATAAAACGTGGTAGCAGGGAGGAGGCGAGTTTTGTGGTTCTGGAGGGGTGCATGGAGACTGGGCCTGAGGCGTGACCACCCTTTCCTCTCTGGGGGGACTGCCCGCCCGCCCCCACAGACGCCCATGGTTCAGTGCCCACCGGGTCCCCGCCTGCCCCAGCATCCCCCGCGCGGTGAAGCTGGGCGCCCCGGGGAGTCTGGCCACCATGCCTCCTCCTCTCCTCCTCCTCCTCCTCTTCCTTACCCCTGTGGGAGTCAGACCCGACGATCCACGCCTAGTGGAGGCTAAAGGTATGTCCGGAGGGCAGAGGTGGAGGGAAGTGTTGGAAATCCGGGCTCCGGCTGGGTGCCCTTGGCCGAGTCAGTTACCCTCTCTGGGCCTCCATTTTGTTATCTGTAAAATCCAGGGGAGGATTGGAAGGACTCACCCACTCCCTGCTGTGGGGCTTGGGGGCTCCTCACCCAGAGTGAGGAGTGAAGGGGGCTGGGGGTTCCTTTCTCCCCGCTTCCACGCTCCCACCCCACCCTGTCCCTCTCTCTCTCTCTCCACAGAGGGAGGCAATGCTGTGCTGCCATGCCTCGAAGCTTCCTCGGCTGGTCCCCCTGAACAGCTGGCCTGGTTTCGGGGCTCCCAATCAACACCCTTCTTAGAGCTGACCCTAGGGTTACCAGGCCTGGGCATCCACGTGGGGCCTCTGGGCACCCTGAAGGAGCCCCAGGGAACCATGCTGTTCCTCTTCAATGTCTCCAAACATATGGGGGGCTTCTACCTGTGCCGGCCAGGCCCGCCTTCTGAGCAGGGCTGGCAGCCCGGCTGGACGGTCAGCGTACAGGGCAGCGGTGAGGTCCGGGCTGGGGCAGGGAGGGCTGAGTGAGAAGAGGGAGGCCCACCAGAGATGGAGGAGGTCCAGCAGCTGAAATGAATCCGGAGGGAGGGGCCAGAGGGGCCGAGAGACAAGCTGGGAGCTAGTTTTAGGTGGCTTCTAAAACCCCCTGTGGCTTTATGACGTCAGCGCCGTGTGGCTCTGTGTTTTTCACTCTTTTCTCTGAGTCGCTCTTTGTCTCTCTGGGTCTTTGCGTCTGCCTTTCTGGGTCTCCATCTCTCTCTTCCTCTCCTGGATGTCTCCGTATTCTGGTTCTGGGTATCTTCCCAGGGAAACTGTTCCGGTGGAATGCTTCAGACCTCAATGACCCAAGCTGTGACCTGGGGAAGGGCCCCAGGCCCACTTCTGGTCACCCCACAAAGTCCCAGCTGCATGTGTGGGGCAGGGACCACTTTAAGGAGATCTCACACACAGACCGGGCCTGTGCTCCACCTAACAGCACATTGAACCAGAGTGACAACCGTGGTAAGGTGGTGGGGGGGTGCCAGGAAGAGGGGGGAAGGTGACTGGGAACTGGATGATCTGCAGGGGAGGAGGACCCCCCACCCCAAGGATTACACCTTCCTAGCCATGGCTCTCCCTGCCCCAGACCTCACTGTGGCCCCGGGCTCCACGCTTTTGCTGTCCTGTGGGGCTTCCCGTACCTCCCTGGTCAGAGGCTCTGTCTCCTGGATCCACAAGCATCCCATGAAGTCTGAGGTCAAATTGCTGAGCCTATATGTGAGCGAACATGCCCAGCTCAGAGAGATGTGGGTCATGGGCACCCTTGGGGGAAAGGTGGTTCTGTTACTGCCCGAAGCTACAGCTCAAGATGCTGGCATCTATCGTTGTAACCACGGCAATAAGACCACCCAGATGCAGCTGAAGGTCACTGCCCAGTCAGGTAGAGTTTCTCCCAACTGTGGCTCATCTGAGTGGCTGGGGCAGGGAGGGCTGGCTGAGGAGAGGGAAGAACTGGATGCTAGGCGACCTTGGCCCCTTGACCTGAGACCTACTACCAGCCTCATCATCCCAAACTTCAACCTCTACACTGAACACCAACCCCAACTCTTTTCCTCCCTTGCTTCCGAGACACTCGTTTTTCCCTGTCTTCTCCTACCACTGGTTATTTCTTCCCATAAACTTTGGGGGAGTCTTCCTCCCTCCCTCACGCCTCACTGTTCAAGCCCTGGGCCCTTTTCTTATGTGTGTCTACACTCCCGCATCCTGTTTGACTTCCTTTACTCCCATGCCTCTTTAGGCCACCATGCCTTGTGACTCAGTTTCAGGCTCCATCACACCCCACACCCAGCCAACACCTGGAATTGCCATTTGATATTCCATGAACACTGCAAGCTCAACTTTAACAAAATCAAACTCGATAGTCTTCTGGGTGGCCCTGTGTAAGTGAAAGACACCTGCCCAAAGGTCCAAGCCAGGAACCTGGGCATCCTTCCTTTTTTCTTACCCGTCCATCAAATTGGTCATAATGTTCTGCCCATTCTGTCTCCCTTCATTCAATCCTACTGTGCTACTGCAACCACAACTCTCACACTCAACCTGAATTTTCCCTGCTAACTTAACCTCAGCACATGGCCACATCCCACCTCTAACCTTGTGAACCCCACTCTGCCCTTCACACTGACCATAGCTGTTCTTAGCTGCATCAGGAAGCATATCATCTTGCTCCTCTAAATCCTAACTTAGCATTTGACGATAATCATAGTTTGTCAATGGTTTGCTTAATAGATGCCGCTCCAGGCCCTGTGTGAGGTTCTGGGTCCTCAGAGGGAGGGAGGAGAGCCCTCCGTTTAGCTTTGGGTGTTGAGGATCTATATCTGGCCAGGGTTTCTCAGACCTATGGTGCTTTGAAGAACTGAGGCTGAAAAGCAAGATGCCAGCCTGGGGTCTTCATCTCATAGCTCCTTCCCCCTACCAGGATGGCATTGGCTGCTGGAGACTGGTGTCTGGAAAGTCCCTGTTGTGACTTTAATTTATCTGATCTTCTGCCTGACTTCCTTGGTGGGTTTTCTTTACCTTCGAAGAGGTGAGTCATGTTCGTCTTCCCAAGCCTTACCCCTCCTTCCTCAGGAGAGCCCACTCTGGCGGTCTGACAACCATTTTCCCTCCCACACCTCCTCAACAGACCTCAGAGTCCCGCCCTCCCTCCTTTCCTATCCTCCCCAAACTACCTGGGCCCTTTGAAATTTGAACTCCTTTCTCCTCCAAGTTATCTCCCCAGCATCTCCCAAATCTTCACTCTTGAGTTTCTCCTCTGATCATTCCCCTTAACTCCCACCAGCTCTGATCCTGAGGAGGAAAAGAAAGCGAATGACAGATCCCACTAGAAGGTAATTATTCCAGTGCCCTCCAGGCTCTCACTCCTACACTTTTCACTTTCGGCTTTGCTCTCAGTTTCCTCTGCTCGTGGTGTCTTTTCTCCATCTCTATGGTTGAAATGCTGCCCAACCTTCAAAGACCAGCACCAAAGCTACCTCCTCTGTGAAGTCCTCTTTGGATGATCACAGATCCCTCTGTAGGCTATGTCAGAAGCTGCTGCTGCTAAGTCGCTTCACTATATCAGAAGAGAGGTGCTAACTAGTAACAAGTGATCACACTTTTTTTTTTTTTTTTTGCTTCACTGGGTCTTAGTTCAGGCATGCAGGATCCTTGATCTTCCCTGCTGCATGCGGAATCTTTACTTGTGGCATGCATACTCTTGGTTACAACATGTGGGATCTAGTTCCCCAGTCAGGGATGGAACCTGCCCCCCTGCACTGGGAGCACGTCTTAGCCACAGGACCACCAGGGAAGTTTCAACAAGTGACTACATTTTAACCCCTAAGGGTTTAGCCTGAATCTTTTTAAAAAATAGTTCTATTTATTTATTTTTGGCTGTGCTGGGTCTTCATCGCTTTGCGGGCTTTTCTCTAGCTGCGGCGAGTGGGCGCTACTCTCTAGTTGTGGTGCCCGGGCTTGTCATTGAGGCAGCTGCTCGCTGTGGAGCACCGGCTCTAGGGTGAGCGAGCTTCAGTAGTTGCAGCGCGTGGACTCAGTAGTTGCGGTTTGGGGGCTCTAGGGCACAGACTCCATAGTTGTGGCACCCAGGCTCAGTCGCTCTGCGGCATGTGGGATCTTCCAAGATCAGGGATCGAACCCGTGTCTCCTGCATTGGCAGGCGTATTCTTTACCACTGAGCCACCAGGGAAGCCTAGCCTGAATCTTGAGCCTGGTCTCAAGTGCAACTCCCTTTTCCTCCCCCAGGTTCTTCAAAGTGACGCCTCCCCCGGGAAACGGGGCCAACAGCCAGTACGGAAACATGCTTTCCCTCTCCATGCCCCACTCTGGCACGGGTAGGTACCTGACCCAGAGCGGGCATACCACCCATTTTCCTCCAGTCTCCTGAGCTCCAAGTCTTCCCGAGCCCGGAGCGCCGCCCTCAGTGAAGAGCCCGCCCCCGCGACGCTGAGACCACCCACATCTGAGACCCGCCCCCAGGGCTAAGGCCCGCCCTCAGAACTCATATCCCCGCCCCCAGGACTCGAGACCCTGAGTCTGGTTGCGAGAGCAGAACCTCGCCTCTATATTTAGGTCCCGCCTCTGCCCTGGCTCAAGGCTGGGTACCAAGACGCGGAGACCTTCAGCAGGGCCTGGGAGCATCCTCTGCCCGTAGCCCTGACCGCCTCCATCTCTTCTCACCCGCCAGGACGCGCCCTGCGGTGGGCTGCGGGCCTCGGAGCCGCCGCGCCGTCCTACGGAAACCCGCGCAGCGATGTCCAGGAGGCCAGAGCCGCGGGGTCCCGAAGCCCGCCAGGAACTGGTGATTGATGGGGGTGGTGATTACTCACATGAGAGGTGTCGGAGCGGTCTGGGGTAGGAACAGTGGACTGGGGCCTAGAGGAGGGGGGGCCCGTGACCCGGTTCCCACTTTCATCCCCGAACCCCAGGCCCCGAAGAAGAGGAAGGGGAGGCCTACGAGGAGCCGGACAGTGAAGAGGGCTCCGAATTTTATGAGAACGACTCCAACCTTGGGCAGGACCAACTCTCCCAGGGTAAGACTGCCCTCCCCTATCCTCACCTTCTCGGGGCCGTGGGCTATGGGCGGTCGTTGGATGCCTCTCCTTTCCCACCAGATGGCAGCGGCTATGAGAACCCTGAGGACGGGAGTTTGGATCCTCAGGATGAAGACTCCTTCTCTAACGGTAATCTGGGGACCTCGAGGGGCCTCGGAGACTCGGGAGAACCCACGGGGCTGGGAATCCCCTACAGGACGGAGTGGTCCCTGGAGTTCTCTTTTTCCTGCAGGAGCTGAGTCTTATGAGAATGAAGATGAAGAACTGGCCCCGACTGTCACCAGGACAACAGGTGTGTGTGAGGATGGTCACGTTCCTGTGGGGTGGGTGGGTGTGTGTGTGACCCAAAAGCCAGAAATGACTTTCCTCTTCCTTCTCCAGACTTGCTGAGCCCCCATGGATCAGCCTGGGACCCCAGCAGGGAGGCAACCTCCCTTGGTGAGAAGTGCTTGGGACCTGCCTGTCTTGCCCAGATTGGGTTGATGTGGCCTTGGCTCTGAAATCAGGCCCCACCTTGACCTTGGCTCTGACCCCCAACCCAGGCCCAATCCTGACCTTAGACTGGACTCCTCCTAACCCTAACTTTAGCACTGACCCCACGGCCTATCCTGACCCCCAGTATGCACCCCCATCCCTCACTATCAATAGCAGCCCCAGTCTCAATGCACTTCCAGCCTGGACTTTGACCTCCAGCTCACCCCAGCCCTAGTGCAGACCTCAGCTTTGACCCAAGCTCTCTCTACAACCTCCTGATAACTCTGACTCTGACTCCTTCCAATTCTGTTCTTGACTTTTTCTCTGACCATGAATGTAATCTAACCCACATGTGACCAAACCTGACAATGACTAAGGGCCCAGAACCTGGTGCTAACCCTTCTTAGCACAATATTGCTCAAGTCCCTAAGAGCCCCCTCCATATCTTAAGCTGCACTTCCCTTCCCCAAGTCCCCAGGATGGCTCCTAGGCCCCCAACTCTCCTTGCCCTGCCCACACAGGGTCCCAGTCCTATGAGGATATGAGAGGGATCTTGTATGCAGCTCCCCAGCTCCGCTTCGTTCGAGCCCAGCCTGGTGCCAATCATGAGGAAGGTGGGTACATCTCCTGCCCCCTCATGTGGTCCTCTGAGACTTCCTCCCTCCTGGCTGACTTCAGGGTCTACTTCCATCTTACTCCTTCCTGGTTCTGACCAGATGCAGACTCTTATGAGAACATGGATAATCCCGATGGACCAGAACCGGCATGGGGAGGAGGGGCTCGAATGGGGTGGAGCACAAGGTGACTCCCTTCAGGTGAGCTTGGAACTGCCCTCCAAGGATTCGAAAGGAGGGAGATGGAAAGGGATGGAAGTGGGGTGCTGGCTGCTGGACCCATTCCCCATCACCCTTTCTTCTGCATAGCCTGGGCCACTTCAGGGCCCTGAGGTCCTCACCCGACTTTGAAATCTGGGACCCCAAGAAGACAGCGTCAGCTCTGGAGCGAAATTATGTCAACCTCTGGATGTGCATAACTGTGTGTGTGTGTGTGTGTGTACAAGTGAAACTTCAGCCCCCTTTGCACTCCGCAAATAAACTGTGTGTCTGTGTGCTCAGTCGCTCAGTCATGCCTGACTCTTTGCAACCCCATGGACTGTAGCCCGCCAGGCTCCTCTGTTCATGGGATTTCCCAGGCAAGAATATTGAAGTGGGTGGCCATTTTTCTTCTCGACCCAGGGATCGAACCCATGTCTCCTGTGTCTCCTGTATTGGCAGGCAGATTCTTTATCACTGAGCCACCTGGCAAGCCCAAACTCAGTGAGCTCTTCCAATCCTGGGACATAGTGCCCTTGTGGGGGAGGGGAAGGGAAGATGCAAACGCTTGTGCTCCCAGCCCCTCTGGAATCCAGCGAGAACTGTGTCTTGGGGACCACAGGGCCTTTTCCCCCATGACTTGGCTTGCACTCATCTCCCTTACTTGCCTGCCATTCCCGCCATTCAGGCATTCAATCATGGTTCATTCAACAGTCGTATGAGGGGCACCAACTGAAGAGGAAGCAATGCAGGAATTGGCGGTCATCACTTCCATTTCTTATTTTATGTATGTGGCTGTGGTGGGTCTTGGTTGCAGCTCTGCAGACCTGCAGCCTTGGATGCGGCATGTGGGCTCTTTAGCTTCGGCCTTTCCCCCTGCTATGTAGGCTCTTCGTTGCAGAGCGCAGGCTTCTCCTGTTGCAGAGCACGGGCTCTAAAGGGTTCAGTCTTTGCAGCACACGGCTCTCTTTAGTTGTGGCATGTGGGCTTAGTTGTCCGTGGCATGTAGGATCTTAGTCCACTGACCAGGGCTCAGCCTCTGGTCCCCTGCTTTGGGAGCACAGAGTCTTGGCCACAGGGAAGTCCCATCACTGTTATTTACTGAGTGTCTACTATACTCTGACATCAATGAACGCATTTAATCTTTCCAATCACCTCACAAGATTATTGAGCTCTTAAGTGCCAAGACTGTATAAAAGTATTTTATACTTATTACATGTGTATGTGCTGCTGCTGCTGCTGCCAAGTCGCTTTAGTCGTGTCACTTCAGTAGTTGCAGCGCGTGGACTCAGTAGTTGCGGTTTGGGGGCTCTAGGGCACAGACTCCATAGTTGTGGCACCCAGGCTCAGTCGCTCTGCGGCATGTGGGATCTTCCAAGATCAGGGATCGAACCCGTGTCTCCTGCATTGGCAGGCGTATTCTTTACCACTGAGCCACCAGGGAAGCCTAGCCTGAATCTTGAGCCTGGTCTCAAGTGCAACTCCCTTTTCCTCCCCCAGGTTCTTCAAAGTGACGCCTCCCCCGGGAAACGGGGCCAACAGCCAGTACGGAAACATGCTTTCCCTCTCCATGCCCCACTCTGGCACGGGTAGGTACCTGACCCAGAGCGGGCATACCACCCATTTTCCTCCAGTCTCCTGAGCTCCAAGTCTTCCCGAGCCCGGAGCGCCGCCCTCAGTGAAGAGCCCGCCCCCGCGACGCTGAGACCACCCACATCTGAGACCCGCCCCCAGGGCTAAGGCCCGCCCTCAGAACTCATATCCCCGCCCCCAGGACTCGAGACCCTGAGTCTGGTTGCGAGAGCAGAACCTCGCCTCTATATTTAGGTCCCGCCTCTGCCCTGGCTCAAGGCTGGGTACCAAGACGCGGAGACCTTCAGCAGGGCCTGGGAGCATCCTCTGCCCGTAGCCCTGACCGCCTCCATCTCTTCTCACCCGCCAGGACGCGCCCTGCGGTGGGCTGCGGGCCTCGGAGCCGCCGCGCCGTCCTACGGAAACCCGCGCAGCGATGTCCAGGAGGCCAGAGCCGCGGGGTCCCGAAGCCCGCCAGGAACTGGTGATTGATGGGGGTGGTGATTACTCACATGAGAGGTGTCGGAGCGGTCTGGGGTAGGAACAGTGGACTGGGGCCTAGAGGAGGGGGGGCCCGTGACCCGGTTCCCACTTTCATCCCCGAACCCCAGGCCCCGAAGAAGAGGAAGGGGAGGCCTACGAGGAGCCGGACAGTGAAGAGGGCTCCGAATTTTATGAGAACGACTCCAACCTTGGGCAGGACCAACTCTCCCAGGGTAAGACTGCCCTCCCCTATCCTCACCTTCTCGGGGCCGTGGGCTATGGGCGGTCGTTGGATGCCTCTCCTTTCCCACCAGATGGCAGCGGCTATGAGAACCCTGAGGACGGGAGTTTGGATCCTCAGGATGAAGACTCCTTCTCTAACGGTAATCTGGGGACCTCGAGGGGCCTCGGAGACTCGGGAGAACCCACGGGGCTGGGAATCCCCTACAGGACGGAGTGGTCCCTGGAGTTCTCTTTTTCCTGCAGGAGCTGAGTCTTATGAGAATGAAGATGAAGAACTGGCCCCGACTGTCACCAGGACAACAGGTGTGTGTGAGGATGGTCACGTTCCTGTGGGGTGGGTGGGTGTGTGTGTGACCCAAAAGCCAGAAATGACTTTCCTCTTCCTTCTCCAGACTTGCTGAGCCCCCATGGATCAGCCTGGGACCCCAGCAGGGAGGCAACCTCCCTTGGTGAGAAGTGCTTGGGACCTGCCTGTCTTGCCCAGATTGGGTTGATGTGGCCTTGGCTCTGAAATCAGGCCCCACCTTGACCTTGGCTCTGACCCCCAACCCAGGCCCAATCCTGACCTTAGACTGGACTCCTCCTAACCCTAACTTTAGCACTGACCCCACGGCCTATCCTGACCCCCAGTATGCACCCCCATCCCTCACTATCAATAGCAGCCCCAGTCTCAATGCACTTCCAGCCTGGACTTTGACCTCCAGCTCACCCCAGCCCTAGTGCAGACCTCAGCTTTGACCCAAGCTCTCTCTACAACCTCCTGATAACTCTGACTCTGACTCCTTCCAATTCTGTTCTTGACTTTTTCTCTGACCATGAATGTAATCTAACCCACATGTGACCAAACCTGACAATGACTAAGGGCCCAGAACCTGGTGCTAACCCTTCTTAGCACAATATTGCTCAAGTCCCTAAGAGCCCCCTCCATATCTTAAGCTGCACTTCCCTTCCCCAAGTCCCCAGGATGGCTCCTAGGCCCCCAACTCTCCTTGCCCTGCCCACACAGGGTCCCAGTCCTATGAGGATATGAGAGGGATCTTGTATGCAGCTCCCCAGCTCCGCTTCGTTCGAGCCCAGCCTGGTGCCAATCATGAGGAAGGTGGGTACATCTCCTGCCCCCTCATGTGGTCCTCTGAGACTTCCTCCCTCCTGGCTGACTTCAGGGTCTACTTCCATCTTACTCCTTCCTGGTTCTGACCAGATGCAGACTCTTATGAGAACATGGATAATCCCGATGGACCAGAACCGGCATGGGGAGGAGGGGCTCGAATGGGGTGGAGCACAAGGTGACTCCCTTCAGGTGAGCTTGGAACTGCCCTCCAAGGATTCGAAAGGAGGGAGATGGAAAGGGATGGAAGTGGGGTGCTGGCTGCTGGACCCATTCCCCATCACCCTTTCTTCTGCATAGCCTGGGCCACTTCAGGGCCCTGAGGTCCTCACCCGACTTTGAAATCTGGGACCCCAAGAAGACAGCGTCAGCTCTGGAGCGAAATTATGTCAACCTCTGGATGTGCATAACTGTGTGTGTGTGTGTGTGTGTACAAGTGAAACTTCAGCCCGCTTTGCACTCCGCAAATAAACTGTGTGTCTGTGTGCTCAGTCGCTCAGTCATGCCTGACTCTTTGCAACCCCATGGACTGTAGCCCGCCAGGCTCCTCTGTTCATGGGATTTCCCAGGCAAGAATATTGAAGTGGGTGGCCATTTTTCTTCTCGACCCAGGGATCGAACCCATGTCTCCTGTGTCTCCTGTATTGGCAGGCAGATTCTTTATCACTGAGCCACCTGGCAAGCCCAAACTCAGTGAGCTCTTCCAATCCTGGGACATAGTGCCCTTGTGGGGGAGGGGAAGGGAAGATGCAAACGCTTGTGCTCCCAGCCCCTCTGGAATCCAGCGAGAACTGTGTCTTGGGGACCACAGGGCCTTTTCCCCCATGACTTGGCTTGCACTCATCTCCCTTACTTGCCTGCCATTCCCGCCATTCAGGCATTCAATCATGGTTCATTCAACAGTCGTATGAGGGGCACCAACTGAAGAGGAAGCAATGCAGGAATTGGCGGTCATCACTTCCATTTCTTATTTTATGTATGTGGCTGTGGTGGGTCTTGGTTGCAGCTCTGCAGATCTGCAGCCTTGGATGCGGCATGTGGGCTCTTTAGCTTCGGCCTTTCCCCCTGCTATGTAGGCTCTTCGTTGCAGAGCGCAGGCTTCTCCTGTTGCAGAGCACGGGCTCTAAAGGGTTCAGTCTTTGCAGCACACGGCTCTCTTTAGTTGTGGCATGTGGGCTTAGTTGTCCGTGGCATGTAGGATCTTAGTCCACTGACCAGGGCTCAGCCTCTGGTCCCCTGCTTTGGGAGCACAGAGTCTTGGCCACAGGGAAGTCCCATCACTGTTATTTACTGAGTGTCTACTATACTCTGACATCAATGAACGCATTTAATCTTTCCAATCACCTCACAAGATTATTGAGCTCTTAAGTGCCAAGACTGTATAAAAGTATTTTATACTTATTACATGTGTATGTGCTGCTGCTGCTGCTGCCAAGTCGCTTTAGTCGTGTCTGACTCTGTGGGACCCCATAGACGGCAGCCCACCAAGCTCCACCGTCCCTGGGATTCTCCAGGCAAGAACACTGGAGTGGGTTGCCATTTCCTTCCCCAATGAATGAAAGTGAAAGGGAAGTCACTGAGTCGTGTCCAGCTCTCAGCGACCCCATGGACTGCAGCCTAGCAGGCTCCTCCATCCATGGGATTTTCCAGGCAAGAGTACTGGAGTGGGATGCCATTGCTTCCTCCGACATGTGTATGTATGTTTATGTATATTAACTCATTTTACCTTCACGAACAACCTTATTTCATAGATGAGGAAACTGAGGCAGAAACACTAAATTACATGCTCAAGGCTTGCCTAGTTAATAAAGATTGGGGTCAGGATTTGAATTCTGGCAGTCTAATTCCAGAACCTATATCATTCTTGACACCCTCCCTTCCTAAGTGCAGTTTTGATTCCTCCGACATGTGTACGTATGTTTATGTATATTAACTCATTTTACCTTCACGAACAACCTTATTTCATAGATGAGGAAACTGAGGCAGAAACACTAAATTACATGCTCAAGGCTTGCCTAGTTAATAAAGATTGGGGTCAGGATTTGAATTCTGGCAGTCTAATTCCAGAACCTATATCATTCTTGACACCCTCCCTTCCTAAGTGCAGTTTTGTAGATGGCAAACTGAGAGTCAGAGAGGCCAGGTTACATGACTAGCACTTCACAGAGCTGAATCCAGAAACCCAGCTCCTGTTCTATTAGCTGGTAAACTGCCTGTGATGTAAACCACAGACACAAAGACTTCAGAGCCAAAAGTCTCCAGGCTCTGAAACTATGATGTAGCAAGCTCCACCACACCCAGAGTCCTGTCTCAGGCAAAGATGGACTCGGTCGTTGACAGTTTTGCTATCTTCTGCCTGGCCGCCCCAGCCCCAATGCTCTGAAAATTGGTATCTGAACCCTAGTCCCTCTCCTGCTCTCCATAAGGCTGCCTAGACTTTTTCAATACCCACATTTTTATTTCTAGAGTTCCCTTTCTTTTTCAGTTAAACTTTTTGTTTTGTATTGGAGTATAGCTGATTAACAATGTTGTAATAGTTTCAGGTAGACAGCAAAGGGACTCAGCCATACATCTTTTTTTTTTTTTTTTTAAATTTTTTGTTGCATTGGGTCTTCATTGCTGTGAGCAGGCTTTCTCTAGTAGCGGTGAGTGGGGCTACTCTTCATGGGGGTGTGTAGGCGTCTCATTGCAGTGGCTTCTCTCGTTGCAGAGCACAGAGCTCTAGGGTGCATGGGCTTAGCTGCTCGGCAGCATGTGGAATCTTTCTGGACCAGGGATCAAATCCACATCACCTGCATTTTCAGGGGGATTCTCAACTACCTTAACTGGAAGGGAAGTCCTAGAATTCCTTTTATTAATACTCCAGTTCTTCATAATGTCCTATGTTTATTGTTGAGACTCTGTTCTTTCTTGTCTCTGAAATTTTAAAACTTACTTTTTCCCTGGTGGCTCAGACGTTAAGAATCTGCCTGCAATGCAGGAGACCCGAGTTTGATCCCTGAGTTGGGAAGATCCCCTGGAGTAGGAGATAGCAACCCACTCCAGTATTCTTGCCTAGAGAATTCCATGGACAGAGGAGCCTGGCAGGCTATAGTCCACGGGATCGCGGTGTCGGGCACTACTCAGCAACTAACACTTTCATTTTAGCTATTTTAATATACCTTCCTCATAGGATGATGTATCAGGCATAGTTCTAATATTAATAAATGCTTTACAAGTAGCATCTCATTTTATCTTTATAACAATCCTATGAGGAAGGTATACTAAAGTTATTGTTGCCTTAAAGCCGAGAAGACTGAGGCACAGAGAAATTAAATACTTTAATTGCTAACTGACTTTAAGTAACTTACTCAAAATCACTGACCCTCAGTGTTCCCAGTTATAAAGTAGGATTAGGGAGGAGGTGATTACTGTCATCTGTACATGGCGATGTCACCATGGACGCATTCTTTGTTTCTCCTGCAGGCATCCTCTGAGTTCCCTGGGCCCCACTCACATCTCCTGGGGCCAGCTTGATTTGGCTTCTGCCACAGTTTTACAGGCTACACAGGTTTCCTATCATTTTATTCAGAGCAAGCTTTTACCCTAGAGGTTTGGTCTGAATCCAAACCCATACTCCGATGGCTCCGGGAATTCTGATGATTTTTTCCAAGCTGTATCCCAAAGTTTGTGGATGGATTTTTTCCCCCCTTCTGTCTTCTGTGCCCAGGACATAGTCTTTTCTCAGCTCCCAGCTTTGTGCAGAGGGCTTAGTTTCAGCTCGCTGCTCTTCCTGAAACTGCAAACTTGACCTCTGTCCCCAGGTGGCCATTAAAACTCCAATCTTAGGGACCCTAGCATTCTAATGGGCTTCTGTTTCACTGCTGTGATTTTGATTTCCTTGATTTCTAGCACTGGGAAAATTCTGTCCTGCATTTGAGCTCAGGTATGTACTAAGAGAAAGAAAAGAAAGAAAGTGATGCTTCCTGTTATATTTGCATAGTGTATATTTGGAGTGTGGGGGTTGGGAAATGAACCTTCAGCATTTCCTTGGGCTTCCATCTTGGACACAGTCCATGTGGCAAAAAATAAAATTCCCACATCTAGCTCAAGATTCACTCTCTCCCTACCTTATCCTTCAAATAATATAAACTTTCCATATTGCCATAGTCCCCAGCATTCTCTATTGCCTCTCACCCAGCGTGCTTCATTCATGTAGGTTTCCTGTCTATGCCTGAAGCATGTAAATTTGTGACTCCTGGTGAAAACATCCTTCCTCCTTGAGGGTGAATTCAGGTCTGGGTCTTCTCTGTGCCTCTGATACCCAATCAGAGGATGGCAAAGATGAAGAAAGGAGTGGGAAAGGAGGAGTGAATGAAGGACTCTGGCAAGTCCTGAGATTTGGGGGGCAAAAATAGGAGTCTTGTGAGCTCGGTTACCTGGGGAATGCTTGGGGGAAGAGAGGAACCAAGGTGTGCCAACTCCAGCCCAGTGCTCTGGAATCAGACTACCTGGGTTTGATCCAAGATCCACTCTATTCTGACTGTGTGACTCAAGCTCTCTGTACTGCAGTTGCCTGGTCTGTAAAATAACCATCGTAATAATAGCTGCATTAATGAGCCTTAAGTGAAATATGAAGCGTGTGGCGGTGGCGTAGCAGTCACTCAAACATTGGCTATTTTTACTATTATTTTTAAAATATGTATTTACTAATTTGGCTGTGCTGAGCCTTAGCTGTGGCACACGGGATCTTTGATCTTTGTTGCACCATGAGGAATCTTAAGCTGGGGCACTTGGGGGTCTAGTTCTCTGACCAGGGATTGAAACCCGGCCCCCTGCATAGGGACCATGGGGTCTTAACCACTGGATCACCAGGGAAGTCCTAGCTATTATAATTATTTGGCATTTATTAAGGGCCTCTGTGTTCCAAGAGCCAGAGGCCACCCAGAACATTTGGGTCAGGACTTCCTCCAGCGTAGGGACCTGCTCAGAAGACAGCCATGCTCCAGAGTTTCCCAGCTTCCCACCCCATCATCTGTTTCTTTGGCAGGTACTGGACCACTTATATCTCATGAACAGGATTTAGGGAGACAGGCTTGAGGGAAATTTCAGGCCCTCAGAGTCACCCCTAGTTTGCAGGAGCCTCTCAGGTAGGGAGGGGCTTCCCAGGTGACACAGTAATAAAGAATCCGGCTGCCAATGCAGGAGACACAAGAGTCGTGGGTTCAATCCTGGGTCGGGAAGATCCCCTGGAGGAGAAAATGGCAACTTGCTCCAGTATTCTTGCCTGGGAAATCCCATGGAAGCAACCCACTCCAGTATTCTTGCCTGGAGAATCCCATGGACAGAGGAGCCTGGTGGGCTACAGTCCACTTGGTTGCAAAGAGTCGGACACGACTGAGTGACTTCACTTTCACCAAAATGCAGTTGAAGGGGATGCTTTCATCAATTACAGGGACAGTTGTCAGTTGAAGACACTCATCATCAATTACAGGAAGAACTGTCAGTTAAAGACCCTAATGGAAGAACCATGGACCGGAAAGAATCATCAGTTACAGGTCTCAAGAGGAAAAGATGGACATTTCATCTCCTAGAAAAAAAATCCATTACCCTAGCAACTCAAACAGTGAGAAACCATCATTATCCTGAACTCTCACTTTTCTCCAGTGGACATTCCTTCAAAACGACCCCTCCCAGTGTCTTCCCTTTTTTTCCTATACAATAACCTTCTCTGTTCGTTGGCTTTGCCTATGGCTTTTGGTATAACTTCCTTGTTCTCTGCTATTCCTGAATAAATCTATTCTTGTTGGTAAAAATAACTGACTTTGGTTTTGTTTGTCTTTTTGACTGTGCCACTCCCCTTGAGGGATCTCTAACCAGGGATTGAACCCTGGCCCTTGGCAGTGAAAGCGAGAAGTCCTAACCACTGGACTGCCAGGGAATGCTCTACAATAACTGACTTTTATTTAGGTCAACAAGTGTCATGCGATTGGAGGCAATGTAGGAGGTGTGACATGTAGGAGGGGGTGTGTCTGTGCTGTGTGTGTTGGGGTGCATCTGGTACAGGAGTTGTGAATACTGTAGTGTGTGGAGGGTAGGTAACCTCTGAGGGACGCAGTGTCATTGCTGGGTCGGTTGGGAAAATATAATGAAAAAACAAAACCTTCTTCAAACCCAGAAAACATCTCTACAGAGATGGTAGAGACAGAAAACCATTTTATTATTAAATAAGCATTAAACAGAATGTGATGCACGTCACAGGCAGTCCCCTAAGAGACTGATTGCAAAAGCCGAAAGAAATCTCACACTTTCATATAAGCCAAGCAAGTATAACCCATTATCCTCTTTTCAAGATAAATATTCAAAACCGTATCCTGTTTCCAATGACTAGGCCTCAAGAAGGGGACTTGACGTCACCTTTAAGACATACGTGGTAGATCACCCTTTCTCATGGCAAATGGCTTTTATCCAAGGGTGAAACAAGCTTCTAGCATCTTTCAGACGATAGGTGGTTTTGTATATTGCAGGAGAGTTTCTACAAGTTAGGCTGTTAGCCTCCCGTTGGAGCTGGAGCTATTTCCCCTGACACTTGGCTTTCAAAAAGATGGCTCCAGAACTTATTTACAGAACAGAAACAGACTCACAGAAGAAAAAAACAAGTTCATGGGTACCAAAGGGGAAAGAGTGCGGGGTGGGTTGGGATCAATTAGGAGTTTGGGATTAGCAGATACAATTACTATATATAAAATAAATAAACAACAAAGTTCTATTGTATAGCACAGAGGACTACAATCAGTATCTTGTCAACTATAATGGAAAAGAATTTGAAAAAGAAAATATATGTAAAACTGAATCATGGACTTTCCTGGTGGCACAGTGGATGAGTCTGCCTGCGTTAGCAGGGGGACATGGGTTTGATTCCTGGTCTGGGAAGATTCCACATGCCACAGAACAATTAAGCCTGTGCACCACAAGTACTGATCCCATGAAGCCCATGCCTAGAGTCTGCGCTCAACAAGAGAAGTCACCCCAGTGAGAAGTCTGGGCACCACAAATGAAGAGTAGCCGCCAGTCCTCCTCCCTGCACTGCAACTAAAGAAAGCTCGCACAAAGCAAGGAAGACCCAGTCCAACCAAAAATAAATAAATAAATAGTTGATGTAAAAAAAGCTAACCTTAAAAAAAAAAAGGGGGGGTACGTTTCTACTGCTGGGTAGAAATCATGTGTGGTGATGGGGGAAGCTATGTATGGTAATCCAGTTCCAGTTCAGTCGCTCAGTCGTGTCTGACTCTTTGTGACCCCATGAACCGCAGCACGCCAGGCCTCCCTGTCCGTCACCAACTCCAGAGTTCAGGGAAGTAAGTGAGGTGTGGTGGGAGGTACAAAAACTCAAGTCTCCCAGCTTACCTCAAGAGGATAAGCAGGCTGGGTGGTGCTGGCTTCTGAAAGAAGGGCCTCAGGACTGCCCTCCTGAGTGCTGCTGAGACAGGAAACTACCCAGCTGGCCCTCTGGACCTTGGTCCCTTCTCGTAGCTTTTCTGCCCTCTAGTGGAGCCACAAAACAGGACGGTGAGGACAGCAACAACTAAGAAAACACTTCGTGCCAGAAACAAGTTTTTTCTTTAAAGAAATAAACGCCTGCACAGTTAGTTGATAGCACTTTCTAGATGACTCTGTACACCCAACCGGCGGCTCAAGTCATCTGTCCCCAGTGGAGGCGAAGGCTTTGCTCATGGTCTGTCTGTACTTTATCAGTAAAATGTGTTCATTAGGGTCCTCGATCCACGTCACCAAGGGAACTATGCCCTATTTTAAAGCATGGTCCTCACTCCTCCATAATCTTAGAACAAAAAGGATGGCTTCATTCCTCTTCACACTTAAGATTCTAAGAAATACATTTTAGATTCTAAGACTTGAAAACAGATCTGAACCCTAAATGTATCCCCAAGTACCAGTTCAGCTCTTGCTCAGTCATGTCCGACTCTTTGCAACCCCATGGACCGCAGCACGTCAGGTCTCCCTGTGCATCACCAACTCCCAGAGTTCACTCAAACTCACGTCCATTAAGTCAGTGATACCACCCAACCATCTCATCCTCTGTCATCCCCTTCTCCTCCTGCCCTCAATCTTTCCCAGCATTGGTCTTTTCAAATGAGTAGGTTCTTCGCATCAGGTGGCCAAAGGATTGGAGTTTCAGCTTCAACATCAGTCCTGCCAATGAAGTGATGGGACCAGATGCCAACTTAGGACATGCAACTTAGGACACTCCTAAGCTGGTAAAATCTGACTGGGTGAAAGATGGCCAAAGGGTGAGGTCCAGAGTTGGTGAGAGCAGTTCCGAGGGGCTATGGGGCAGTATAAATGACAGGAGGGCTGTATGTGGCCAGGTCTTCTGTTTTGTGCCTGCGTTTCCCCTTTGAGTTACTCTAAAAAATGGAATACGCTCAGTCATTCAAGAAAGTAAACCCCCAGGGTATACCAAAATGGGCTGCATTATTAAGCTGGCTTTCCAGAACAAGATGTTCCTTTGTTGTAATAATTCCTTGTGAGAATTTTACAAGGAAATAGGCTTTTCATCTCTATGTGAAAGCTTCAGTTGTTATCAGGCCATATTATTAAATAAGGATTAAAAATAGCCCTGGAGTTTTTAAAGCATAATTCATACAGGAGGATAAATAGCGAGTTTCATCGTGTTGGTTCACATACTTCTTATGAGTTGATTCCACCCGCTGTGACGATGAAGACTGACACACAACCTAGCCTTTGGTCAGAATTTAAAGCTAAGAGCAACTGGGTTCAGTGATTAAGCTATGTGGATCAAAGGTGGTCACCCACCTACTCTACCTAATAAGATATTGATTGTTACTACAGTTGAAAAGAGAGTTGGACTATAAAGAAAGCAGAGCGCCGACAATTGATGCTTTTGAACTGTGGTGTTGGAGAAGGCTCTTGAGAGTCCCTTGGACTGCAAGGAGCTCCAACCAGTCCATTCTAAAGGAAATCAGTCCTGAATATTCATTGGAAGAACTGATGCTGAAGCTGAAACTCCAATACTTGGGCCACCTAATGTGAAGAGCTGACTCACTAGAAAAGACACTGATGCTGTGAGGGATTGAAGCCAGGAGAAGGGGTCGACAGAGGATGAGACGGTTGGATGGCATCACCGAATCAATGGACATGAGTTTGAGTAAACTGTGGGAGTTGGTGATGGACAGGGAGGCCTGGCGTACTGTGATTCATGGGGTCGCAAAGAGTCAGACACAATTGAACAACTGAACTGAAGTTGCATGTCTCAGTTACCAATCGTCCAGTAATGCATCACTCCATATTTAACAGCCTCAGTTCGTCAGTCACTCAGTCATGTCCAACTCTTTGCGACCCCATGAATCACAGTACGCCAGGCCTCCCTGTCCATCACCAACTCCCGGAGTTCACTCAGACTCAGGTCCATCAAGTCAGTGATGCCATCCAGCCATCTCATCC
>SJYX01007111.1:56823-84323 GCA_006410675.1 Oreotragus oreotragus | reverse complement strand
CTGGGTATTGTTTTTGCTTTGGCTCCATCCCTTCATTCTTTCTGGAGTTATTTCTCCACTGATCTCCAGTAGCATATTGGGCACCTAATGACCTGGGGCGTTTCTCTTTCAGTATCCTATCATTTTGCCTTTTCATACTGTTCATGGGGTTCTCAAGGCAAGAATACTGAAGTGGTTTGCCATTCCCTTCTCCAGTGGACCACATTCTGTCAGCCCTCTCCCCCATGACCTGCCGGTCCTGGGTTGCCCCATAGGGCATGGCTTAGTTTCATTGAGTTAGACAAGGCTGTGGTCCTAGGGTGATTAGATTGACTAGTTTTCTGTGAGTATGGTTTCAGTGTGTCTGCCCTCTGATGCCCTTTTGCAACACCTACTGTCTTACTTCAGTTTATTGAGGGTTTAACAGCCTCAATTGTCTGTTTTATCATATATCATGATTTGGTGAGTCAGGAATTTGGGGAAGGCTTGCCTGAATGATCCTTCTGTTTCATGTGACATTGACAAGGTCACTGAGTGGTGTTCAGCTGGTGAACCAGGTCCATGACAGCGTCACACAGCTGTCAGGTGTTTTGGCGGAATGGCCAGAAGGCTGTCCTCAGCTGGGACTGTCAAGTGGAGCACCTACAGGCAGCCCCCAGCGTGCTGGCCTTGGGGGTGGTCAGTGGACAAGGCGGAAGCTGCATGGCCCTTTAAAGTGAGAGACACACACCATCACCCCAACCGTATTTTCTTGGTTACCAAGTAGTCACCAAGGTCAGGCCACATTCAGAAGGAGGAGAATCAGAGCCCACTTCCCAAGGGTCTGATGGGATGTCTGGGAGAGGCTCAAAGAATTTGGAGCCATCTTGAATTCACCACCCTATCTGATTTCAGAGTGTGCTGAAATGCTCAAACCATTTACTTATAGATCCAGGTCTTTACTGAAGTTGCTCAATCATGTCAGACCCCTGTGACCCCATGGACTGTAGCCCACCAGGCACCCCTGTCCATGGAATTTTGCAGGCAAGAGTACCGAGTAGGTTGCCATTTCCTTCTCCATGGGATCTTTCTGACCCAGGGATTGAACCCGGGTCTCCACCATTGTAGGCAGACACTTTTACCATCTGAGCCACCAGGGAAGTCCAGGGCTTTACTAACTTGAACCAATTTTTAAAAAAAATTTTAGCAGGGCATAAAAGCAATGTTGTTGTTCCATATCATCCAGTGATGAGCAGGGGCACTGTACCTGTACTACTTTTTACAGCAAGTCTCACTAGCTGGAGAGTGACAGACCAACCTTCCTTTCTTGTTGCTGCTCACAATGCAAATAACCATAATATACTGGTTAAAATGACATTAACCAAAAATCATCCTCCTCCATTTCTGATGTGTCAGTACCTCTAAGTTTTCTTTTTTTTTCCCCAAGGAAAGCAAACGTGACCTTTATTCAAATGGTAAGAAAGAATGCTTTCAGCATGACATCCAAAGGTGATACGAATTTTAGAAATACATTTTTCCATGAAAGACCAAAAAAAAAAACCACACGCACAATAAAGGAGAGAGATTAAGGGCTAGAAATATGTATCACAGGTGATTAATTAGCACTAAAAAGTATGCAGGAATACATTCACTGTCTTTTTTTAAAACCAAGTAATTTCAAGTGAAGAATATTACAATAAAAGCTCAGTTCTTTCAATTAAAAAAATTTAAAAAGCAGTGGACAGAACATCATATGACTGACCAAATGAACTTTTTATACTGTCAAACATTTTCACAAATATGTCTATACACACACAAAGTAACTGAATGGCAAGCAACTAGGGGAAAGAAAACAAAACCTCCAACTCTTTTTGAATAATGTGATGAAAGACAAATAAAAGCACTCTACTTGCAGCATACAAAGGGTTCTCACAGACAAGTTCTGATGAAGAGTAGATGTCTAACACAGAGACAAATATGTGTATGTGTGTGTGCACGTGCATGCACTCAGTCACTTAGTTGTGTCCAACCATTTGCGACCCCATGGACCACTATAGTCCACCAAGCTCCTCAGTCCATGGAATTTTCCAGGCAAGAATACTGGAGCGGGTTGCCATTTCCTACTCCAGACCTCTAAGTTTTCTTAAGCATGGGATTCTCTGCTCAGAGAGTTAAATGACACCAAAAAGCCACTGAGTACAACCTCAGCTTCATCTTGTTGGGTAATTTATGGGAAGAGCGTTGAAGACATCCAGCCTGGATGAAGTTCAAGCGAAAGGGACAAAGTAGAGTAGAGATAAAGGCTTCCAAAGATTCTTTGAATCCATTGCATCCAAGGACCTGGCACCAAAGGAACCGAAAAAACAAAGTGTTAATTGTCCTCATTTAGGGAGAAAGCCTGAAGTCTCCGGCTCTCCAATCGCACCTTCATGCTGGGTGGCCTTCACAGCACATGGCAGCTAAACTGTGCTGGGTGTCTTGGCCACGCCCGTGGCCACTGTCCTAAGGGCCCCATCCCACTGGTGTGCCCCACCCAGGGTGCCCGGGTCCTGATTTCTCACACCCACAGTGCACGGTGGTTGGAGGTGGACTGGGGAACTGGGGTGGTCGGCTACGGGTGCACAGCAAGGGTCTTCCTACTGGATCGCCAAGAGCCTCACGGGCCACAGGCAGAGTCCCACAGGTTCAAAAAAGGGAACCCAATCTCTGGTTTCCCAGAACAGCCCTAAACTTGCACACTCTAAGTGAAAAGGGGGCATTGAGGCTAGTAGCTCCTTAACCAGCACATTCTGCTTCTCCTAGATAAGAATAAATGGCTGCTCTTAGACATGACAAAGAAGTGACTATAAAAAGAGCCTATGGGGACTTCCCTGGTGGTCCAGCGGGTGGGGCTCCATGCTCCCAATGCAGGGGGAGCCGAGGTTCAGCCCCTGGCTGGGGAACAACATCCCACATGCCTGCCACACCTAAGAAGTTCACATGCCACGGAAGGTGGCAGGTTGGCTGTCTTGGGCCATGGCTAAGGCCCAGTGCAGCCAAAATAAGTAGATAAGTATTTTGTAACAGCCATGTTTGTCATTCATCCATCCACTGAGCACAACTGGTGCCTGAGACAGTCAAGAAACCTCCTGCAATGCAGGAGATCCAGGTTTGATCCCTGGGTCAGGAAGATCCCCTGGAGAAGGGCATGGCTACCTACTCCAGCAATTCTTGCCTGGACAATCCCATGGACAGAGAAGCCTGGCGCTACACTCCACGGAGTCAAAAGGAGTCGGACACAACTGAGCAACTTTCACTTACTTTTCAACACAAGGGTGGAGCCCTCACTGTTTGAGATCTAGAGGCCACACGTCTCCTTTCTGTTGGTCGTTGCCCAGCCTACCATCCTGCTCGTCCCACCTGTCCCAGCTAACTCTGGCCCCGTGCTCTCCTGCCTCATAAAACACTGAAGTTACTTCCTCCCAGATCACCCTCTAAGGCTGAAGGCTCCAAAAAAGCAGGTTCTGTGTTCATCAACACTGGCCTCAAACAGTGTTACATGGTTGTGTACTCCTTACTCAACTTTAAATAGGCTTCTTGTTGATCAGTCACTGAGTCATGTCCAACTCTTTACGACCCCATGAACTGCAGCACGCCAGGCTTCCCTGTCCTTCACCATATCCCGGAGTTTGCTCAAACTCATGTCCATTGAGTCCGTGATGTCATCCAACCATGTCGTACTCCGCAGCCCTCCTCTCCTTTTGCTTTCAATCTTTCCTGGCATCAGGGTCTTTTCTAGTGAGTTGGCTCTTTACTTGGGTCCAAATACCACTTGGTAGTTAGAAAGACTGAAAAGCAGCTTTTACGTTGCCCTACATCAAGACTCAGCTTTCACACAGATGACCAACTACAGAAGGCAAGAGAAAGAGTTGAAATAGAGCCCATAAAACTAGTAAAAATGGAGAATTTTTGTCTTTTTCCTGGCTTTCAACTTTTTATTTTGTATTAGGGACTAGTCAATTAACATGTTGTGGTAGTTTCAGTGAACAGCGGACTCAGCCATACATGTATGTGTATCCCCCAAAAACCGTTCAAAAAATAGAGAAGATTTTTAATCTCATGATCATGCAGGCATATTTAAGATCAGACTTCCCTTGCAGACTAAGTATGTGCCCACAGGGTCTGCATTTCNACAGTCAGTGAACAGCGGACTCAGCCATACATGTATGTGTATCCCCCAAAAACCGTTCAAAAAATAGAGAAGATTTTTAATCTCATGATCATGCAGGCATATTTAAGATCAGACTTCCCTTGCAGACTAAGTATGTGCCCACAGGGTCTGCATTTCTTCACAGAGCGACACTTTCAGAAGCTTCAAAATTATCTTGTCAAACAGTCTTTGGTATTTGTGTATTTCCATCCTCTCTCTCATCTGACATAAGCCACAGGTAGGTTTCCACAATTCCCTGGTCCTCTGCAAATAGGATTTGTCATCCATCTCTACACTGTGGTCAATTCTTTCAACAGATGGAATTCAAAAAGGAACATCTGGCTAGGAAGCACTATCTTAGAAACATTACTTCACCACAGATAATTATCTGTCATGAATTCATTTCAGGAGATGGCAAGATCAAAGGGATATACCTTTACATTTTCAGGTGGAGCAGTGTGGGTGTGAAATGATGCTGCTATCTGTACATTTTAAACTTTGTTTGAACAGGAATTCGAACAATGTAGGCAAGAGTTTGATCCTGAAAGGATGTATGCTTCATAAAATGTAACCTACTAATTAAAAAGGAAGGGAAGATTTGAAATACCTAATCCTTCAGGACTTAAGAAGTTAGAAAATAAAAAGCAAAACAGCATTTAAACATTTCAGGAAAAGAAGTTTCTAAGAGTGCTGTCACAGCCCATGCTTTGTTTTCCCAAGTATCCATTACAAGAATTTACAAAAAAAGATAAATTACTCCAGTACAAACAGTCAAAACAGACAGGGGTCTAACTTCCTTAACATAAAAATCAGGAAGAAAAAGACCAAAAGGCAATTTGAAAAATGAGCAAAGGACATAAATAACAAAGGACAGATTACAGAAAAATAGATACTAATGGTTTTTAAATATGTAAAATTAAACTCAGTCTCAAGTATCCTGAAAGAAATGTGCATTAAATGACAATGGATCTCATTTTTCACTTCTCAGATTCAAAATGTTAGGGAACACACTGAGCAGGCAAAGATAGGGAAGCAGACACAGCATTCATGGAGGGTCGGGGGAGCATTGTTTGGCATAACCTCTTTGGAGAGCAAACTTAATAAGTTATCAGAATCTTAAATATGCACATCCTTCCTCTTAGCAATATCATTTCCAAGAGTTTAGGTTCCATATATGATTATACATCTTTGGATATATTTTCATTACAGCACTGCTTATCACATGAGAAAAGGGAAACTACCTAAATATCCAACAGTGGCAAACTGATAGTAGAATACACCCACTATGAGAAAAACGCAAAATGTAAACAAGAATGTGAGGGAGTTACAGGCACCAATGGGGAATGATTTACAATATATGATGTTAAGTAAAGACAGCAAGATGCAACCAAATGTATTTCCAGTGTACTACCTTTCATGGCATCTGGTCCCATCACTTCATGGCAAATAGATGGGGAAACAGTGACTGACTTTATATTTTGGGGCTCCAAGATCACTGCAGATGCTGACTGCAGCCATAAAATTAAAAGACACTTGCTCCTTGGAAGAAAAGTTATGAGTAACCTGCTGCTGCTGCTGCTAAGTCGCTTCAGTCGTGTCTGACTCTGTGTGACCCCAGAGACGGCAGCCCACCAGGCTCCCCCGTCCCTGGGATTCTCCAGGCAAGAATACTGGAGTGGGTTGCCATTTCCTTCTCCAATGCTAGAAAGCATATTAAAAAGCAGAGACCTTACTTTGCCAACAAAGATCCGTCTAGCCAAGGCTATGGTTTTTACAGTGGTCATGTATGGATGTGAGAGCTGGACTATAAAGAAAGCTGAGTGCCAAAGAACTGATGCTTTTGAACTGTGGTGTTGGAGAAGATTCTTGAGAGTCCCTTGGACTGCAAAGAGATCCAATCAGTCCATCCTAAAGGAAATCTGTCCTGAATATTCATTGGAAGAACTGATGCTGAAGCTCAAACTCCAATACTCTGGACACCTGATGCAAAGAGCTGACTCATTTGAAAAGACCCTGATGCTTGGAAAGATTGAGTACAGGAGGAGAAAAGGACAACAGAGGATGAGATGGTTGGATGGCATCACCGACTCAATGGACATGAGTTTGAGTAAACTCTGGGAGTTGGTGATGGACAGGGAGGCCTGGCATGCTGCAGTCCATAGGGTCACAAAGAGTTGGACATGACTGAGTGACTGAACTGAACTTTTCATGAAAAAAAAAAAAAGGTGTGGTATTTTAAAATATTTTAAAAACATCTTTGGCCTTCTCTTTAAAAAGTGGAGTTGAGGTACTTCCCAGTGGTCCAGCAGTTAAGACTCTGTGCTTCCAATGAACGGGGTGTGGGTTTGACCCCTGGTTGGGGAACTAAGATCCCACTTGTGGTGTGAGCAAAAAAATCGCTTCTAAAAAATAAGTAAATAAATAAGAAAAGGTAAAGTTGAATTCCACTCTCCTTGAAGGCTAGACTAGACTACAGTATAAGACAGAAATTACAGTGTGTGATTTCTCAGTTGCTGTGCTCAATCAGTCAGTCGTGTCCAGCTCTTTGTGACCCTCTGGACTGTAGTCTGCCAGGACCCCCTGTCCATGGGATTTTCCCAGGCAAGAATACCAGAGTGGATTGCCATTCCCATCTCCAGGGGATCTTCCTGACCCAAGGACTGAACTCACATCTGTTTCATCTCCTGCACTGGCTTCTGAGACAACGTCATAAAAGGCTTCCTGTCTTGGATCCGTGCTCTGGAGAGAGCCAAATGCCACGTGACAGGACGCTAAGGCAACACTGTGGAGAGTCCAGGTGATGGACAAGTGAACCTCTTCACAACAGACAGGAGTCAACCAACCCCACAGAAGTGGATCCTCCAGCCCCATTCGGTCCTTCAGATGAGACCAGAGCCTTGGCCAACATCCTGGCTACAACCTCATGAAGAAGAACTACCCAGCTTAAGTCACTCTCAAGCTTCTGACACACAGAAACCTTGAATAGTAAACATTTGTTGTTTTAAGGTGTTAAGTCTTAGAGTAATATGTTACACAGCACTCAGTAACCAATGCAGTGAAGATATTCACATATATGCTTGAATATTTGCAGAATATCTCTAGGGAGAAAACTGAGAGACTGGGCCTCAGGGGTGGAAGAAAACATTTTTTGATCATACTGTATCTTTTTATATTTATGTTTTTATTTTCCTAATGTATTATCTTTTCTTTTAAAAGATACATTTAACAAAAGAATGTCATAGATTCCATGAATGGCTGAATTGTGCATAAATAGCTTTAACCTCCCTATTGTAACTCTTAAAAAATTTAATTTATTCCACTTGTGAAGTAAAACTGAAGTAAACAGTAAAATACAAGTTGAAATTTTTAGAAAATATCTCCCCCAACTCTGCCCAGATACAGAGCCCACTGTATAAATCAGCACTCTGTCAGAAAAAGAGCAGAGAAACTTAATGATGGAAAAAGAGAAGCTTAGGAGATTTAAATATCCATCTCCCTGATTCTCAGAGATAACTTTTCTTGGCTGAATATCACAGGAGCTCAGAGAATGGTTAGGGCAAAGCCAGCCTATTTTAGAAAATCTTGAAGAATTTGTGCTAGGGATTATCCAAGGGTCCCACTCTTTGTGTCTCCTCAAATACAGTTAAGTCCATAACTCTTTAGGGACCACTCTACATGCAGGTCCTCTGTACATGCTTGTACAGCCCCCACTCAACAGGATCCCACTTTCCCTTCCTCCCCAGGTGACCATTATGTGCCAGACTATAGTGCCTTCATGGAAAAGACTGACTCTGGCCCTTGAGCAAGGGACCCTGGACTGAGCAGCGGGGAACAGAGCTTGAATTCAGCAAGGCACCTTGAACCAATCATCCATCCATCTGACTTATTTACCTTCCATTACCAAGAAGAAAGCTGAGCACCAAAGAATTGATGCTTTTGAACAGTGGTGATGGAGAAGACTCTTGAGAGCCCCTTGGACTGTAAGGAGATCCAACCAGTCCATCGTAAAGGAAATCAGCCCTGAATATTCATTGGAAGGACTGATGCTAAAGCTGAAACTCCAATATTTTGGCCACCTGATGTGAAGAACTGACTCATCTGAAAAGGCCCTGATGCTGGGAAAGATTGAAGGTGGGAAGAGAAGGGGATGACAGAGGATGAGATGGTTGGATAGCATCACCAACTCAATGGACATGAGTCTGAGTAAGCTCCTGGAGTTGGTGATGGACAGGGAGGCCTGGGGTACTGTGGTCTATGGGGTCACAAAGAGTCAGACACGGCTGAGCGACTGAACTGAACTGAACCAAGAACAGATGGAGGGTCTCCCACAATCCCTCTGCTGTGCTAGGTGGTGAGGACAACCCATGAATCTCACTCAAGGGCATGTGCTGTGTTGTGTGTGCACATGTGTATAAGAGGTTAGCAAAGCACCTCTGTTCCCACCCCAACTAACCTTGTATGATTTCACAAATGTAATGTGTAAGGGGACGACAGAGGACAAGATGGTTGATGGCATCCATTGATGACTCAACAGACATGAGTTTGAGCAAATTCTGGGAGATGGTGAAGGACAGGGAAGCCTGGTGTGGTGCAGTACATAAGGTCGCAAAGAATCAGACACAACTGAGCGACTGGACAATCACAAAATGTGTAAACAAGTGGCATAGACACTCAGAAAACAATGACCAAAAAAATGTCATTTGGGGGGAAAAATTAAAGTTACAGAACTGCATTTTTGCTCATTTCCCTTTGAACACAAAATTCATATTTGGTTATGGAAATAGCATCTCCCTTTTAAGCTCTTCGGACACCAAACCAGAGAGGACTCAGCCTGCTTGCTCCTGGAGAAAGATGCACAGAGAGTCCACCAGATGTTGGTCCCAATAGACCCCTTCGCCACTCCCAACCCCCATTCAATGCAACACTGTTAGGATAACTCAGTTAATTCACTTATCTATTTAGGGAGGCAGCATCGCTCGGAGACAATGCTTATTCTAAGGCCATGACTTGAGTTCTACTTTGTTGCACTCAGTTTCACCTCCCTGGAGAATCTAAATATAATGGCAGATACAAGTTTCCGAGCTCAGCAGTAGCTGTGTATTAGTGGTTAAATGTATGGTGTCCAAAACATAGTTTAAGAAATTCTTAGATTCTGGTCCAGGATTAGTTACTTGTCACATACATTAAGCTTTTTTAAATTAAGTCATGTGAAATTTTCTAGGAAACCCATTTTTTAGACTATCCCACCCCTGCTGCGTGTGTGCTCAGTCATGTCCAACTCTGAGATCCCATGGACTGTAGCCTGCCAGGCTCCTCTGTCCATGGGCTTCTCCAGGCAAGAATACTGGAGTTTCCTTCTCCAGAGTATCTTCCCAACCAGGGATCGAACCCGTATCTCCTGCATTGGCAGGCAGATCTTTCAGCAATGCACCACCTGGGAAGACCTATCCCAGCCCTGGACCCTGCCTGAAAGTATTAGAAGAACCAAACCTGAAAGCAAGACTTCCTTAGCTACTAAATCTTTGTGTCTAAAGTCCTTACTTTACTCCATGGTGTTAGTATCTTGTTTGTCATTTGTTCTTAGTATGTTGTTGTGTTATTATGTTGTCATCCTTTCCTTTGTAACGAAGAGAATTTTTGTTTCTAAAGACATTGCAGGGTTACCCTATAATTTGATAAATAATTATCACTTCTTTGAGAAAACAAAACTAAAAATTACATGATCAGCAATTCACTTACCATACAATAATTCAAGGAGGCATTCCAGTGGCCTGCTTTATACGTTCATGGCTCTTTTACAACCAAGAATACATTCTTGCATACGTACAGAATAAAATAAAATGACAAAGTAATAGAATGACAAGTCTCACCAAGATAGGTAATATAAACTACCAGGTGGCTAAATTTAGAAGCACATCTTATTATTACATTTTACTGTGTCGTATGTCATTACTTTCTGATAACCAATACATTTATTTGTCACTTATACATTTTAAAAATAGGAATAAATATCAAAAATTTCCCAAATAGAATGAGACCTAATTAACTTAAAACTTTGTTTAAAAAAAAGAAAAAAAAAAAAAAACACTGTGTTTACTAGGCTATCATGAAGGCTAGGTGAATGGTTAGAGGAACATTGCAGTATTATCCTTAAAGAACAGCTCTGTGAAATTTACACTCCAGTCATGACATCAAAAACACACCAATGTATGCCAAAACCAGACTGTACTGTAAAGTAAAATAAAGGAAAAATAAAAATTAAAAATAAATAAATAAATAAATAATTTTTTAAACACACACACACACACCAAGACACACTGGCCCCTGACATGTTTACAAAACCTAGACGGTCAGATGTCCACTATGGAATACAGCGTCCAGATAAAGTGAAGCCCAAATAAGGAGCTTAGGAATGGTTAAATTTGGCAAAGAAATCCTATTCTTAACTAATTTAAGGATTCTAAATCAAGTATCACGAAGTCAAGAGATAAAATAGGCTAAAGAGCTTTTGCTTGAGTTTTGCTTTGGGACTCTTGTTTTTGAAGACAATGATTAGAAGCATGAGAAGAAAGTGAGATGCCTTAACAATCCTATGGGACACATCTTAAGTGACCCTTAGAAGCTGCATCAGGCAGTAGTTGCTTCAAAACCAGTTTCACTGTTTGGAGGTCCATTTGTTACTTTAACAAAAGGAAAAGGACTGAGCACCCTGCCAATCATCGGAGTCAAACATTCTGGCTAAGCCACTCAGGACATGCCCCTAGCCTCTGCCTACACACACCACTCTAAGCAGAATCTGAGAAAACAACTTGTTTTTACTTTTCATAATATTCTTCTCCTCCAGAGAATGGAAGCAAGTGGGTATGTAGAGGTATTTTCCCTAAAATAAAATAAAATGGCAGGGATGCAATGGAAAAGGGACTATCCCCATGCAAAAAATCAATGAAAGTTGATCAGAACTAGCAGATGTAACAAGAATTCACACTTATACCAGGCTTCTTTCAAGTCAGGTACTGTTCTAAGTAGAATCTTATCTTGAATCCCAACAACCTCATAGAGTAAGTACTATTGTTGTTCCTGTTTTATCCATAAGCAACGAAGGCACAAAAAGGCTAAGTAACTTGCCCAAGGTCACACAGCAAGAAAGAAACAAAGCCAGGATTTGGCCCCAGCTCACTAGCTCTAAAGTCTGTGCTACTGACCATTACAATATACCACCCCTACAGGCAGCCACCGGTTCACACACATCATCCATTTCCAGACCTGTGCTCCACCCTGGAGACAGCGGACAGAGGGTAGTGTGAGTGGAGCTTTGACAGTGGGTACCCAAGCCAAATCAGGGTTGGGAAAGCCTCCCCGGAGGAGACGATGGCCACGCGGAACCTTGGACACAAGCAGATAACCAGGCAAGGGAGGGCAAGAGGGATGAAGGGGAAGAAACTTGATTCGGGTAGAGCACATGGAAAATTTCAAGGCAGAAAAGAATGTGAATGTGGTTCTCCCAAACACCAGTTAAGTTTAACTTGGCGGCACAGTGGTATCAAAAGGCGGGGGTGAGGGGGCACCCAGGCAATGCCAAGGAGACAGGAATCATATCCCGGAAAGCCTCGTGATCTGGCTAAGGAGTGGGGATTTATCTGCCATAAACAACTGAGGAATTTTATACTAGGAAACAAAATGATCAGATCTTTTCTTCCTTAGCTCACTGGCTATGACGAAGGACTAGATTGGAGAAAACCAGGATGGAAGCAGAGTCCAGTTAGGAAACTGTTTCCAAGCTGTAATGAGAGACTGGTATCCTATAGCCCAGAGATCAGAGCCAAGGCGAAATTTCTTAAACCAAGGAGCGGAGCTAGAACACGCATAGCAGCACCATGTTCAGGTTCCCCCTCCCCTAACTCCCCGGAAGTCTTCGTGCTCCAGGGACCCTCCTTGAGGTTTGTACCCTCAGATTATGTCCCAATACATGATCTGAAAAGTCTCATCATCTTAAAAATTGCCCCGAACAACACAGTGAAGAAAAGCAAGCCCGTTCTTCCCAAACTGTCTTGTCACTCAAAGAATTCTTGAAATTCTGATCTTAATCATGTTGGGAACTTTTTTTTTCTTCTTTTTTATTCCAGTTATTAAAATTTGCTTACATTTCTCTCAACGAGGTTGGGTCATAACTGGCCTCTATAAGCCTGGAAATATTTTGCAAGGATTATGACTTAACATATAATGCACATTCTTGACCTTATTATCTGCTGCTTTCCCGATCTGGCCAAAGGTCTTTGGGAAGAGCTTTTTCAACAAAAAACCTGCTCCTGGACCTTGGTCCTTATTTTTGATGCTTCATAAGAATCCCTGTTTAAACTCAAAACTACCTTACTTGTATCTCTACAGAATCTTTGTCCTCTTTGACTCTTTGAAGTAAGGCTGAAAATATGACAAAGAAGCAGATGATGGTTATCAGCATATTGCATGCTTCTTAAAAAAAAAAGCTAAAATGTTCCATAAATATTACCATATTTAAATAAACTTCCATTTTCCTCCCAGACATACATTATTGATTCTCCCAAAATGAAAGAGGTTTTGGGAGTTGAAAATTTGGGCCAGCTCTGGGCCTCTGAGATTTGAGTCCTAGTATACAGTTTCACTTTACAACCTACCTGTTAGCATTTTTTCACTTTAAGTATTAGCTTTTCCTTTGGCAGAAATTGTTCGGAACATCAATAGGACTTGTCCGGGTTTTGCTTTTGTTCTGTAGGTTCTTTGAGAACCTCCAGACTAGAAGGCCCAGTTAGGGTTTTCAGGACAAAGGCCAGTGGGAAGCTGGACTTACCTCCCACCACCGCCATCCCAACCTCTTTTGTTTCCAAACCCTCAATTCTTCCCCGTCACATTCCTTTTTATTTCCCCGACTCGGTTGAAAAAAAAATTCCGCCTGCCAAAGCAGGAGACGTGGGTTCGATCCCTGGGTGGGGACGATCCCCTGGAGAAGGAAATAGCAACCCACTCCAGGAGTCTTCCCTGGAACATCCCATGGACAGAGGACCCTGGAGGGCTAGATTAACTCTTCTCGTTGAAACGTAGGCTGTCCTGCCTGGCTCCCGCGGACAGAGGGCTCGGTGACCATCGGGCGCCGAGAGCATAACCCCTGCGCGTCCCTCTGGGATCAGATCTGAAAAGACAGGTCTGAGGGTGCTGGGAGAGGGCGTCCCGGGAGTTGTGGGAAGCCAGGTTTACCTTCACGAAGAGGGTGATGTCGTGGTCCTGCCCCGGGACCCCCTCCTCGGACGCCTCACCGCCCTCCTGGCCGCCGTCCTCGGGCACCGTCCCGCCGCCGCGTTCAGCGCTGCGCTCGTCCGCCAGGTGGTTGCTCAGGTCGGCCCGGGGCTCCCCGACCTCCGCCGGCCGGATCGCCTCTCCCGCCGCGGTGCCCTCCTCCTCGCCCCCGGCCGTGGCCTCCGCGCTTGGCCCCTGGAGACCCCGCTCCGGCCTCTCCTCTTCGACCTCCTCCTCCTGCCCCGGGGGCCCACCCTGTTCCGCGTCCTCACCGGCCTCTGCCCTCGCGTCCCCTGGGGCCGCTTCCCCCGACTCCCCTCCCTCGGGTTCGCCCGTCTCCTGCGCTGAGCCCCGAGGCCCCCGCGCAAGCTCCCCGGGGGTGCACCCCACGCTCTCCGCCGCTGGGGCCTCCATCGCCTCTGCCTGGGACTGGGGTCTGCGGTCCCCTCCGTCCCGGGGCTCACCCTCGGCGCCCTGCGCTCCTGCCGTCGGCACCCCGACATCCGTGTTGGCCCCCGCTGGCCCCCCGACATCTCTGCTATCTGCCACCGATTCCTCGGCTCCCACGCTCTCCCCCGCCGGCCCCTCGGCGTCCACGCTGTTCCCCACCGACTCCGGGGCGTCCACGCTGTTCCCCGCCGACCCCTCGGCGTCCACGCTTTCCCCCACCGACTCCGGGGCGTCCACGCGCGCCCCAGACGCCCCAGGCGCGCTGCTGGTCGGCTCCCTCGGCCCGCTCCCCGCCTCTTCCTTCGCGTTCAGGGCAGCGGGGTCCCCGCTCCCGCCCTGGGCCTCCCCCGGCTCCTCGCCCTGCGCACCTGGCCCGGGGCTCGCCTCCTCCTCCGGCTCCGCGCCGCTCGTCGGCCCCTCTCCCTCGCGGGCGTCCTCCCCTGCCTCGGCCTGGCCCTGCGCCCCGCTCCCGCCCCGCGTCTCGGCTCCCGGGCCCCCGCCGGAGCCCGGTTCCAGCCCGCCCGTTCGCCCTCCGGCCGGCCCCGGGCCTTCCCCCTCGGGCCCCGCGGCCGTCGCGGCTGCGCCCGCCCCTTCGCCCCCCGGCGCCTCCGCGGGGCCCTCTCTAGCCCCCTCGCGCTGAGCCTTCGGGCCCGCGGCCTCCGGCTCGCCCCGCCTCTCTGCCCGAAGCGCCGAGCCCCCGGACGGGCTCCGAGGACGCGGGGCGCCCCCCTCCAGCTCCGCGACCTCGGCCATGGCTGTAGATCCCTGTCTTGGACCGGAGACCCTTCCTGGACTCTGCGGAGGAGCCGGTTGGCGCTAGGCGAAGGGCACGGCGCGGGGGACCGTGGCACCCCCCCGGAGAGGACCCCCCTGCTCCGGACTCTGGCCGGCACCTGAGCGGCGCGCTGGGCGCGCGGGAAGAAATCCTCTAGCCACAAGACGCCGGGCTTAAACTCTCTGGGTTCTTTCACCGCTCCTGTTTCTCGCTGGTTCCGCGTCTGCTTCCCACCTGGATCCCTAATTCCGACCTTGGTTCCCTGGAAAGGCGCCCGCGGGGGTGCAGTGCGCGGCTGGGGAAGGCCGCTCGGCGTTCGGAGGTTGACCAGGAGTGCCCGGTGCCACCTCCATCCCCCCTGGGGCTTGGGCGGGGTTTGCATCCCCCTCGGTTCCCCCTACGTGGGTGGCCTGAGAGCCTGGCCAATGACAGCCTTTCTTGCGGCCCTTGTGGATTTCAGTGAAAAGATCCTGACCCTGCCGGCAGCTTGGGAGCTTTCTGAACAGCTTCAAGTTCCAGAGCTATTAAAATCAGCCCAAACACCTAGTCCCCACTTTCCCAGGAGTCAAGTGTTAAACTTCAGCAGCTGCTCAATTGCAGGTGCCCCTGAAATGCCTCAGTGCCCACGAGCAAGGTGGATACATCCTGGAAGAAGGAAGGCAAGGCGGCATCCCTTCCTTCAATTTCTGCCGGGGCCTACTGAGAAGTTCCAGAGGCCTCGATCTAGAAGGAAGAGGAGCTGTATCACGCAATCAATCGTATAATTCTGCATCTCTCTTTGATTTTCAGTAATTAAAAATGCATTGTTTCTACCTCTGGTGGTTCAGATGGTAAAGAAGCTGCGTGGAATGTGACAGACCAGGGTTTGATCCCTGGGTTGGGAAGATTCCCCTGGAGAAGGAAGTGGCAATCCACTCTAGTATTCTTGCCTAGAGAATACCGTGGACCAAGAGCCTGGCGGGCTACAGTCTATGGGGTTGCGTCTGAGCGCAACTAAAACACACATTTTAAAATGCATACAGGCTCAATGCTGAAAATAGGGTAGCGAGAAAATAACAGAGCTCTTGAAAATTTTTCTGTTCTCATTACCCATGTTAAATGAAGATATCTCCTGCCATGTCAATAAACAAGAACTGTCACAGCCATCAGCGACTTCTGGCCTCCAAAAGTGATTGAGGGCTCCCAAAACTGCAACCCAGGGGATGCCACCACCCTCCATGGTGACTGCCAAGGAGCTGGGGGAATACAAAAAGCAGCCATCTACCGCTGTTTAAGTAGAACAAGGAAACTGGATTTGGCCCCAGATAGTAAGGTGCATATGAAAGGAATGATTCTGTAAGCCCAGAGGCTTGCATCTTCCCAGACTTAGAATGCTAAATTCCTGAACTTGATACCGGATCTCTGATGCTCAGACCGCCTAGTCCCTTTGTTACAAACTTGTTCAGAGCCTGACTTGCCCTCCGGCCTCCTTGGAGCAGTCTCTCAGATTTAACTAAGGTGCTGTCTCCAGGGCTGCAGTCTTCCCTTTGCCCCAAATAAAACTGAACTCACAAGTCTCAAGTTATTTTTTAGTCGACACTCACAATAAATACTTGATTTCAGAGAGAAGGAAGGAGGTGGGGTGGCCTGGGGGCTGGGTGCTAGGGAGCCAAGAGCAAGACTTTGAGTATACAGCAGTGAACAAGACTGAGGAGTTTCCTCCCGTTATCGGAGCCTTGGGGTGGAACAACAGCAACAGGAAATAAACCAGATACCTTTGGAGTTTTATATAGACATACACACTTGAACAGGGCTTTCCTGGTGGCTCAGAAGGTCAAGAATCTGCCTGCAGGGCTGGAGACTTGAGTTCAGTCCCTGGGTTGGGAAGATCCCCTGAAGAATGGAATGGCAACCCACTCCAGTGTCCTTGCCTGGAGAATCCCAGGGATGGAGGAGCCTGGTGGGCTGCCGTCTGTGGGGTCACACAGATTCGGACTTAGCACCAGCACCAGCACCATGGCTACCAGACTGGTCCTCCTAACTGGCCCTCCTGCTTTTCCCTCACCCTCCTGTAGTCTGGTCTCCAGTCAGTTGATCTTCGTTTGAAACCACCCGTCCACCACGCCACTTTTATGCTTGAAACCTTTCAAAGACTTCCTGTCTCATGCCAAGAAAAAGCCAAGTCCTTGCACATCAAGTATGAGATTCCATAAAACCAGGCACCTGAATCTCTTCTGGCCTCACCAGCTGCTAACACACCAACGTCTCTGCTACTCTTGGAACTTGCTGGGCAACCCTTTGCCAAGGATGCTCCTTGTATCCTCAGTGATCACTCTTTACCTTTTGAGATCTTTCACAAGCTGTTTTCTCAAAACACTTATTTTACTTTATGTTTTTTAACTTTATTTTTATGGGAATAATCCTTAAGACCTACCCTCTTAGCAATATACAATGTTGTTCACCATCGTCACATTGTTGTACATTAGATCTTCAGAACTTACTTATCTTTTGCATAAGTGAAACGTGGTACCCATGACCAGCACCTTTCCAATTCCCCCTCGCCCCAGTCCCTGATAACCACCATTCTATTCTCTTTCTATGATTATTTTAGATTCTACCTATCGGTGAACTTATGCAGTATTTTTTGTTTGTTTTTCTGACTTATCTTACTTAGCATAAGTTCCTCCAGGTTCATCCAAATTGTTACAAACGGCAGGATTTTCCTCTTTTTTTTTTTTTTAAGACTGAATAACATTCCATTGTCTGTATCTACCATATTTGTTTTATCCATTCACCCAAGGAAGAACGTTCAGGTTGTTTCCATATCTTGACCATTGTAAGTAAAGCTGCAGTGAACAAGGATAAGCAGTCTATTTTCAAACACAGCCTCTACTCTCAGTCACCCTTTTCTGCCTTGTTTTTCTCCATAGCAGTTATCTCCCTGTGACATAAGCTATTCTACTTACTCATTATCTGTCTCCTTCATCCCACCCCATTGGGATGGTGGTTCTATGAAGCTGGGCACATAATAGGCACTCAGTAAATAAATGCTGAATTAGTGAATGCATGCATGTTTTCATATATATCAACCTGTATACAAACACACACACACATATAATTTTTTTGGTCATGCCACGTGGCATTTGGGATCTTAGTTCCCTGATCCGGGATGAAACCTCTGCCCCTTGCATTCGAAGCTCAGAGTCTTAACCCCTGGAGTGGCAAGGAAGTCCCCAATCTGAGCCAATTTTCAAATACACTTTTTTCAGTTGGTTTTATACTTTGGGGGATAAGCTAATGTCATGAGACAGGCTATACACAGAAAATCTTATCGACTGACTTTGGTGAGCACTCCAGTAAATACTTTTAATTACTAGCAAAGGTCAATCAGTTGGTATAAAGGAACACAAAGGAAATGGCAAATAAATCGAGTCGTGAAGGTCACCCTGAAGTCACTTAGAGATTTGCGCAGTGTTGACTCCATTGGTCAGCACCAGATTAGCTATTTAAATACCAAGGAGGTGAGGAATTCACGGGTGGGAGGGAAAACACAAAAGTGCTGATAATTAAGTCAATTTTTAGTAATTTTAGAGTTTTCCTACCATCTTTTATGAGGAAACAGGAAGCAGGGTAACTCGGGGATTACAAAAAAATTCTCAAGGACTTATAAATAATTGATATAAAGGTTTGTTGTTTTTACTGTTTTCTCAGAATGAGCAGACTCATTTCCACAGAGACCCTCTCTTTCTCCAGCAGGTCTCTGCTCCTTTTAGAAGAGCCTTTGGGAAGATGGTGTATCTAGAACATTCAGGCCACAGCCTACACTGTGGCCAAACGAGACGTCCCCCTTGGGTTGATTTCTCCCCCAAACAACTCCTCCTCCTCCCCTAAGAATGGCCCCAGACCTGGCTGTGCTCCATCACTTATAGAGGTATAGTTCAGCTTGCTGTTATTGTTAGTCACTCAGTCCTGTCCGACTCTGCGAGATCCCATGGACTGTAGCCCACCAGGCTCCTCTGTCCATGGGATTCCCCAGGCAAGAAGGCTGGAGTGGGTGGCAATTTCCTTCTCCATGTTTTAGTTTAGAGAAGGGTATCTCGGGATATCTCTGGTGGTCTAGTGGTTAAGACTCCAGGCTTCCATTGTGACGGGCTGGATTCAACCCTGATCAAGTCATGTGGCCCAGCCAAAAAAAAAAGTAGGGGGAGGGGGGAATATTGCCACCAAATCGTCCTCACCTAGGAGGCAGGAATTTAAGCACAGGTAGATCATCCTGTAAGCCAGGGAGAGCATCACACAAACCAACACGAATTGTGTCATGTGAAACAGGTGGGTTCTCTGATCACCTTGCCTGACTTAAATCCCACCTTATCACATGTTAACTGTATGATCTTGAGTATGTTTTTCATCTAGAACAGTGGGCATAAGAGGATTATTGTCATTGTGAGCTTCAAATCAGAGGATGTCTGTGTGATACCAGCACAGCGCTGATTCTTGTTAACACTACAATTTCCTTGTTCTACTTGTCCCAGGAGACAGAGCTGTCACATGTGGACAGAACCGTGTATTACAGGGCAGGAAGAGCCACGGAAAACTAGGATGGCACTTCATCCCCCTGAGCCCGTGATGGTCCAGGTTATGTCTGTTCTTTCCACCAAGATGATAAGAGGATCCCCCACCCCCCACACAGGAAGTGTCCTGGTTTGAGGGCTTCCCTGGTGGCTCAGACAGCAAAGAATTCACCTGCAGTGCGGGAGACTGGGGTCTGATCTCTGGGTCAGGAAGATCCCCTGGAGAAGGGACTGGCAACCCACTCCAGTATTCTGGCCTGGAGAATTTCATGGACAGGGAGCCTGGCGGGCTACAGTCCTTGGGTCACAAAGAGTCAGACAAGACTGAGCAGCTAACACTTTTCACTTTCACCCTGAACTTTTCTAACTGGTGGGAGTTTCCTCTGTTTTCTTTCCCTGTGATTTTGCACTATTTTTAAAACAAACTAGATTCTGAGCAAATACTTATTGGATGATATAGAGATTTTAAAAAGGGAGAAGAGAAGGAAGGAGAAGCAAAGGAAGAAGGGGAGGGAGATGAGGGGGAAGCATCCCAAATCCAGTGGCCTTGACAGTGAAAGTGCCCAGTCCTAATTACTGGACCACCAGGGAATTCCCGATGGTGACTTTTTTAAGGTTTAGATTTGGCCTTTGTAATTTCCTTTTTCTTGTTGTTTTTGTCTGTTTTCTACTATTTGCTCTACATAGAGTGATTATTTTGATAGTTACCATCTAACGAGTCATATATGTAACTGTTCCATGTTGAGAAAGCTATCACAGCTTCAATGCTGATGGCATGCCTGCACTCAGAAATTCATTATCACTTATTCAAACATGTCATCTAACGTCATATCTATAACTATGTGGCAGTTTGAACACTACTCCTTTTCTGTAGACTGCTCCATTTGCCTGAATTTTAATGCCATTAATATTCCACATTAAATCCTTTCAAAAATAAGGAGAAGTGCATGTAAATTGTAAAACATAATACCATTTACTCATCCTCATTTATTTATGGAGTGTCTACTCAGCATAAGGCCTACAATTGTTCCTGCCCTAAGAAAGCTTATAACCCCATGGAATAAAGAGACAATAAAACAATTATTATAAAGTGAGTAGATGCACTTTTAGGGAAGTTCTAGATGCAATGGAAGCACACCACAGAGTCATCAGAGAGGGCCCATGCAGCAGGTCCTTTGTGTAGTAATACTGAGGTCTCACATGATGTCATCATTAGTCAAGTTATGGGCAAAGTCTTCCTGAAAGCCAGGTGCAAAGGAATGAAAACTGGATAGGTCCTCAAGAGTTTATCATGTCATTGCCAACTTGGATCTGAATGCATTTAACTCAAATGATCCCTACATAGATGCAGAGAGGTGTCAAGTCACACAACCAGTTTATGTACCCCTTTACCCCTGCGTATGAATATGTTTATCAGATCCTGTCCAAAAAAGCATATTTTGATGAGAAGGAAAAGAAAGTATCTTCAGGCGTAGGAATCCTGGGGACACACTATCAAGTAAGAGAAAAGGGTGGAAGGCGGAAGATACACAGGACGAACATTATTTCTTCACAGGTGGGCCTGAAACAGGTTGTGAATGTGTTGCTAGATTCCAAAGTACAAAGGCAAGTACCACTTGTTCTAGGATGTGCTCTGAAAAAGTCCCTCACTATTCCGTTTCCAAATGAATCTGGATTCTCTGCATTGCCTGGTTGAGATCGCCTTCCTTTGCTTCACTTTTACTCTAGATGGCAGCAACAGAACAAACTAGAGGAGAAAAACTATTTTCAATGAAATTTGTTCTCTGACTACTAGATAAAGAATAGTCTCAAAATGCTATTTGAAATAAAATATGCCCTTTCAATTTTTTTCCAATATAGATACACATCAACAGTATTTCAAATAATTAAGTCAAAGTACAGATGTCTTTGCAATTATTCAACTTAGGCCACTGATCAAATATTTGTAGAGAAGTTTTATTATAATAACAATATCTCTGTGAAGACTCACTGCTTATGTGCACAAGTTTATATTTAGAAGCTGAAATATCAAGGTCAAATATTAAGTATACTTCTTTTTTTTTAATTTTTTTTAAGAGCTTCCATTTTACTTTATTTTACTTTACAGTACTCTATTGGTTTTGGCATACATTGACATGAATCTGCCACGGGTGTACACGAACTCCCAAACATGAACCCCCCTCCCACCTCCCACCCCACATCATTGAAATTTCATCCAATAAAGGACCAGAGAGTTAGACAGACAATAGAGAAATAAAATTTTGCTATTTCTTTAATAAATTTATATTTTTAAAGTCATTTCAAATAAACATCCCTACGTGAAACTGGTTTATATGTATATATACATTAAAAACACAATTTACAAGTATTTTAAAAGAATTAATTTAGTTTAAAAAATGACATTTGCCATCACTCTCTCTAAGCTAAAAGAATTTACGATCCCAGAACAGTTTGTAGGTGAGACTGCAGAAACACCAGAAACATTATTTTTTAAAAAAAAGACCTGAAAATAAGCCAGGAGATTAAAAGAAAGATGAAAGTTGTAATAATTTTCAAAAAGGGATTTCAAGAACACGTTATATTGGTTGACACTATACTCTCAAACAATTCAAGGCTGGATTGAGCAAAGGATACCCAACGGGGTGGGAAATATAATTGTCCAGGTTATTTGTCACATGGCTCTAGAAGCTGCAATTTACTGTTCTATAGTCATAGGTTTATGTATTGGTTAGGCTGATTTTCTAAAATATCTTGGAGAAGAGTCATTTGTTTGTAATTTGCACAAAAGTGTCGTTTGGATGAGCAGTGGACCTATTAGCATGAGTTAGAAGGGCCTCATCAGATTAAAGCTCTGTGAAAGTAACATTTCTTTTTGTTCTAGAATTATTGGCTTGATAAATCGGAATTGGTAATCCGGTTCTTTAGATTACCATTGTTAAGTCATCTTTTAACTAGATCAATGAAAAGACAACATTGTTGTGTCAAGCGCTATAGTGGAGGTTTCAGTTGGCCATTCACTCACAGGTCCTGCTTGTGTTTGGGTGAACTGGAAAGTAGTGTAGCATCATATAAGCAGAAGCTTTATTTTTTTTAATTTATTTTTATCTGATCACAGCATTTAAAATATCTACATGAGGAAAACATTCACAATGTAGATAAAGATTATGCACAAAGAAGTTCATCATTATGTGATTTAGAATAGTGAACAAACTGGAAATGATGTACAAAGAGGAATGGTTAATTGTAGCATACACTAAGATTTCAATAATCAAATAAATATTTATCAAGACTTTACTAACATGCCAGGCATTCTGTTAGAAAATTCAGCACTAAAAAAAAAAAAGAAAGATTCAGCACTGAACGTGATCAATATGGAAACTGACTTCCCTATAATAACAATCTGGGCTTTCCTGGTAACTCAATTGGTAAAGAATCCACCTGCAATACAGGAGACTAGTCTAATTCAAAGATCTCCTGGAGAAGGGATAGGCTACCCACTCCAGTATTCTTGGACTTCCCTGGTGGCTCATATGGTAAAGGATCAACCTGCAGTGTGGGAGGCCTGGGTTCCATCCCTGATCAGGAAGATTTCCTGGAGGAGGGCATGGCAACCTACTCCAGTATTCTTGCCTGGAGAATCCCATGGACAGAGGAGCCTGGCCGACTACAGTCCATGGGGTTGCAAAGAGCTGGACACGACTGAGCAACTAAACACACGCACAGATAATAATGATTTAATGTAAAGTTTTTAAAAAAGCAAGAAGAAAACCTTTATAACACTATAATGCTTTACGATGCTATAAAGCCCTTATTACAGTATCCACTATATAAATTATATACCTAATATATAGAGAAAACTTTTAGGAGAAAATACATCAAATGTTAATAATTGTTATCTCCAAGTGATAGTAACACAATAGTTTTTCAACAATTTCTGTATTTTCTACAGATACGTTACTGTTAAATTTTTTTTAATTATATAAAATGGCACAGGACCAAAGGTAGGCTACCAGAAAGAGTATGGTATCTAATGATATACTCAGAAGCCAGGATCACTTCATGGCAAGGAAAATCCCCAAGTATAAAAAGACAAATCACACTGTCTTTTGTGTGTGTGTTGATTTGGATTGCAAGTCTTTGCAAAGCTTGCTTCCTCCTCAGCCTTAGGAAGATGGGATGGGGCGGGGGCGGGGGGTGAGGAACACTGGCAGCATGTTTCAGCCAGATTACACAAGGGGGTGCACAGATCCTATTTCCAAATGCTTCCCTTTGTCTTCCAGGAAAGAGAAGAAACAAACAAACAAATGCAGTCGTTTGATTTGGTGACTAGTTAAAATGTTCTAATAGGTTTATTTATATAGTCCATCACTGTTTTCTAACCTGAGAGATCTTTGAGGGGATGAAACTTTGTATAAACCACCTCTGCTCCCTCCACATTTATTTCATAAGAAAAAAAATATATTGCAGGAAAATAAGCAGCTTTTTAAAGCACAATTTGTAAAACTGGAGACAGCTTAAATGGCCAAGAATAAGGGTTGTTAAATGAATTATGGTAATCATAAACAAATTAGAAAGTAACCATAAAAAATGATGTTGACATGGAAGGACATTAAAAAGCAATTCTTAAAAAGCAATTTATACAATAATGTGTACCATATGATCTAATTTTTATGTAAATACATAGTAGACATAATAGAAAAACCTAGAAAGATGCTAAAATACTAATAGATGCTAAAATTAATATATGCTAAAATATTATCCTTAAGAAATGAGTGAGTGAGTGACTGAGTGAAAGTTGCTCGGTCGTGTCTGGCTCTTTGAGACCCCATGGACTGTAGCCCAGCAGGCTCTTCCTTCCATGGAATTCTCCAGGCAAGTATACTGGAGTGGGTTGCCATTTCCTTCTCCAGGGGATCTTCCTGACCCAGCGGTTGAACCCGGGTCTCCTGCATCTTTACCATCTGAGCCACCAGGGAAGCCTTAAGAAGAGAGTGACCGTTTTTTCATTGCCTTCTTTCTGCATGTGTACATTTTAGCATTTTTGTCTACAGTAAATAAAGATTTGTTTTTAAAAATAAAAATAAAAAAAAAAGGGAGAAGAGAAGGAAGGAGAAGCAAAGGAAGAAGGGGAGGGAGATGAGGGGGAAGCATCCCAATTTTTATTACAAACCACCTGCTGAAAGTCTTGCTGCAAAGTTATTTCATAACCTGGAAGGATGTTTGATAGAAACACGTTCAGCCCAGGGGGAAGGGCAGGGGAGAGAAGGTACAGAAACCTTCTGCTGAGCTAGCTTCTGGGTCCTGGTGACTGTAGTTTGAACCTCTCATTCTCGTCACCTTTACTTCTAACACCAGAAGGAGCAGTAACAATCTTGGTGGAGATGGAAATAGTATTAGAATTTAAGAACGAAAGTCGGTTCAAAATCTCCCAACTCTATCTGTACAGTTTCTCTTAGCATTTTGGTTGATCACTCAGAGCTTTTGTGTAATAAAGTTTTATTAAAGTATAAAGGAGATAAAGAAAGCTTCTGACATAGGCATCAGAAGGGGGCAGAAAGAGTACCCCCCTGCTAGTCTTCAGCTGGATGTTATATGTTCTATAGTCACTAGCAGTCTGTCAAAGAAAGAAAGGAATGTCTTAAAACTCAGAATGGCACCAGGCCCCTCACCCATAAGATGCATTTTGGGATAATCTTGGCACCAGATGATTCATCCCGGGCCATAAAATGATTGGCTTGAACCTTGTGGAAGGGCAAATTACTATACAAATAGTTTTGTTTACATAGGTTAGGGGAACAATGTCTGAGCATAACATACCGGTTTGTCAAGTAGGTTCTGAGCCATTAGGCGGAAGGGACTTGAAGACAGAGTCTGGGGTAAATGCATAGTACATTAACATAGCTTGAAACAAACATTTCCATAAGAAAAATTGCATTGGTTAACCCAAGGTTTAAGAATAGTTAACTTCAGGTGAAACCAGGTGTCATTATGGCAACACAGTATTTTAAGAGAAACCTCCTTTTAAATTTTTATAGAGAAGGAAAAAATATAGCTAGTTTGTTTCCTCCTGCCACTTAAGAGAGATAAAAATGTCTGACACTTGCAGCCTATTTCCTCCATTTGGAGACCCCTGGCCTTCCTGCCTGTTACCCTTTCAGTGGGTCAGGAAGATCTGCTGGAGAAGGATTAGGCTACCCACTCCAGGATTCTTGGGCTTCCCTGGTGGCTCAGCTGGTAAAGAATCCACCTGCAATGTGGGAGACCTGGGTTCGATCCCTGGGGATGAGATGGCTGGATGGCATCACGGACTCGATGGACGTGAGTCTGAGTGAACTCCGGGAGATGGTGAACAGGGAGGCCTGGCGTGCTGCGATTCATGGGGTCGCAAAGAGTCGGACACAACTGAGCGACTGAACTGAACTGAACCACCCCTGTATGCTGGCCTGGAGGATTCAGGGGGAAGCAAAGAGTTGGACACGTTGGAGCCACTTTCACTTTTCACTATTTTAGAAACTTGTGTTTCTTTTAACTCTTTCGAACCCTGCGTTTGTGATCTCCTGTCTTCAGAACTTCAGAACCCTGTATCAATGGTGACGGATGTGATCTGAAGAAACAGAGCTTGATCTTGATCACTGAGTTTTAACTGGTGGCAGTTTTGTCATGGGACATTTGATAATGTTGGGACACATATTTTTGGTTGTCATAGATAGGAGGGTGCTACTGGATTCTAGTGGGTAAAGCATCAGGTATTGATAAGGTTTACTCGTTATTTCAAATGTGCCAAGAAAATGACTTATTGGTTGAAAAAGAGAAAAGAGAGAGGAAGGAAGGACAGAGAGAAAGAAAGGGAAAAAGGAAGGAAGGAAGAAAAGAAAGAGCCTCTATATGTGTGCAACACAACAAGCAAAAATCTTAAAAGCAAACTGGTGACTGTGAATATTGGGAGGAAAACAACAAAAATATTTTGCTTTATTACATTTACTTATGAATTAGCACGATAATATTGAGGCACAGCCCCATATGTGAATATTTCAGGCAGAATAATTTAATACAAATGAATTACATAAAACTATTATATATTACAACTACCCACATTGCAAATAAGGCACATGTGTGTACCAGGTCTGACTGTGGCCCCATGGACTGTAGCCTGCCAGCCTCCTCTGTCCATGGAATTCTCCAGGCAAGAATACTGGAGTGGTTAGCCATTCCCTTCTCAAGGGGAGCTTCCTGACCCAGGGATCAAACCCAGGTTTCCAGCATTGCAGGCCAATTGTTTACTGTCTCATCGACAAGGGAAGCCCATATAAGGCATAACTGCATCAACTAGAAATTTATGTGGTCCTATAATTTCTCTTCTTTATACTTTCTTTATTGAAGTCTAAAGTAGGTTTCAAATTATTTCATAATTTTTTGCTGGTGTGGTTGCCAGAAATAATATTAAAGTTCTTGTTCATTTAAAGTTAGTTTTGCAGGAATGGCAGGGAGCTGACTCCTTGTCAGTGGAGTCAAGCAGAAGAAATGCAATGAATATATCCCAGCGCTGAGGATGCTGGAGGGGAAGAGGTGCCCGTCCCCACGGATAGCACTTAAACTTTCGCCTGCCACTTTCCAGGCAGGTGTGTTCTAAAGCCCAAGCACATGCTATATATATAACAAGCACTCAATAAAGATCTCACACCCGCTTAGAACGCAAATCTTGAAAGGACCTTAAAGAGTGCTTCGTTTAGCTCCCACTTGTAAATAGAATGTTTTGCATTTTGGCACTATAAAGTTCTTTACACACAGGTATTATTTTTAAATCATTTAATGTTCTCTTTAATCCTGGGAGGTGGTTACTGCCATGCAGCAAAAGTGGGGGATGCCATAGAGTGAAACAGTATGGAACTCAACTGGATTCAGTGTATTAAAAAGCAGAGGCATCACTTTCCTGACAAAGATCCATCTATTCAAAGCTATGCTTTTTCCAGTAGTAATGTGAGTTTTGCCAAGAAAATGCACTGGTCATAGCAAACACCCTCTTCCAACAACACAAGAGAAAATTCTACACATGGACATCACCAGATGGTCAACACTGAAATCAGATTGATTATATTCTTTGCAGCCAAAGATGGAGAAGCTCTATACAGTCAACAAAAACAAGACCAGGAGCTGACTGTGGCTCAGATCATGAACTCCTTATTTCCAAATTCAGACTTAAATTGAAGAAAGTAGGGAAAACCGCTAGACCATTCAGGTATGACCTAAATCAAATCCCTTATGATTATACAGTGGAAGTGAGAAATAGATTTAAGGGCCTAGATCTGATAGA
>SJYX01007111.1:7019-56125 GCA_006410675.1 Oreotragus oreotragus | reverse complement strand
CTGTGAAGAAGGCTGAGCGCTGGAGAATTGATGCTTTTGAACTGTGGTGTTGGAGAAGACTCTTGAGAGTCCCAACCAGTCCATTCTGAAGGAGATCAGCCCTGGGATTTCTTTGGAAGGAATGATGCTAAAGCTGAAACTTCAGTACTTTGGCCACCTCATGAGAAGAGTTGATTCATTGGAGAAGACTCTGATGCTGGGAGAGATTGGGAGCAGGAGAAGAAGGGGACGACAGAGGATGAGATGGCTGGATGGCATCACGGACTCGATGGACGTGAGTCTGAGTGAAATCTAGGAGTTGGTGATGGACAGGGAGGCCTGGCATGCTGCGATTCATGGGGTCACAAAGAGTCAGACACAAATGAGCGACTGAACTGAACTGAACTGATGTGAGAATTGGACAATATAAAGAAGACTGTACACCAAAGTGTTACGGGAAGCACACTGATTGAAACCGCCCACCCTGGCCAGGCACCATAGTAACCATTTGCATGAGTTGTTTTATGACAGGATATCCTGTCATGATAAGGAATATCCTGATAAGCCACCACCAACCGGAAGAGTTCGGGAAAGGTCGAAAGTAGACACCGTGTGTCTGTCCACTTTCCAGAATCCCTCTAGCTAGCATCCATCTTGGCTGAGCGATACATGCACCACCAGAAAAGACTCTGAATTAGAATGATTGGCCAAAGACCACCCGGGAACTAATCCCATCACCATAAAACCCGAGACTTCAAGCCACATGGCAGAGCTGTTCTCCTGGGTTCCCTTACCCTACTGCTCTCCACCCGGGTGCCCTTTCCCAATAAAGTCTCTTGCTTTGTCAGCACATGTGTCTCCTCAGACAATTCATTTCTGAGTGTTAGACAAGAGCCCACTTTCGGGCTCTGGAAGGGGTCCCCCTTTCTGCAACAAAAATATTGATGCTTTTGAACTGTGGTGCTAGAGAAGACTCTTGAGAATCTCTTGGAGTGCAAGGAGATCAAACCAGTTAATCCTAAAGGAAACCAACCCTGAATATACATTGGAGGGACTAATGCTGAAGCTGAAGTTCTAATACTTTGGCTACCTGATGCAAAGGAGTGACTCATTGGAAAAGACCCTGATGCTGGGAAAGATTGAAGGCAAGAGAAGAAGGGGGCGACAGAGGACGAGATGGTTGGATGGCACCACTGACTCAATGGACATAAATCTGAGAAAACTCTGGGAGACAGTGAAGGACAGGAAAGCCTGGCATGCTGCAGTCCATGGAGTTTCAAAGATTCAGACAGGACTAGATGACTGAACAACAATAAATTGAGTGTGAAAAACCGACTCTTTTAACATGATTTTTTCCTGAAATATTTTCCATGAAGACAGCTGGATCACTTTTGCACCTTATGATAAAATGCTTATAGTAATAATCTCTGATAATCATGAAATAAGATTTCATGCTCCACTTCTTTCCCTATTTTATTGAGTATGATTGACATATAACAACATGTAAGTTTCAGGTGTTCAATTACGATGATCTGGAACACGTGCACATTGCAAAATGATTACCACAAGGAAGTTACTTAATCCTGCTATGCTCTCATATAATTTCCATTTGGGGTATGTTGGAAATATTTAGGATCTACTCTCTTGGAAACTTTCAAGTATAACAATCCAGTTTTGTTCATTATAGTCACCACATTGTACATTAGCTCTGAGGAACACTTTCATCTTGTAACTGAAAACCGGTACCCTTTGACCAACATCTCCCTGTTTCCTTCATCCCCAGCCCATGACAGCCATCATCCTACTGTTTCCATGAGTTTACTTTTTTGGATTCCACATAAAAGTGACTGGGCTCCACTTTTATGTAGAACTCTATCCTGGAAGCCTGGCTCCCTCTGTGCAGGAGGCTGGCTTTGGGTCACAGCCTCCATCATTCAGGTTCACCATGATGGCTACAGCCCCAGTTTCACCCCTACCCCTGCCATCGTCCCAACACTGTTGCTAAATTTTGTTCTCCTTTAAATTGGCTTTTCTTTTCTTGTTATTTTTTTCTTCTTGAAAACAGGGTCTACTGGTAGCCCCAGAATCTGCGGCCCTGTTCTTCAAGGTTGTTAACAGTTGCCCCACGCAGAGCAGTGATGAGAGGCTCCAGGGTTTTCCCCAGACCCCATACTGCAGCACTAAAAACAACCAAAAAATGCTCTGGAAAGATGCCGATGCCAGAGGTGTTCCTGGCAGGAGAATTTGAAACCCAAGGGATGTGAAGGTCTCCATGGTGTCTGCACTCTTTCCCTGTCAGAAGAGCAGCAGGTGGGGTCCTGGGGAACGCTGACATTGGTGTGTGATCTGGCTGCCTTCTGAGGTGAGGTGGGGCAACTCACTTCACCCCTCTGTGCCTTGGACTCATCTTCCCACCCCACGAGAGGGATGTATGAGTCAGTGGGTGTAAAATATAGTCAACTTCGTTCTTCGAAGTTTCAAAGACTTGATAAAAAATCTTTTTATTTCTGTACACTTGCAGTCCCACTTACATTGCAATTACTTGTAATCCCCAAATCAACACACGCTAGTGGGGTTTTAAAACATTTTTATTTATTTAATTTTTGGCTGCACTGGGTCTTCATTGCTGCCTGCGAGCTTTCACGATAGTTCTATGAAGTTGCCATGAGTACTGAATTAGGAAATACAGAACAGCTATGGGCGGGTGCTACTCTTTGTTGTGAGGCAGAGGCTCCAGATGGCATATGGTATCTTCCTGGACCCGTGTCCCCTGCATTGGCAAGACAATTCTTAACCACTGGACCACCAGGGGATTTCATTCCACAGGGTTTTGGTAGTCATCCTCAGATATATACATAGCGCAGCAAAAAATTAGTTGCCCAATGTACGTTTCCAGTTGAGGTTGTATAAAGCTATGATTCTGCCTTCTTATTCCAAGTCTCATGCTATAAACAAGTGTCCTTTTCATAGTCTATTCAACGCCAAGGTTTTTGTGCTTTTTGTTGATTTTACTGTTCAAAATGCACCCAAGTACAGTGCTGACCTACCGTCTAGTGTTCCTTTGCACAAGACGGCTACAGATGTGCTGGAGAAAATACATGTGTTAAGATCTGTTGAGGCACAATATACATGAAATCATGTCTTTGGTGGCTCAGAGAGTAAAGAATCTGCCTGCAATGTGGGAGACCTGGGTTCAATCCCTGGGTTGGGAAGATCCCCTGGAGGAGGGCATGGCAACCCACTCCAGTATTCTGGCCTGGAGAATCGCCGTAGACAAAGGAGCCTGGCAGGCTCTGGGGTTGCAAAGAATTGGATACGACTGAGTGACTAAGCACACACACAGAAAGAAACACACTTAAAACAAGGTTATTTATTTGATTAGTCTATGAAAATGTGGTGACCAAAAACTTGTAGGAACTATGGCATCTCGTCCCATCACTTCATGGGAAATAGATGGGGAAACAGTGAAAGGCTTTATTTTGGGGGGCTCCAAAATCACTGCAGATGGTGACTGCAGCCATGAAATTAAAAGATGCTTGCTCCTTGGAAGAATAGTTATGATCAACCTAGAAAACATATTTAAAAGCAGAGACATTACTTTGCCAATGAAGATCCATCCAGTCAAAGCTATAGTTTTTCCAGTGGTCGTGTATGGATGTGAGAGTTGGACTATAAAGAAAGCTGAGCACTGAAGAATTGATGCTTTTGAGCTGTGGTGCTGGAGAAGACTCTTGAGAGTCCCTTGGAATGCAGAAAGATCCATCCAGTCCATCCTAAAGGAAATTAGTCCTGAATATTCATTGGAAGGACTGATGCTGAAGCTGAAACTCCGATCCTTTGGCCACCTAATTCGAAGAACTGACTCATTAGAAAAGACCCTGATGCTAGGAAAGATTGAAGGTGGGAGGAGAAGGGGACGACAGAAGATAAGATGGTTGAATGGCATCACTGACACAATGGACATGAGTTTGAGTAAGCCCCAGGAGTTGGTGATGGACAGGGAGGCCTGGCGTGCTGCAGTCCATGGGGTCGCAAAGAGTTGGAAACGACTGAGTGACTGAACTCAACTCAACTCAACTCAACCCTGTATTTCTCCAGTGTTAGTTGTTCTGTATTTCCTAATTCAGTATTCATGGAAACTTTATAGAACTATCATGAAAAGTAAGAATCAGCTATACTTAGAAGGATACCTGACATAGCGTAATGCCCTGGGAGTATCATTTAATCATTATTATTTGTGAACTAATACTTGTAAATTAATTGTAAATAATTCAAAATTATTGTTGTTTTTTAGTCACTAAGTCATGTGCAACTCCTGAGACCCCATGGACGGTAGCCCACCAGACTCCTCTGTGCATGGGATCTCCCAGGCAAGAATACTGCAGTAAGTTGCCAGTTCCTTCTCCAGGGGATATTCTTGACCTAGGCATCAAACCTTCATCTCCTGAATTGCAGGACGATTCTTTACTGCCAAGCTAGTGGGGAAGACCTAAAAATTGATTGTTATTTGTAAATTCTTGTAGTCAGTGTTACTGGGTTAACAGAGATTGTCAGCTGTAAAAACCCCATAGAAATGTATTGTCTACACATCATCTAAAGGATGCCTTGATTCACTTTCATCATGTAGTGAATGGCGCCACCTCCATCTCTATCCTGGAGCACTGCAGTACCATCCTGACTCTCCCCCTCATCCCCTTGGATTGATTCCCAATTTGGCAGTTTACGTTATCTTTTTTAAAAATGTTAGCTGAATAATACCACTCCCTTCAAATCCTTCCACTGGCTTCACTTTACACCTAGAATAGATTTGAAGCTCTTCTGGAAACTCTGAAGGTGTATGTACAATCATCTCCATGCCTTCTCCAACCTCTGTCTCCTGCCTCACCACATGAATCTAAACCAGGACCCCCACATGAAACTCTCTACCCTCATCTCACATAGCTCACACTCTGACTTTGGTTAGGTCCCTGCTGAAGTCATCTCCTCAAGCCCATCTCCCCTGATTGTCCTGTGCAAAACAGCTTCACTCCCCTCCTCTCTTCTCCATCCTCTTCCTCAGCTCTGTTCTATTTGTCTGATTTCTTTCCCCCGCAAGACAGGAAGCTCCAGGCGGGCAGGGAGCCTACCTCTTGTTCCCTAGTGTTTCATCAGCACCTAGAACAGCGCCTGGAGTCCAGGTCAGTCTTGATCGTCCTGTGTTAGGTGAACGAATGCTACTTTGACTGAATTGACTTGACTTGCTGTCCAAGTTGAGTGGATGGTTTTGGACTGCTTGCACAGCCAGGGCTTTTTCTTGGGGAATAAATGTGCTACTCAGTCAGCCAGCCATCAGATATGTTTTTTAATAGATTTTTTTTAATTTTGTTGCACAGGATCTTAGTGGTAGCATGCAGGATCTCAGATCTTGGCACACGGGATCTTCGATCTTTGTTGCGCTGAGGGCACTCTTAGTTGCGTCAAGTGGGTTCTAGTTTCCCAACCAGGGATGGAACTCAGGCCTCCTGCAGTGGGAACTCAAGTGTGGAGTCTTAGTAGCTGGACCTCCAGGGAAGTCCCTCAAACATGGTTTACTTGGCAGAGTTACTCTGTAGTTCTTGCTCAGGTAGAGGTGAACCAGTAACTTGGTGAACTGTCTATAAAGTCAACATTGAAATGGAGCCACCTCATTTTTCTTCCCACAGACTCATTTGCCTCATTAAAAGGAAGCCAAGTGTCTTCCTCTTGAGACCGTCTGCTTCTTTTGATTTGCCCAGAACCCCAGACATTTCTTCTTGCCAACAAGGGGCAAAAGCATCTCTGGTTTCCCACCTTCACCCAAGGCTTATGGTCAAGCCAGAAGCCCTTCTCCTCTCTTCAGGGAGGCTTCATCCCAGTTCCCACACAGCCCAGGGGCTAAAGCTTGGAGGGGAGACAACTCCATCCCTAGACCCTGAGTTCTCCCGGATGAGTTCCTACATCACAGCTCACAGCTAGTCCCCAACAGGTTCACCCCCAGCGGGTTTCACTCCCAGCTCCCATCCGGCGAGCTGCCCAAGTTGCCCCCAAGAGCCTGAGGTTGGGACACTGTTCAGCTCCACCCTGCCTCGCTAGTGTGGGGTAACTTTTTCTTTACCCTCAGAACAGAAACATGCCAACTCTACTCCTTCCCTGGGAACCCAGGGCAACCCTGCCTGCACCTGGCTTTGGATGAGTCAAAGACGATTGATCAGACTGACCAGCCCTGTGCCTTCTGAAAGGTAGATGGCGGCTTCTCTCACCAAGAAAAATAGAAAAAGTACACTTTAATTTCCACTGTGTCACCCCTCGGGAAGGCTCCCAACTACATTTGTAAATGAAAGCTTTAAAAAAAAAAAAAATTCCATTTCAGACTTGCCTGGTGGCTCAGTGGTAAAGTATCCACCTTACAAGGCAGGGGACCCCAGTTCAATCCCTGGTCCCGGAAGATTCCACATGCAGCTGCAACTAACCCTCAATACAGTCAAATTAAAAATAAAACAAAACAAAGAATATTTGCACATGAAGTCCTATCTCTATTTGAGAAATAAAAGCTTTATGCTCATTGTAATTTTGTCTATACCCATAACTCAGTGAGAAAGTTCTTTTTGCAGGTAGAGAATCTTTAACAGTTCCCTGAAATTAACCTAGGTGGGACTTTTGTCAAAAGAATATAATGTTATATTTGAACCAGATATCTCTTCATTGGTTACTATTTTATTTTATTTATTTTGCTATACAATAGGTCCTTGTTGTCAATCCATTTTAAACACAGCAGTGTGCACATGTCCATCCCAAACTCCCTAACTATCCCTTCCCCTCATCCTTCCCCCTGGCAACTATAAATTCATTTTCAAAGTCTGTGAGTCTCTGTTTTATAAGTAAGTTCAGCTGTCTCATTTCTTTTTATACCTGGTGGCTCGGTGGTAAAGAATCTGCCGGCAATGCAAGAGACCTGGGTTCGATCCCTGGATGGGGAAGATCCCCTGGAGAAGGGAATGGCTACCCACTCCAGTATTCTTGCTTGGGAAATCCAATAGACAGAGGAGCCTGGAGGGCTATAGTGCATGGGATGGCAAAGGGACGGACAGGACTGAGCACTAACAACACTCTTTCTGTNCGTGGAGAAGGGAATGGCTACCCCCTCCAGTATTCTTGCTTGGGAAATCCAATAGACAGAGGAGCCTGGAGGGCTACAGTGCATGGGATGGCAAAGGGACGGATAGGACTGAGCACTAACAACACTCTTTCTGTTTTACAAATAAGTTCATTTGTATCATTTCTTTTTATATTCCACATATAGAGGAAGTAAGTCAGACAGTGAAAGAAAAATAATCATATGTGTTTTCATAGCGAAGGAGCAATAAGGAAATTGGTAGGCCTAAAAACAGTTTGGACACACAGTAGCGAGTGGGAAAATCCTATTTTTATTAATGGAAATGTGAAGAAAAGACTCCAAAGCAAACTTATTTGGAGATTTTTTTAATATATAGATTTTTTTCTCCTTATAAATCTAATTGATTTTTAAGGCATTACTGGTCTGTATGTCTCTGGTGCACTTATATCCACTCTATTTGAAAATAAATCCTGTTGGGTGAGTGTTGAAGCATTTGATATATGTACAAACTTGAAAGCTCTTTTGTAAGCCCGTCTTCAAACCAGGAAGTTGAATTTTCCCAGACTCAAACTGGCTCATGTTTCAACAGAAACTCAGAGCTTGCAAAATACTGGCTGTATTTTTCTACTCCTGGCTAAGACTTTTCTTGCCCTTTCTCCCTCTCCTTTTACTCTAAGTGTGTCACATTGCTATAAATTCAGGTCACAGTTCTCCTAGGTCGGGATAAAGCTAGACGTTCCACCTCATTGAGGACTTTGGGGGCTTTGTTCAAGTTTCTGCCATGGGATTTGAAGGCATAATTGTTAGATGGCTGGAAGTAAGCTGAGAAGTTTCTGAAGTCACAGAAAAAGACCAAGGATCACATACCTGCTGGAAATAGGCAGGTTATGCACTAATTAACAGCTGTGAGTCAGCAGAGAAAAAGACCTGAATCTACCTTGGTGGATGTGAAAGTTGGCAAAAAGGAGTTCCCACCTACCCTTTTAACCTAGGTGAGACTAGGTTTTAGCAACAAAACTGAGTTGGATGGATGGTCTAATTATAGCAAGGTACCTTCCCAAGTGGCTCAGTGGTAAAGAATCCACCTCCCAATGCAGGAGACGAGGGTTCAGTATTTGGGTTGGGAAGATCTCCTGGAGAAAGAAATGGCTACCCACTCCAGTGGGAAAATCCTATGGACAAAGGAGCTTAGCACAGTCATGGGTTCGCAAAGAGTCAGACACAACTGAGCACATGCATGTGCACGCATGTGCACGCATGTGCACACGCGCACACACACACACACACACAATCCAAGTCCTCAAAGATGGAGTTCAAGAAATTCCTGGGGAAAATTCTTATTTTCATATTCATGAAACTCAGATTGAAATTTAGCATTTCCTTCAGCTATGAGTGAGGGGGAAATGGTAATGATAATCTGTGACTGTGTCCCCAGTTAAAATCACAGATACTTTCACATCTCATTCCAGTTGTGCACGTGCATGCTAATTCGCTTCAGCCGTGTCTGACTCTTTGTGACCCCATGGTCTGTAATCAGCAGGCCCCTCTGCCCATAGGATTCTCCAGGCAAGAGTACTGGAGTGGGTTACTGTGCCCCCTCCACGGGATCTTCCCGACTCAGGGATCAAACTTGTGTCTCACGTCTCTGCAGTGGCAGGCGGGCTCTTTACCACTAGGGCCACCAGGTGGAACTGAGCTCAAAGTGTCACGTGTGCTCCTCACAACTTCAAACTTTCAGTAGTTCTTAGATCTGCTTCTGGGCTTTATTTGATGTGTCCATAAAGGAATACAGATATTACTTCATTGCTTCTTAATATTTCTTCTTAATCACATATTTCTTTGTAATAATTGATAACTGTATTTCAGTGTAATTGGCTTTCTTTGATAATCCTATGCATTTCCTTCTATATCAGGATATTAACAACAGTATTTAGAGAAGAGTTTGCCTGACCAGTGAGGGGATCCATAGCTCAGTAATGGTTAAGAACCCTTGAACTATAATTTATTTCACATGAAAGCTATACATCCTAAAATGTTCCTATTCTTGAATTCTCTTCAACAGGGATATGAGTTACACAGGTGTATTTAATTTGTCAAAANAGCAGAGACATTACTTTGCCAACAAAGGTCCATCTAGTCAAAGCTAAAGTTTTTCCAATAGTCATGTGTGGATGTGAGATTTGGATTGTAAAGAAAGGTGAGCACTGAAGAACTGATGCTTTTGAACTGTGGTGTTGGAAAAGACTCTTGAGTCCCTTGAACTGCAAGGAAATCCAACCAACCCATCCTAAAGGAAATCAGTCCTGAATATTCATTGGAAGGACTGATGCTGAAGCTGAAACTCCACTATTTGGCCACCTGATGTGAAGAACTGACTCATTGGAAAAGACCCTGATGCTGGGAAAGATTGAGGGCAGGAGAAGGGGACAACAGAAGATGAGATGGTTGGATGACATCACAGACTCAATGGACATAAGTTTGAGTCAGCTCGCTGCAGTCCATGGGGTCACAAAGAGTCAGACACAACTAAGCAGCTAAACTGAACTGAACTGAACAGGTATAAACCATGAGATTGTCCTCGCAATCTGGCTCCATGGTGAGGGAGATGTCTACTTAAGATTTAGGGCTCATCATATGCAGTTGTTTACATCAGAACCACAAGAAGGAAAACTGAAGATTAGACATATAGATTCTTAAGGCCCTTGGACAATTCCTGGTCCCAAGAATTACTCCTATAACGGGGGTCCCACTCTCCGTCTCCACCTTAACTGCTCACACAGTGATTTAGCCATCCTCTTGTTTCATTCCTCACCNTGCTCGCTGCAGTCCATGGGGTCACAAAGAGTCAGACACAACTAAGCAGCTAAACTGAACTGAACTGAACAGGTATAAACCATGAGATTGTCCTCGCAATCTGGCTCCATGGTGTGGGAGATGTCTGCTTAAGATTTAGGGCTCATCATATGCAGTTGTTTACATCAGAACCACAAGAAGGAAAAAAATGACAAAAACTAAAGATTAGACATATAGATTCTTAAGGCCCTTAGACAATACCTGGTCCCAAGAATTACTCCTATAACAGGGATCCCACTCTCCGTCTCCACCTTAACTGCTCACACAGTGATTTAGCCATCCTCTTGTTTCATTCCTCACCCAATCTGCCTATGCCCTGAGAGCTACTGTTCCAACCCAAATGGCTCATCGGGGGTGCTTTTGCTAATCAGTTCTCTCCCCTGATAGGATCATTCCATCTGCTGGAGAATGAAACCAGAGGCAGTAACATGAATAATGACACGTGAATGTGCTAAACTCTACGAGTGGCTTATCTTGCTCCATCCTTTCAGAGCCTTATGAAGTAACTGAAATTATGATGCCCATTTTAAAGATAGGCAGATTGAGATTCAGGGTATCAAATAAATCTGGAAAGCAACAGAGCCAATGATCCAAGCTGGATCCCTCAGACTGCATGGGTGACCCTGGGGACCGCTACAGCGGGTCACCGTCAGCCTTGCCTTGTCCCAGGTGCCTAGCACAGTGGTCAGGCAAATATTTGCTGTCTGCCTGCCTACCTGCCTGTCTGATGTAACTGTTTAAACAACCAAATTAACTCAACAGCTCCCACCGCATTCTCAAACTGCTTGAGCTCAAATAGTCAGTAAAGGTCAGTGTGAGCTAATGGGCGCAGAATCAAGGGTCAAGAATATGCTCCTGTGCTCAACTTCTCCTCAAGTGGAGATAACCTTGTTCAGAAGTTCAAAGTCATTTTCCCTTTAGACACCAAGACCCAGACTTAACACCACACCAGGTGACTTCTCTATGACTTTACACCTGTGAATGTAAAACTGAAAATATGGATGAAGAATTCATGTTTTGTAATCTTGTAAGTCAACCGCATGCGGGTGTGCTGAGTCCCATTGGTCATATCTAAGTCTTTGCAACCCCATGGACTGTAGCTCACCATACTCCTCTGTCCACGGGGTTCTCCAGGCAAGAATATTGGAGTGGGTTTTCATTTCCTTCTCCAGGGGATCTTCTCAAACCAGGGATCGAACCCGCATCTCCTACGTCTCCTGCTTCGTAAGCGGATTCTTTACCCACCGAGCCACCTATTGTACATCAACTACAGTTCAATTTTTAAAAAATAAAGATTCCAGATTTTGGTTAAGTAACCCACAGCATAAATATAAAACATTAGAAATATCCCCCAAGGCAGACAGGAAATTTCCATTTCAACCAAATGCTCGATAACAAGAAACTGCCATGGTTTTACATAACCAGCAGCCCTGTCTTTTCTAATGGGTGTGTTGACAAGCCAAAGGGAGGAATTTTACAAGCATTTTTCTCATGGACACGTTGTGATAAATGGCAATTAGGTATACAGAGACAGTTCCTCCTGTGAGTCCAGGGGTGGGAGAGCTGAACACCAGAGGAACAAGCTAAGAAAGCTTCATTCTTCTTTCCTGGACCAAAAACGAATAGGCTATCCATTCTCATAAAATGAGTGAGTTTCTGGAATCCTCCCCACCTCTTCTGCTTCCTCTCTGAGGTCCTAATGTTATTCCTGACAATTCCAGATTCTTGCTTTCCTCCTTTATTGACATGAGGACTCCAGAGTCTCCACGTCTCTGCCTCTATCTTCATCCCAATCAGCTACATCTCCTTCAAAGCAAAATCTTATCCCCCTTAGTGTGAGTGAGTTCTAATAAGCGCTCAGAAACGCTAACAGCAAGCTCTTATTTAGTGCTAACTATCTGCTGTTCTGGTGGTGGTGGTGGTGATTTAGTTGCTAAGTCGTGTCTAACTCTTGTGACACTCCCATGGACTGTATCCCTCCAGGCTCCTCTGTGCACGGAATTATCCAGGCAAGAATACTGGACTGGGCTGCCATTCCCTTCTCCAGAGGATCTTCCCAACCCAGGGATCAAACCCATGGTTCTCCTGCATTGTGGGCAGATTCTTTACCCTCTGAGCCACCAGGGAAGCTCCGTATTAACTCATAGTAGTAGTAGTAGCAATGTTAGTCACTCAGTCATGTCTCATTCTTGCAACCCCATGGACTGAAACCTGCCAGACTCCTTTGTCCATGGGATTCTCCAGGCAAGTATACTGAAGTGGGTTGCCATTCTCTTCTCCAGGGAATCTTCCTATCCAGGAATCCAACCTGGGTTTCCCACACTGCAGGCAGATTCTTTACTGTCTGATCTACCAGGTATATGGTGCTTACAATAATTCTGAAGATAAGTACTGTTATTACTACCTTGCACGAAAGAGGAAGAGTCTAGGAGTTTGGCTCCTTCAGGGCTAAAGCTGTGTGGCTTTGTCAGCCATGCTAGCCACACTCCTGCAGCCACGAAATCAAAAGACGCTTGCTCCTTGGAAGAAAAGTTATGACCAACCTAGACAGCATATTAAAAAACAGAGACATGACTTAGCCAACAAAGGTCCATCGAGTCAAGAGGAAGGAATAGAAAGAGTAAGTATTTTGCCCAAAGGCACCCAGTTGGAAAACAGCACAACTCAGCGATGCACCTAGACAGCCTGGCTCCAGTCAGTGAACTTAATCCTACGAACTTGACCCTTCGTAATACTTGGGAGGCATGGACCTGGTGCCAGTCACCTGTATGTATTGAGGAGATATGCCCTAAGACTTGCCAGCGTGCCAGTCACTGTGCTGGAGCTGGAACACAGGGCTGACAAAGCCACACAGCTTTAGCCCTGAAGAAGCCACACTCTTGGGAGGTCTCAGACAGTTAGCCCAGTAATGGCAACGGCAGAGTGGGGCAGGGAGGCAGTGAATGTTGTATTAGGAGAGGGCAGCCCATCTAGGAGCATGTAGGAGCAGTACCCCATCCTGACTTGGGGCTGAATAGATGTGGAGTGAGGCTTGGCAAATGGTTGGGGAAACAATGGAAACTGACAGATTTTATTTTGGGAGGGGCTCCAAAATCACTGCAGATGGTGAATGCAGCCACGAAATTAAAAGACGCTTGCTCCTTGGAAGAAAAGTTATGACCAACCTAGACAGCATATTTAATCCATAGCTCAGTAATGGTTAAGAACCCTTGAACTATAATTTATTTCACATGAAAGCTATACATCCTAAAATGTTCCTATTCTTGAATTCTCTTCAACAGGGATATGAGTTACACAGGTGTATTTAATTTGTCAAAATTATAGTGAGTAAAAACAACTTAAATGTGCTTTAACTAGGGAATGGATAAAGAAACGTGGGTACATGCTTAGTGGTGTCCGACTCTTTTGCGACCCCGTGGATTGTAGCCCCCCAGGCTCCTCTGTCCCTGGAATTCTCAAGGCAAGAATACTGGAGTGGGTTGCCATGCCCTCCTCCAGGGGATCTTCCTGACCCAGGGAACAAACCTGGGTCTCCTGCATTGCAGGCACATGCTTTACCATCTGAGCCACCTGGGAAACCCCAAAGAAACTGATACATCCATACAATGAAATACTTCCGAGGCTACTGAAATAAGCCACTGAAACATGCAACAACACGGATGAATCTCAAATGCATGGTGAAATCTGGAAGAAGCCAAACTTAAAAAGTCCACAGACTCCATGATTCCATTTACATGACACTATGTCCAAGTCAAACACAGACAAACACAAAACAGATTAGTGGTTGGCTAAGGGCAGGGAACAGAGTCAAGAATTGCTGACAAAGGGCACAGGAGATTTTCAAGGGCTGATGGAATTTTTGTAATTCAATGCCTATTAATTTACCTGCAATTAATAGTGCTGAAAATATAACCTATAAGCTAGTTTCATGAATATCCCCTATATTCCAACTCCCCGCAAAGAGGCAGGTGGCTGGATACCCCGTAAACACAGAGTGCAAGCCAACCTCTCTTCCTCTGCCTCTGCCCCAATCACACATGGTCCCTTCTGGCTCTGAGCGCCTGTGTCTGTCCCACATCCATCCCATCTCTACCTGCTGCTTTCCCATCATTTCCTCATCTCAGCCCAGCCTCTTTCCTTTGGTTTTTTCAAACATAGCAACTCACAGAAAGTAGTTGGCATAACTGGGACATAATTTATAGCCCAAACTTGGATACTTTTGAAAACGAAGTTTTTATGCTATGGCTACAGGCGCTGAAGAATTGATGCTTTTGAACCGTGGTGTTGGAGAAGACTCTTGAGAGTCCCTTGGACTGCAAAGAAGAGTTGACTCATTGGAAAAGACTCTGATGCTGGGAGGGATTGGGGGCAGGAGGAGAAGGGGACGACCGAGGATGAGATGGCTGAATGACATCACGGACTCAATGGACGTGAGTCTGAGTGAACTCCGGGAGATGGTGATGGACAGGGAGGCCTGGCGTGTTGCGACTTACGAGGTCGCAAAGAGTCAGACACGACTGAGCGACTGAACTGAACTGACAGGTATATGGCTCCTTGGAAGAAAAGTTACGACCACTCTAGACAGCATATTAAAAAGCAGAGACATTACTTTGCCAACAAAGGTCCATCTAGTCAAAGCTAAAGTTTTTCCAATAGTCATGTGTGGATGTGAGATTTGGATTGTAAAGAAAGGTGAGCACTGAAGAACTGATGCTTTTGAACTGTGGTGTTGGAAAAGACTCTTGAGTCCCTTGAACTGCAAGGAAATCCAACCAACCCATCCTAAAGGAAATCAGTCCTGAATATTCATTGGAAGGACTGATGCTGAAGCTGAAACTCCACTATTTGGCCACCTGATGTGAAGAACTGACTCATTGGAAAAGACCCTGATGCTGGGAAAGATTGAGGGCAGGAGAAGGGGACAACAGAAGATGAGATGGTTGGATGACATCACAGACTCAATGGACATAAGTTTGAGTCAGCTCGCTGCAGTCCATGGGGTCACAAAGAGTCAGACACAACTAAGCAGCTAAACTGAACTGAACTGAACAGGTATAAACCATGAGATTGTCCTCGCAATCTGGCTCCATGGTGAGGGAGATGTCTACTTAAGATTTAGGGCTCATCATATGCAGTTGTTTACATCAGAACCACAAGAAGGAAAACTGAAGATTAGACATATAGATTCTTAAGGCCCTTGGACAATTCCTGGTCCCAAGAATTACTCCTATAACGGGGGTCCCACTCTCCGTCTCCACCTTAACTGCTCACACAGTGATTTAGCCATCCTCTTGTTTCATTCCTCACCCAATCTGCCTATGCCCTGAGAGCTACTGTTCCAACCCAAATGGCTCATCGGGGGTGCTTTTGCTAATCAGTTCTCTCCCCTGATAGGATCATTCCATCTGCTGGAGAATAAAACCAGGGGCAGTTACATGAATAATGACACGTGAATGTGCTAAACTCTGCGGGTGGCTTATCTTGCTCCATCCTTTCAGAGCCTTATGAGGTAACTGAAATTATGATGCCCATTTTAAAGATAGGCAGATTGAGATTCAGGGTATCAAATAAATCTGGAAAGCAACAGAGCCAATGATCCAAGCTGGATCCCTCAGACTGCATGGGTGACCCTGGGGACCGCTACAGCGGGTCACCGTCAGCCTTGCCTTGTCCCAGGTGCCTAGCACAGTGGTCAGGCAAATATTTGCTGTCTGCCTGCCTACCTGCCTGTCTGATGTAACTGTTTAAACAACCAAATTAACTCAACAGCTCCCACCGCATTCTCAAACTGCTTGAGCTCAAATAGTCAGTAAAGGTCAGTGTGAGCTAATGGGCGCAGAATCAAGGGTCAAGAATATGCTCCTGTGCTCAACTTCTCCTCAAGTGGAGATAACCTTGTTCAGAAGTTCAAAGTCATTTTCCCTTTAGACACCAAGACCCAGACTTAACACCACACCAGGTGACTTCTCTATGACTTTACACCTGTGAATGTAAAACTGAAAATATGGATGAAGAATTCATGTTTTGTAATCTTGTAAGTCAACCGCATGCGGGTGTGCTGAGTCCCATTGGTCATATCTAAGTCTTTGCAACCCCATGGACTGTAGCTCACCATACTCCTCTGTCCACGGGGTTCTCCAGGCAAGAATATTGGAGTGGGTTTTCATTTCCTTCTCCAGGGGATCTTCTCAAACCAGGGATCGAACCCGCATCTCCTACGTCTCCTGCTTCGTAAGCGGATTCTTTACCCACCGAGCCACCTATTGTACATCAACTACAGTTCAATTTTTAAAAAATAAAGATTCCAGATTTTGGTTAAGTAACCCACAGCATAAATATAAAACATTAGAAATATCCCCCAAGGCAGACAGGAAATTTCCATTTCAACCAAATGCTCGATAACAAGAAACTGCCATGGTTTTACATAACCAGCAGCCCTGTCTTTTCTAATGGGTGTGTTGACAAGCCAAAGGGAGGAATTTTACAAGCATTTTTCTCATGGACACGTTGTGATAAATGGCAATTAGGTATACAGAGACAGTTCCTCCTGTGAGTCCAGGGGTGGGAGAGCTGAACACCAGAGGAACAAGCTAAGAAAGCTTCATTCTTCTTTCCTGGACCAAAAACGAATAGGCTATCCATTCTCATAAAATGAGTGAGTTTCTGGAATCCTCCCCACCTCTTCTGCTTCCTCTCTGAGGTCCTAATGTTATTCCTGACAATTCCAGATTCTTGCTTTCCTCCTTTATTGACATGAGGACTCCAGAGTCTCCACGTCTCTGCCTCTATCTTCATCCCAATCAGCTACATCTCCTTCAAAGCAAAATCTTATCCCCCTTAGTGTGAGTGAGTTCTAATAAGCGCTCAGAAACGCTAACAGCAAGCTCTTATTTAGTGCTAACTATCTGCTGTTCTGGTGGTGGTGGTGGTGATTTAGTTGCTAAGTCGTGTCTAACTCTTGTGACACTCCCATGGACTGTATCCCTCCAGGCTCCTCTGTGCACGGAATTATCCAGGCAAGAATACTGGACTGGGCTGCCATTCCCTTCTCCAGAGGATCTTCCCAACCCAGGGATCAAACCCATGGTTCTCCTGCATTGTGGGCAGATTCTTTACCCTCTGAGCCACCAGGGAAGCTCCGTATTAACTCATAGTAGTAGTAGTAGCAATGTTAGTCACTCAGTCATGTCTCATTCTTGCAACCCCATGGACTGAAACCTGCCAGACTCCTTTGTCCATGGGATTCTCCAGGCAAGTATACTGAAGTGGGTTGCCATTCTCTTCTCCAGGGAATCTTCCTATCCAGGAATCCAACCTGGGTTTCCCACACTGCAGGCAGATTCTTTACTGTCTGATCTACCAGGTATATGGTGCTTACAATAATTCTGAAGATAAGTACTGTTATTACTACCTTGCACGAAAGAGGAAGAGTCTAGGAGTTTGGCTCCTTCAGGGCTAAAGCTGTGTGGCTTTGTCAGCCATGCTAGCCACACTCCTGCAGCCACGAAATCAAAAGACGCTTGCTCCTTGGAAGAAAAGTTATGACCAACCTAGACAGCATATTAAAAAACAGAGACATTACTTAGCCAACAAAGGTCCATCGAGTCAAGAGGAAGGAATAGAAAGAGTAAGTATTTTGCCCAAAGGCACCCAGTTGGAAAACAGCACAACTCAGCGATGCACCTAGACAGCCTGGCTCCAGTCAGTGAACTTAATCCTACGAACTTGACCCTTCGTAATACTTGGGAGGCATGGACCTGGTGCCAGTCACCTGTATGTATTGAGGAGATATGCCCTAAGACTTGCCAGCGTGCCAGTCACTGTGCTGGAGCTGGAACACAGGGCTGACAAAGCCACACAGCTTTAGCCCTGAAGAAGCCACACTCTTGGGAGGTCTCAGACAGTTAGCCCAGTAATGGCAACGGCAGAGTGGGGCAGGGAGGCAGTGAATGTTGTATTAGGAGAGGGCAGCCCATCTAGGAGCATGTAGGAGCAGTACCCCATCCTGACTTGGGGCTGAATAGATGTGGAGTGAGGCTTGGCAAATGGTTGGGGAAACAATGGAAACTGACAGATTTTATTTTGGGAGGGGCTCCAAAATCACTGCAGATGGTGAATGCAGCCACGAAATTAAAAGACGCTTGCTCCTTGGAAGAAAAGTTATGACCAACCTAGACAGCATATTTTAAAAAAGAGACATTACTTAGCCAACAAAGGTCCATCTAGTCAAAGGTATGGTTTTTCCAGTATGGAAAGTTGGACTATAAAGAAAGCTGAGCACTGAAGAACTGGTACTTTTGAGCTGTGGTGTTGGAGAAGACTCTTGAGAGTCCCTTCGACTGCAAAGAGATCCATCCAGTCCATCCTAAAGGGAATCAGTCCTGAATATTCATTGGAAGGACTGATGCTGAAGCTGAAACTCCAATCCTTTGGCCACCTGATGTGAAGAACTGACTTATTGTAAAAGACCCTGATGCTGGGAAAGATTGAGGCTGGGAAGAGAAGGGAATGACAGAGGATGAGATGGTTGGATGGCATCACCGACTCAATGGACATGAGTTTGAGTGAGCTCTGGGAATTGGTGATGGACAGGGAGGCCCGGCGTGCTGCAGTCCATGGGGTCGCAAAGAGTCAGACACGACTGAGTGACTGAACTGAACTGAACTGAACTGGAGGCTTGGCCAGGTGTAAGGTCCACCTGAAAAAAGAACAGAAGTTTAACTGGCAAAAGCAAAGAAAAAAAATGAAGAGAAGAGAAAAGCAAAGGGAACAAAGAAAGGAGGAAGGCGCCACTTGCAAGAGGTGAATGAGTATGAAGGACGTGTCTGAGGCCCAGGGCAAGGCCCTGGCTCTCACTCTCTAGATCTCACTCAACTGCTTTCTGGAGAGTGGAGGGTCCGACCTCACAAAGTACAGGACTCTGATGGCGGCCCCGGGCTCCACAGCAAAGAGTCACAGGGCAGGAGTGTGGCTCCTGCGAAGGAACCACCCAACTGTAGGGCTGTGGCTTTCCAAGCAGTAGTTCTCCACTGGGGGAAGGCAATGGCACCCCACCCCAGTACTCGTGCCTGGAAAATCCCATGGACAGAGTGGCCTGGTGGGCTGCAGTCCATGGGGTCGCTAACAGTCGGACAGACTGAGCGACTTCACTTTCACTTTTCTCTTTCATGCATTGCAGAAGGAAATGGCAACCCACTCCAGTGTTCTTGCCTGGAGAATCCCAGGGATGGGGGAGCCTGGTGGGCTGCCGTCTATGGGGTCACACAGAGTTGGACACGACTGAAGTGACTTAGCAGCAGCAGCAGCAGTTCTCCACTGAGGGGGACATTTGGCCAAATCTGGAGGTATCTTGGTGGTGAAAGCTTGGGGGAGCACCACTGGCATCTAGTGGATGGACCCCAAGGAGTGCTGGTAGACATCCTACAAGACACAGGACAGCACCCCAGGCCAGAGACTGATCTGGCCCCAAATGCCAAATAGTGCCCACAATGAGAAACCACAGGCCAAACAGATGACCCACACAAAGTGACTCGTGAGAATTCACAAGTGTCCCGTGGGACAAAGATGGAGAAACAGGGCTCTCTGAAGTGGCTAACTTCAAAAGGAAATGAAACAAGGCTTTTAAGAAATTCCAACAGTGCTTTAAAAAAATAAACAAAATAAAATGTTAGGAAGCCCCTGTGCCAGGGTCTAAGTCCTGGTTTCAGTTTCCTAACTCCCTGGAGTAGGTCTGCATAGAGGTGGGATCACACCCTGGTTCAGCCCGTGCAGACTGGGTGATCCTGCACCCACCAGGGAGCATAGTCTGATACGTGGGAGGCTGAACCCTGGATCCAGGATGAAATGAGCTGATTGTGTGCTGACCAATGACAGCTGGTCAGCTTCAGCCCTTCCCCGATTCCCTTGCCCCGTGAGTCTGGAACAGGAGATGAATGCATCTGAGACGGGGATCTCTCATCTAATTCCCTCTCTCTCTCCAGGACCAGCGGTCCACAAGAGGGTAGGGTGTCTACACCCCAGAGACAAAGGAATAAATAAAAGCACATATTCAGAGTTTTTTTTTGGTATTAACACTCTTAATACTTGCTTTTCGTGTATGTTTTAAAGTGTAATATTTTATAATTAATCTATAAAATTTATTAGTAAAGCAAATATGCAGATATGTGGCTTATACCTGGAGAAAAACCATAATCAAAAAGATAATTGTACCCCATCATTCTTGGGCTCCCCTGGTGCCTCAGCTGGTAAAGAATCTGTCTGCAGTGCTGGAGACCTGGGCTCGATCCCTGGGTTGGGAAGATCCCCTGGAGGAGGGCTTGGCAACCCACTCCAGTATTCTGATCTGGAGAATCCCCATGGACAGAAGAGCCTGGTGGGCTACGGTCCATGGGGTCACTAAGAATCAGAAATGGCAGAAAGACAAATATCATGTGATATTGCTTATATGTGGAATCTAAAAAAAATGGGTTCAAATGAACTTATTTATGAAACAGACTCACAGACTTGGAAAACAAACTATAGTTACCAGAGGGTAAGGGAGGAGAAGGGATAAATTTGGAGATTGGGATTGACATAGAGATCCTACTATATATAAAACAGATAACTGATAAGGACCTACTGTACAGCACAGGTAATTTTACTCAGTACTTTGAAATCATCTATATGGTAAAATAATCTTTAAAAAAGAGTAGATATGTGGTGAAGGACAGGGAAGTCTGGCCTGCTGCAGTTCATGGGGTCCCAAAGAGTCAGACAATTAGCCACTGATTAACAACAAAATGTGTATGTATAACTGATTCACTTTTCTGTACAGCAGAAACTAACTCAATGCTGTATATTAACTATACTCCAATTAAAAAGGAATTTTTAAAATAAAATAAATATGCAAGTGCATGGCTGTTTTTAGGTTAATATGCTTACATGAATTAGGATATTGGAAGTACAAAAGCTCATATAATGTTTGAGGTGCATCATCAAACACATTTGCTTTGGCTATGGTCTATTTGTTAGCATGGACTCTGAAATGGGGTGACTTGGGAAGTTGCTCTTTTTCTTTCAATGTTTTAAAAGTTTAAATTGATTAATTTATTTTTAATTTTTAGCCATGCCTTGTAGTACATGGGATCTTAATTCCCCAAACAGGGATTGAAGCCGTGCTCCCTGCATTGGAAGGCAAACCTAACAGAACACAAAATTTCATTCAGATGGTTTCAGACTCCACTTTGCAACCATCTTTAGAAAAACTACCTTCTGTCAAATTTGGGTTTAGTGGCAAAGAAGAATATCCACAGTAAAGTAAAAAGGGTATGAAATTATTCCTCCCTTCTCTAACTATATAACTGTGGTGAGGCATGATTTCCTTCATAAACCTAAACAAAAATAGTATAGGGAGGCAGATTCTGAACTACTGGTCTGCCTGGGAAATCCTTAACATTTTTTTTAGACCAGAGGTTTCTACTCTCCCCGGATTGAAGTTCTTCTCTTGGGAACTTTGTCAGCAAAGTGGGCTCAAAGCTGCTGTGCGCAGAAGGTAGGTTTCCAACAATCAGCCTGGGTCCACCTCCATCACGGCCTTAGGGACTCACTCTGCTTTGGCTGGAGTCTGCTTGGCAGACAGTGGAAGAGAGCCTGGATTAAAGATGCTGTCTCCTGGACAGAGATGGAAAGGATCCTTAATTCATCGAGTTCTTCTCTTCTTTGCTTTCCCGCATTCCCAGGGCTGGCTGGTGTCTCAGTGCAGGAAAAATAGCAATAGACAGTAACTAGACAAGGGTGTCAGGGTGGAAGTGAGTTGTTTCTCTGAACACTTGCCTGGTATGGCTTTGCCTGGACTTCCCAGTGGCTCAGTAGGTAAAGAACCTGCCTGCAATGCAGGAGGCGCGGGAGATATGAGTTCGATTCCTGGGTTGGGAAGATTCCCTGGAGGAGGGCATGGCAACCTACTCCAGTATGTTTGCCTGGAGAATCCGCATGGACCGAGGAGCCCGGCAGGCTACAGTCCACGGGGTCACAAAGAGTCGGACATGACTGAGCATGCACGCGTGGTTTTGACTATTGATTCCTCTATGTTCAATTTATTATATTTAAAATTGAAAATATTAAAAATTATTGTTGCCAATTCAGAAATTTTAAATTAGTTTTTTAAAAAGAGATGAGCAATTCAGATTGCCAAATTTCTATCCCTTCTGGACTTTATTTGTAAACACCAGATTTTTCTGAAGACTGTTTTCCTTTTAATAAATCGGTGGCATCTTTCTCAAAATGTCCCGCGGGCTGATATTCCCTCCCTGTGAAATTTACACAGTGCATGTGCTCCAAATTTCTTATAAAAGACTCAACCTTTGGCTCAATCTTTCCTTAAGCCAAACAGTGGTCTGGTTTCAGTGAATCTTGCTTTGTTCCAGGACTGACCTGTGAAACACATTTACTCTACAGGGAAGCTTTTGCATGAAATCAATCACCTGATCCCTCCTGGGAAGCTTTTGAATGAATCAGTCACCTGATCCCTCCTGGTACCCACAGGCGGCTGAGAGCTCAAGGCTCCCTGTTTCCCTCCACTGTGGCCTCTGTCCTTTCCTACGCCTTTTTAGAGGCCACTGGCTCATTAGGCAGGTGGATCATGTATCTGAGCTGTGTAAGCCCTCCTTTCAGGACACGTTTACCTGTAAAGGGGATTTTGGCAGGAGATCAACTCCCCAAAGGAATCTGAAGCCTCTACTTGCTACCCGAAGCCCCAGATCATAGGGCCCAAACTCCTTGACGTGGAGGGGCAGCCCATGGAACTTACTTATGATGCACCAGTCTGTATCAGACAGGCAGGCATGCCTCCACCACACCCAGATAAAAGAATCAAAACCCTTCCCACAGTTGCAGAGGCTGGACCTCAGCTGGCTGTCTTTGGAGGTGATGTGAGCGAGGAGGATTCAGCGTGCTGGCTGGACCCGTAGAAATAAGCACAGAGGGGACCTGATGCAGAAGGGAGTTCAGTGTCCAGAACAGGAGGGCATCTCTCTTTTGTGTAAGACCTGAGGGACACATTAGGTGACCAGGGGACACTCTAGCACCAGTATCCTTCCCCCTGAGGACAGCATGAATTTTTTTTTTGAAATAATTTCAGAGTGTGATGGTTTTCATGATGCTGAGACTATCAGCCATTAATACTGGAGATATGGCATTAGGGCACCTTGTAAGTACCTAACCAGGAAGTTGGAGAAGGCGATGGCACCCAACTCCAGCACTCTTGTCTGGAAAATCCCATGGACGGAGGAGCCTGGTGGGCTGCAGTCCATGGGGTTGCTGAGGGTCAGACACAACTGAGCGACTTCACTTTCACTTTTCACTTTCACGCATTGGAGAAGGCAATGGCAACCCACTCCAGTGTTCTTGCCTGGAGAATCCCAGGGATGGGGGATCCTGGTGGGCCGCCGTCTATGGGGTCACACAGAGTCGGACACGACTGAAGTGACTTAGCAGTAGCAGCAGCAACCAGGAAGTAGCCAAATTGACTTGTTTTCATTCCTAGAAAAGACAATTCAAAGGGCTTCCCTGGTGGCTCAGTGGTAGAGAGTCTGCCTGCCAATGCAGAAGATGCAGATTCAACCCCTGGGTCAGGAAGATCCCCTGGAGAAGGAAATGGCAACTCACTCCAGTCCTATTGCCTGGCGAGTCCCGTGGAGAGAAGAGTCAGGTGGGCTACAGTCCATGGGATCGCCAAGAGCTGGACACTACTAAGCAACAACAACAAGGACGACTCGGTGGACATGGATTTGAGCAAACTCCAGGAGACAGTGGAAGACCCGGGAGCCTGGCGTGCTGCAGTCCCGGGGTTGCAAAGAATCAGACACAACTGAGCAACTAAGCAATAACAACCACAACGACTTCACAGACATGCTGAAAAAAACTTGTAATGGGAACTAAAAGCTACTTCCATCGCGTAATTTTTTTTTCGTTAAAGGGTGTGAAATAATACAAAAATACTGGTCTTCACCCTGGTTCCTGCCTCGAAGCTCCTGAAACCCTTGTAATTTCCTGGGTGCTAAAAGTGTCTTTTGATCTAAGGAAGCAACTCTAGGTGGGCTCCTGGAGGCTCCTGGGTGACTAATGGTCATCAGAAAAAAAAAAAAAAAAAAAAGCCATGATGAGAAGCTTGGAATTTGCAGCCTCACCTCCCATTCTCTTTGGAAGGGAGAAGGGCTGAAAGTGAAATTAGTGATTAATCATGCCCATATGATGAAGCTTCATGAAATTCCAATAGTAGGGGGTTCAGAGAGCACCTGGGCTAGTGGGCACGTGGAGGTACTGGAACAGGGCAGGGATCCCCAGACCCCACCTCCCACACAGCTTTCCCTATGGGCCTCTTCCATCCGAATGCTCATCTATATCCCTTATCATATCCTTTTTATAATGAACCAGTACATGTAAGTAAGGGCTTCCCAGGTGGCTCAGTGGTAAAGAATCTGCCTGCCAAGCAGGAGACTCAGGTTCGATCCCTGGGTGGGGAAGATCCCCTGGAGGAGGACGTGGCCATCTACTCCAGGACTCTTGCCTGGGAAATCCCACGGACAGAGGAGCCTGACGGGCTGCAGTCCACGGGTCACCAAAAAGTCTGACAACTTATCGACTAAACAACAACAAATGTAAGTAGACTTTTCCTGAGTTCTGTGAGCAGCTCTAACAAATTAATTGAACCCGAGGAGGGGGGTGGTGGGAACCTCTGATTCATAGCTGATAGTTCAGAGGCGCTGGTAACAACCTAGACTTGTTATTAGCATCTGAGCTGGGGTGGGGGAGGGGAGTCTTGCAACACTGAGTCCTTAACCTGTGGGATCTTAAACCGTCTTCAGTAGATGGTGTCAGGACTGAGTTCAATGGTGGGACGCTCACCTGGTTGGGGACCCTTGGCATCGGAAATAATATTCTGTGTCTTGTAATCATGGTACATGGGAAAGAATATACATGTGCAGATAGAACTGAGTCACTTGGCTCTGCACCTGAAACATTGTAAATCAACTATCCTTCAATAGGAAAGTGTCTTCTTAAGTGATGGAGAAATTTGAGTCCTCCTGATGGTTAAGTGTGGGTGGACTCCCCATGGGGTGACCAGCTCAAATGTTGTTTCGGGGTGTGTCTGTGAGGGGGTTCCTGGATGAGATTAGCATTTCAGTGGGTGGACCTCACTCAGTCCAAGCAAACGGTCCTCCCCAGTGTGGGTGGACATTCCCCAGTGTGGGTGGACATCACCCAGTCCACTGAGTGCCTGAATAGAACAGAAGGTGGAGGAAGGGGCCAACATGCCTGGTTGCCTCAGCTGGGAATATTGTGGGATTCCACCTATGTGAGGTACCATGCATGCGTGAGTGCTAAGTTGATTCAGCCGTGTCTGACTCTTCACGACCCCATGGACTGTAGCCCGCCAGGCCCCTCTGTCCGTGGGATTCTCCAGATGAGAATACTGGAGTGGGTTGCCGTGCCCTTCTCCAGGGGATCTTCCCCACCCGGGATGAAATTGCATCTCTTCTGTTCTCCTGCTTTGGCAGGCAAGCAGTGCTAACCACTAGCACTACGAGGAAGCTGATGTGAAATACGTAGAATAGTCAAATTCACAGAGACAGAAAGGACAAGAGGGGTTACCAGGGGCTGGGGGGAGAGAGAGAGCGACTTGTTGTTTAATGAATACAGAATTTTTGTTGGGGTGATGAAAGCATTTAGGTGTAGACGATGCTGCTGGTGATACAACATTGTGCAATCACGTACTGACAATGAGTTGTACAGTTGTCACTAAGTCATGTCCAACTCTTTGCGACCCCATGGACTGTGGCTCACCAGGCTCCTCTGTCCTCCACTATCTCCTGGAGTTTCCTCAGATTCATGTCCATTGAGTCGGTGATGCCACCCAACCAACTTGACCTCTGTCGTCCTCTTCTCCTTTCACCTTCAGTCTTTCCCAGCATCAGGGTCTTTTCCATTGCTTACCTATCCGTGGTTAAAATGATAAATGTTACGGATATTTGACTGCAGTTATAAACACACAGAAATAGATTCTTTCGGAATTCTGGAGGGTAGAAAGCCAAAATGAAGGTATTGAGGGGAAAAAAGAAAGAAAAAAAGTAGGTCAGAAATTTTACCTTTTTAGTGAAGTTTATATAATCTACTTCCCTGATGGCTCAGACAGTAAAGAATCTCCCTGCCATGAGAGAGACCCAGGTTCGATCCCTGGATCTAGAAGATTCCCTGGAGAAGGGAATGGCTACCTACTCCAGTATTCTTGCCTGGAGAATTCTATGGACAGAGGAGCCTGGTGGCCTACTGTTCCTGGGGTCACAAAGAGTCGGACACGACAGAGTGACTTACACTTTCACTTTTTTTGGTATGCAATCTACTGTGGTAGAGCCAACATCTTAAATCCCATTGGAAGAAAGTGGGGTGTAAATACATGCATATCACTTTCTCTAAGATATGGGATAGATAAGACGTTCTCTTCCGCATGCCGCTGTCTTATCCTCTGTGCCACTGGGTCTTCAGGGACCACAGCACTGTGCAAACACGCCTCTCTGCTCCAACCTGCCTCTCCTCCACTGGGTCATGCTTGGGTTCAGACACCAGGGCAGGCCCTTGGAACCTCTAGGTCTTGGGATCATCTTCCCAGATCTCTTTTGGGCAAGTGGTGTGAGAGTCCGCATCTGTTTCAGGCAGCGCTCCCTTGCAGTGGCTAGCTATTTTATGCAGAGATAGATCTATTAGCCAATTCATGTGCTTATAGAACTTTCAGAAGGGGCAACAGGTGAGGCTCCCAGGAATGACTCAGAGAACTAACCCACCAAGGGAGTTGCCTCTCTGGCATCCAGCAGAAGTCCCAGAATCAGGAGGCTTGTCAGTCTGGGAACCTCTGCCTCCAGGGACAGAGCACCTAATAGATAAATAAACAGGTGCACCCAACTGCCACCTCTCTGTGCCTTTAGTCCTGTTCAAAATTCAGCTCTCTCCCAGCCCCATCTAATCTGCACCTCATGAATCATGTCCATAGCTCTGTTGGCAAAGCAGGCTGGCAAAGGCAGCTTTAGCCTCTGCAGCCTCTGTAGAAAAGAAAAGCCCAGCAGAAGCAGGGTGGGATGAAAGAATAAGATCACACCTGCCACACCACTTCATGGAGGTGTTGGGGGCAGTCTAGCCAGCATATCCTGACATCCTCATCATTTCATTCATTATTTATTGCCATTTATTGTGTCCTGGGAGGCTTCCTAGGCTTCCTAGGCGGTGCTGCTCAATGCAGGAGCCATGGCTTTGATCCCTTGGTTGGGAAGATCCCCTGGAGAAGGGCTTGCAACCCACTCCAGTACTTTTGCCTAGAGAATGCCATGGACAGAGGAGCCTGGTGGACTACAGTCCATAGGTTGCAGAGTTGGACACAACTGAAGCAACTTTCACTCCAATCCCAAAGAAAGGCAATGCCAAAGAATGCTCAAACTACCACACAATTGCACTCATCTCACACACTAACAAAGTAATGCTCAAAATTCTCCAAGCCAGGCTTCAGCAATACGTGAACCGTGAATTTCCAGATGTGCAAGCTGGTTTTAGAAAAGGCAGAGGAACCAGAGATCAAATTGCCAACATCCACTGGATCATGGAAAAAGCAAGAGAGTTCCAGAAAAACATCTATTTCTGCTTTATTGACTATGCCAAAGCCTTTGACTGTGTGGATCACAATCAACTGTGGAAAATTCTGAAAGAGATGGGAATACCAGACCACCTGACCTGCCTCTTGATAAACCTGTATGCAGGTCAAGATGCAACAGTTAGAATTGGACATGGAACAACAGACTGGTTCCAAATAGGAAAAGGAGTACATCAAGGCTGTATATTGTCACCCTGCTTATTTAACTTCCATGCAGAGTACATCATGAGAAACGCTGGGCTGGATGAAGCACAAGCTGGAATCCAGATTGCCGGGAGAAATATCAGTAACCTCAGATATGCAGATGACACCAGCCTTATGGCAGAAAGTGAAGAGGAACTAAAAAGCCTCTTGATGAAAGTGAAAGAGGAAAGTGAAAAGTTGGCTTAAAGCTCACCATTAGAAAACAAAGATCATGGCATCCGGTCCCATCACTCTATGGGAAATAGATGGGGAAACAGTGTCAGACTTTATATTTTGGAGCTCCAAAATCACTGCAGATGGTGATTGCAGCCATGAAATTAAAAGACGCTTACTCCTTGGAAGGAAAGTTATGACCAACCTAGATAGCACATTAAAAACCAGAGATATTACTTTGCCAACAAAGGTCCGTCTAGTCAAGGCTACGGTTTTTCCAGTGGTCATGCATGGATGTGAGAGTTGGACTGTGAAGAAAGCTGAGCGCCGAAGGATTGATGATTTGAACTGTGGTGCTGGAGAAGACTCTTGAGAGTCCCTTGGACTGCAAGGATATCCAACCAGTCCATCCTAAAGGAGACCAGTGCTGGGTGTTCATTGAAAGGACTGATGCTGAGGCTGAAACTCCAATACTTGGCTACCTCATGTGAAGAGTTGACTCATTGGAGAAGACCGTGATGCTGGGAGGGATTGGGGGCAGGAGGAGAAGGGGACAACAGAGGATGAGATGGCTGGATGGCATCACCGACTCGATGCACATGAGTTTGAGTGAACTCTGGGAGTTGGTGATGGACAAGGAGGCCTGGTGTGCTGCAGTTCATGGGATTGCAAAGAGTTGGACACGACTGAGTGACTGAACTGATGAACTGAACTGAAGCAACTTAGAACACACGCACACATCGTACCAAGAGCTTGGTGATGAGTGCAGCACAGGCCCTACCCTCAGAGCGCTTCCAGTCTGTGTTACGGACTGAACTGTGTCCCCACCCACCTTCAAATTCATACTGAAGCCCTTACCCACAAGGTGACTTTTTTGAAGACAGGCCTTTTAGGAGATAATATAAAATAACTAGATCCCAGTAAAATGTCAAGCATATCAAAGTATGCATGCTTCCCAATAAAAACTCTTCATTGTAATAGCTTGGGGTTGCTTCATGTCTGAAAATCTTCAGTGACAAGGGTTAAGGAGAACCTGCTAATCGTATTTTCTACATTGTATTAGTCCAGTTTTTCTTTGTATACTGTTTTCAGATTTTTCAGGCCCTAGGAAAATGAAGGAGAGGGGAGAGAGAAAAAAGAGCTGATTGAAATTAACCCAATTAAAATCTGGTTTTGATTACCTTTATTGTAGAATATGAGCTTCCCAGGTGGCTCAGTGGTAAAGAATCCACCTGCTGATGCAGAAGACATAAGAAACATAAGTTCGATCCCTGGGTCAAAGGAAATGGCAATCTGCTCCAGTATCCTTGCCTGGAAAACCCCATGGACAGAGGATCCTGGCGGGCTACAGTCCCTGGGGCCTCAAAGAGTCAGACACAACTGAGCAACTGAGCACAAAGCAAAATGAGGTCATGAGAATAGAGCCCTAACCTTCCAGAGTCAGACAGCATGATCCAGCCACCTCTTTTTTCCCAGACTGAGGGGGACAACCATGCTGGTTATCAACGATATAAGGGGAAAACTACAACAGGCTGCAGACAAGCAGACTTTCAGCAGCTGGCCCTTGATTGGGACAGAAACAACTGAGCAGAGACCCTCCCTAACTTAAAGGAGCCCAAAGTCACGGACACACCGGACCAAATGCAGCTCTAGTGCACAGGCAAGGATGTCATTCCTGGTGGACTGTTCTATAAAGCAACTCAGGCAGGGTGCTATGGACCGAAAGATGACCTGTTCCCAAAAAGCGCAGGTTGAAGTTCTAAGTCTCCTTCCCTGTGAGTGTGATCTTATATTCGGAAGGAGGGTCACATTTTGCAGGTGTAATTGAGTTAAGGCAAGGTCACATGGGATTAGGGGCTCCTCACACAATGACTAGTCAAGGCTATGGTTTTTCCAGTAGTCATGTATGGATGTGAGAGTTGGATTAAAAAAAAAAAAATACCAAAAAAAAAAAGAAGACAGTGAAAAAGTTGGATTAAAACTCAACATTCAAAAAATAAATAAATAAAATAAAATAAATAAAACAACCCCCCCGCAAAAAAAAAAAAAAGAAAGCTGAGCACTGAAGAATCGATGCTTTTGAACTGTGATGTTGGAGTAGACTCTTGAGAGTCCCTTGGACTGCAAGGAGATCCACCCAGTCCATCCTAAAGGAAACCAATCCTGAATGTTCATTGGAAAGACTGATGCTGAAGCTGAAACTCCAATCCTTTGGCCATCTGATGCGAAAAACTGACTCATTTGAGAAGACCCTGATGCTGGGAAAGATTGAAAGCAGGAGGAGAAGGGGATGACAGAGGATGAGATGGTTGGATGGCATCACTGACTCAATGGACTGAGCAAACTCCAGGAGCTGGTGATGGACAGGGAGGCCTGGCATGGTGCAGTCCATGGGGTCACAAAGAGTCAGACACGACTGAGTGACTGAGCTGAACTGAATGCAATGACTGATGCTGAACTGAAGCTCCAGTACTTGGGCCACCTGATGTGAAGAGCCGACTTATTGGGAAAGACCCTCATGCTGGGAAAGACCCCTATGCCGGGAAAGACGGAAGGCAAAAGGAGAAGGGGGCGGCAGAGGATGAGGTGATTCGATAGCATCACCAACTCAGTGGACATGAATCTGAACAAACTCTGGGAGAGAGTGAAGGACAGGGGAGCCTGGCACACATGGGGTCGGACATGACTTAGCAACTATTGAACAGCAACAACAGTGCAACGACATTTTTTTTTCAGATAAAAAATGTATTTCATTTACTCAAATGGAAGGATCACTGCTTTACAGTATTGTGTTGGTTTTGGCCATACAGAATGTGCATCAGTCACAGGTGTACGTACATCCCCTCCCTCTTGAACCACCCTCCCACCTCCCAGTCCATCCCCCACCTCTAGGTTATCCCAGAGCCCCGCTGTGAGCTCCCTGCGTCATACAGCAAACGCCTGCTGGCTACTCTACACATGGGACCGTATATGTTTCCATGTGGCTCCAAAAGGGAGATGCAGAGACAGACACTCAGCAGAGAAGGCGAGGTGAAGACGGAGGCAGAGGCTGGAGAGACACGGGCAGTCACCAAGGAGCGTCTGGAGTCTCCGGTAGCTGGAAGAGGCGGGGAAGACAGTGCCCTTAGAGGTTTCAAAACAAACACGGTCCTGCGATAGCCTGATTGCTGGCCTTCAGAACGGTAAGAAAGCACATTGCTGGTGTCACAAGCCTTCATGTCAGCAGCCCTTGGAAATGGATACACAGGACAACCTGGAAAAGAGCAACAAAGGATGACACTCTGCCTGCGGTCCCTTCATGCAGGAGTTTTCCTCCACTAACAGCCAGGTTGCCTAGAATCAGTCTCCCATTCACCAGCTAAAATGTTTCACTGGGGCTGCTGAACTCTGCTGCCTGAAGCAGGGCCAGGGAGTGGCTGGCTCGTATTCGCACTGCCTTCCTGCTTCTTACCGTGTGGGTCTCCCCTGCCCCTGGTAACTGGGGTCCCTCTACACTTCCTCTTGGCCAGAAGTCCTGGTTCCCCTTCATCCAGCTCCAGAGTCTGGTCCAGGGGGTGCTCAGTCATGTCTGACTCTTGGCAACCCCCTGGACTGTAGCCCACAAGGCTCCTCTGTCCATGGGATTCTCCGGGCAAGAATACTGGAGTGGGTTGCCATTTCCTCCTCCGTGGGAATCGTCCCAACCCTGGGATGGAACCTGGGTCTCCTGAGTCTTCTGCATTGCAGGCAGATTCTCTACCACGGAGCCATCAGGAAGCCCAGCTCCAGAACGTCCCACCAAAATCTCCATTCCTGCTCCCCCTTTGGTAGTCAAAGGGACACATCTCTTGGCACCAGAAAGGTGCCTGCTTTCAGACGACACGGAACATCTGAGTTTAACATCCCCACCCCTAACAAGCCCACAAGAGTACCTGGCCCAGAATAGGTGTTCTAGAGATGCAGGTTTGATCCCTGGGTCGGGAAGATCTGCTGGAGGAGGGCATGGCTACCCACCCCAGTATTCTTGCCTGGAGAATTCCATGGCCAGAGGAGCCTGGCGGGCTACAGTCCATGGGGTTGCAGAGTCAGACACAGCTGAAGCGACTTAGCACACACACAGAGACCCACTGAATGAAGGGTGGCCCTGCCTCTTGGACTTCTGCACCCTGTGGGCATCAACATCAAGAGGTGCAGACAGCCAGGACTACGTGGCAGAGATGTTTTTAAGCAAGCAGATCCTGCAGCACCTTTCAAATCACTCTTATCTGTGTAGGGCTTCCCTGGTGGTTCAGATGGTGAAGAATCCGCCCACAATGCAGGAGACCTGGGTTCGATCCCCGGGTTGGGAAGATCCCCTGGAGGAGGGCATGGCAACCTACTTCAGTATTCTTACCTGGAGAATCCCATGGACTGAGGAGCCTGGTGGGCTACGGTCCATGGGGTCGCAAAGATCTGGACACGGCTAACACTTCCGATATCTGTGCAGGAGCCTCCGGGTTCCCCAGAACTGATCCTTCTGCCAGGCTTGATCAGTTTGATGGAAAACGCTGGGTACCTGACCAGGTGGGCAGCCCTGGAGGCCTCTTTCTCCTTCACATTTTCTTTCTCCCTTCCCCAGCTTCTTCTCTCTCTCAGCTTTTATAAAGGAGTGTGGGCCCTTGCCCACTCAGTGTTAGTGATAGCATTGCAGAATCTGACCTGTGCAAAGCCCTTGGCCACGTTTTTGCAAGTCCATAACATATCACTAGGTGGCAGTGTTTCCACAGCTTGCTGTCCCTTACCCAGCCAGGCTCCTCGGTCCCTGGGATTCCCTAGGCAAGAAGACTGAAGTGGGTTGCCATTCCTTTCTCCAAGGGATCTTCTTGACCCAGGGATTGAACCTGGGTCTCCCGCACTGCAGGCAGATTCTTTACCGTTTGAGACACCAGGGAAGCTCCCTTCACCTTGAAACTTGCTAGAAACGCTCCCACAGACACAGGAGATTGTTTTCAGGTATTTAAGGAGGGAGAGCGGGGAAGGCAATGGCACCCCACCCCAGTACTCTTGCCTGGGAAATCCAATGGACGGAGTAGCCTGGTGGGCTGCAGTCCATGGGGTCGCTAACAGTCGGACAGACTGAGCAACTTCACTTTCACTTTTCTCTTTCATGCAATGGAGAAGGAAATGGCAACCCACTCCAGTATTCTTGCCTGGAGAATCCCAGGGATGGGGGAGCCTGGTGGGCTGCCGTCTATGGGGTCACACAGAGTCGGACACGACTGAAGTGACTTAGCAGCAGCAGCAAGGAGGGAGAGACTCCCCTCACAATTAGCTACTCTAAAACCAGATGATTCCTTTGACCTATGTTTTCCAATATTATCCCAGAGAAGTACAATTTGCAACTTGTGTTTTGGCAAGTTTACTTGACATTCTTGCTTTAAATCAGGTGCTTTGTGTCCATATTATTAGGCAATTAAAAAAAAACATAATTTTTTTTTAAGATCAGTTTTACCTTTATAGAAAAGCTGATCAGAGAGGACAGAGAGTTCTCTCTTATCAATTAAAATCACCCCCACACAGCCCAGTCCCCCTATTGCTAACATCTTGCCCTGGTGAGGTACATTTGTTGCTACTGACAAGTCAATATTGACACATTATTATTAACTAAAATTTAATATGGCATGTAACAAAAATTTAACATGGCATGACGATTTCAACAGGAAAAGCAGACAGGACTTGGTGTTTGGTCATCTGGAGTGGGGGATGGGTTAGGGATGTGTGTGTGTGTGTGTGTTTAGGGGTGTGTGTGTGTGTGTGTGTGTAACACAGAGCAGGCAGCCTGTGGGTCCCTCCCTGGGTCCTCCCTGCGACTTCCTCCCTGGTCACCAGGAAGATTGCATGCAGGATGCAAATTAGAGCAGAGTAGGATGATCACGTTCGATGAGAAAGGGAGGACTTAAGTTTTGGCCTTTTGAATTTGAAGTGTTTTGAAGACTAGCCTGTTTCTGACCCCCAGTGATGAGCTGGGAGGAGGGGTGGGGATGAAGCGAGCAGAACTCAGTAGTAAAGCCCAGTAAGTCCCATGATCAAAGGTCACAGGTCCTGGGTCACAGAGACAGAGAGACGGTCCAGGTGGAAGGAGTCTTGTCCATTGTGTTGATTTGCCCTGCTGGTTCAAGGCAACTCCCGGGACTGAGTGAAAAATGTTAGAACTTTTGTTCTGTTCGTTTCTACTTGAAAGAAAGAGAAGAAGGAAGGAAGGAGAGAGAGGGAGGAAAGAGCAAGGAAGAAAGGAGAGAAAAAGAAGTGTGCTCTGTCTATCTGCCATGTGGGTTGACCGAGGTGCACGTTCTCACTGTGGGAGCCAGACTGGCAGGTGTCGTGGGTGCGCCGGGCACCTGGGTGGGCGCATGGGGTGCGCCAGGCACCTGGGTGGGCACGTGGGGTGCGCCAGGCACCTGGATGGGCCCTCCAGGTGGTGTGCATTGATGCCACTTCTCAGACCTTTCTTGTTCCAGAATTTTGCTGTTATTGAAGATTCCAAATTCCCATGAAGAGAATGTGCAGATTATATTATCTAGCTTTTAACTAAATGAATCGTCATGAAAATGGACAAAGATGTCCACTGAACAAGGGTGTGAAGGGGTTGCTAAGGCAGCACACAGAGGTGGACAAGAAGGGGGAGGGCTGGCACATCTCTACTCCAGGGATGAGCCATCGCCAGCCAACTTACAAAGTCTGAACCCTGGCAGGAGTTTTAAATAAATAAATGAATAGATTTAACCTGTACATTTGAGGTCAAGGCGACACTTCACTGTGAATCAGAAAGTAACCACTGCCAGAAACTTGTGCTAGGATGAGAATATTCTCAAAACAGAAGTTGGGAAAGGTTTCTATCATTAAGTGATCTTATTGCCGACAAATGAAGTGTGAATCTATAAAAGCTCTCATATCTCACATTTTAAAACTTGGAAACACCACTTTCTAATTGTTAAAAAGCTATTGAGGCATCCTTTGGGTTTTAAAACCCATTTGTGAAACATAAAAACAAAGACTTTCCTACTAATTTGCAAGAACCATTCTCTGAGAGCAAAGAGCATGGAAATATACTAACTGCACCTCAACAATAACAATAATAACAAACTTTTGCGTACTTGGGAGATGGGGTTGAAAACAGTATTCTGAGTTAACAAGCAGAGCACGCAATACCCACTATGGTTTTCCAAAAGGATGAAGCATGTTCCATCACACTGACATGCAGGGCCCTGTGGCCCTTGACCCCCTCACCATGTCTCCTGCCTGCCTTTTGTCTGTGCAAAGCTCTAGTCACAGAGCAAGTTTGATCAGAGGAGTGAGCAATGCGGGAACAAAGGAAACAGTCAAAGGTGACTAAACGATAATTAAGCGCAGTCAAGGACCTTTAGTTCCTTCTCAAGGGCTGTAGATGATACTCTGCGCCACATCCTGGGAGCTGTCTTAGAGACACCAAAACACCAGGTGGAGAAGCTAACTACGAGATGACCAGACTGTGCCCAGGAGACGAGCTGCCGCAATTCCGAGAACTGATCGCGTTGTAAAGAAATGGGGACAGGTGCATCCTGGAACTGAAGATTAACTGCACCTGAAATGAGCTGATGCTGGTGAGACCACTGATGACCAGTTAAAGATGACTGCTAGAGACGACTGCTGTTTCTGCGAGCAGCCCCCTGCCCCCTCTGTCTATAAGAGCTCTCACTTCCTGCTTGTCAGGACGGGGGAGTGGGCCTTTGGACAGACATCCCCCTGCCTCAGTTGCCAGCATCTGAAATAAAGCAAACCTTCCTTTCCACCAACCTGGACTCTTTATGGGCTTTTGGACGCAAGGAACCAGACCCACACACTCCTTTTGGTAACAGATTTTGGTGCCCATCTCTTAGACATTATTAAAAGTAACTGAGGNGGCCTTTGGACAGACATCCCCCTGCCTCAGTTGCCAGCATCTGAAATAAAGCAAACCTTCCTTTCCACCAACCTGGACTCTTTATGGGCTTTTGGACGCAAGGAACCAGACCCACACACTCCTTTTGGTAACAGATTTTGGTGCCCATCTCTTAGACATTATTAAAAGTAACTGAGGGTAATAGAAAAAGCAAATGAAAAAGCAAAATCATTTTGATTGTTGGTAAAGGCTTTACCTTCATTTATCTTCCAAGCTAGAGAAGATGAAGATAAAAAAATACAATGGACATTTAAACCTGTGTTTATTACTCCTTGTTTCATACTTTTAAAATTTTTATTTGTGTGTATATTTTATGATATGCATAACATGAATCATGGATAGAGTTGGGGAGACAGATAATTCACAAATAAATGTTTTTAAATGTATATAACATACAGCTTTGTTGTTGTTTAGTTGCTATATCATGTCTGACTCTTGCGACCCTATGGACTGCAGCCCGCCAGGCTCCTCCGTCCATGGGGATTCTCCAGGCAAGAATACTGGAGTGGGTTGCCATGCCCCACTCCAGGGGATCTTCCTGATCCAGGGGATCAAATCTGCATCTCCTGCATCTCCTCTGTAGGCAAATGGGTTCTTTACCACCAGCGCCACCTGGGAAGTCCATACACAGCTCAGTAATACAATATTATGCACATTATCTGCATGTGTTTCTATATGCATAGATGAAGAAGGAACATATGTTCATATACAGTGTTTCATATAATATATACTAGATATTGATTGTGATAATTTTATATACATGTTACATTATATATTAGATATAAATACTACATTTCTTTGTATTAACACATATTATAATTGTCCATATGTATTTACATACTGTAATTTACATTATACTACATCTGTGTGTATATGCAATCCTCCTACACTTTCCCAGTCCATTCACTCTCCCACCTAGAAGAATTCTCCACCTTTTCTTAACATGCCTTAAACTCTCCATGCTTCATCCTCATCCTCACTCTCAGCTGATGGCATTGCTTCCTATTTCACAGAGATCTAAGCATCCACAGAGAACCCTCACCATCCCCATCATCCTCACCATATCATGTCACCAGCCACCAGCCACCAGGCATCTGTACTGAGCTTACTGCCTTCTTTCCATAACAATGAACAGAGTGAGTCTTCCATCCAGGGCCTGCCTCTACACTCCTGTTCCAGGTGCCCTCCCCTCCTATCTGCACAGAGAAAGGGTCAGAAACCCTCCCACCCCATGCCACCCACTCAGCGTACAAACCTGGGGTTTCTTCTCCCATGTGTAAACGTACAACCAAAATCTCTTCCCCTCCTCCCACTCCTTCCAGCTCCTGTCCCATTTCTCTGTGCCCCTCAACAGTACAACCTCTTGAGTCACTTAAAGTCATTGCCTCCAACTCTCTTCTTCTCCCAATAGGGCATTTGTGCACGCATGCTCGGTCGCTTCAGTCATGTCCAACTGTTTGTGACCCCATGGACTCTAGCCCGCCAGGCTCCTCTGTCCATGGAATTCTCCAGGCACGAATACTGGAGTGGGCTGCCATTTCCTTCTCCAGGGGATCTTCACGACCCAGGAATCGAACCCTCTTCTCCTGCATCTCCTCCCTTGCAGGCGGATTCTTTACTGACTGAGCNGACCCCATGGACTCTAGCCCGCCAGGCTCCTCTGTCCATGGAATTCTCCAGGCACGAATACTGGAGTGGGCTGCCATTTCCTTCTCCAGGGGATCTTCACGACCCAGGAATCGAACCCTCTTCTCCTGCATCTCCTCCCTTGCAGGCGGATTCTTTACTGACTGAGCAACCAGGGAAGCCCATTTACTTTCCACTCTTTAGGGCATTTACTTCCCACTATTTTGCCAAAATTTCTCTTGCTGAGGTCAGTAATGACTTCCAAACTGTGAATTTCAAAGCTCACTTCCCAGGGGTTCTCAAGGTCAGCCAGCAAGCCAGCTTTGGACACGGAGGACCTTTCTCTGCTTGAAGCCCTCTCTGGCTTGGTTGCCAGGACACCCCATCTGTGGGCAGTTCCTGGATCTCTGACCAGCCTCCCTGGGCACCTGCTGACTGCTGACTAAGCTCTCACTTCTCGCCTGACTCTGAGGCAGTCCACAGCCCCATCCTTTTACCTTCCACCTAGAGTTGCATTCCCCGGTGCAGGACCCCAGCTTTCCCCCTGAACTCCAGACTCACGACCCAACTGCCTCCTTGACAACCTTCCCTTTCAGGTCTAAGTGGTCTCTCAAGGCTAAGTCGCCCCATTGTGAGCTCCTGATAAATGTTTCCCTCCCTAAGGTTGGCTGGTCCCCTGGTGGCTCAGATGGTAAAGAATCTGCCTGCAATGCAGGAGATCTGGGTTCAATCCCTGTGTTGGGAAGATCCCCTGAAGAAGGAAATGGCAACCCACTCCAGTATTCTTGAGCTTCCCTTGTGGCTCAGCTGGTAAAGAATTCACCTGCAATGTGGGAGATCTGGGTGTGATCCCTGGGTTGGGAAGGTCCCCTGGAGGAAGGCATGGCAACCCACTCCAGTATTCTTGCCTGGAAAATCCCATGGACAGAGCAGCCTGATGGGTTACAGCCCATAGGGTTGCAAAGAGTTGGACAGAACTGAGCAACTAACACGCTCGAGGGCTAGAGCTAGTTCCTTCCTGGTGGTTGGGCAATCCACAAGCCTTATGGTTGACCTTGACGCCCTCCTTTCTCCTAGTGTGGTAGATATAACGGTCCCCCTGAAAGACTTCCAGAGGCGCAAACCCGGAACCTGTGACTACGTTACCTTTCAGACAACAAGGACTTTGCAAATGTGATTAAAATTGGGAGAGGATCTGTATAGATCATTCAGGTGGACACCACAATCTTATCACAATGGTCCTTGTAAGAGAGAGACGAAAGGGTAAAGGTCAGTGTGGGAGATGTGATGGTAGACACAGAACTTGGAGGTCAGAAGCCAAAAAGTGTGGTCACCTTTAGAACTGCGAAAAGATAAGAAAATGGATTTCCTTCTAGAACCTACAGAAGAAGCACTCATTTTAGAGGTCTGACCTCCAGAATGGTAAAATAATTTGGGGGTGTTGTTTAGCCACCATTTTGTGGTGTTTTGTTACAGCATCAATAGGGAAAGAATAAACTAAGGAAATTCTGCTGTAGTGTTGGAGAAGACTCTTGAGAGTCCCTTGGACTGCAAGGAGATACAACCAGTCCATCATAAAGGAAATCAGTCCTGAATGTTCATTGGAAGGACTGATGCTGAAGCTGAAACTCCAGTACTTTGGACACCTGATGCAAAGAGCTGACTCATTTGAAAAGACCCTGATGCTTGGAAAGATTGAGGGCAGAAGGAGAAAGGGACAACAGAGGATGAGATGGTTGGATGGCATCACCGACTCAATGGACATGAGTTTGAGTAAACTCTGGGAGTTGCTGATAGATAGGGAAGCCTGGCGTGCTGCAATCCATGGGGTCTCAAAGAATTGGACACGACTGAGTGACTGAACTGAACTGAAATTTTCAAATAAAGAGAGAATCTTACTACTTCAGGTAAGTAGTAAGACCACTTCAGGTCTCCTACCCTTATTCAAATCCCTATCACTTCTCACCTGGATTATTCCAGTAGCCTCTTGATTGGCACCCAGCTTCCACCTTTCTCCCCACACAGGGAACTGGGCATGTAACTCCTGAGTGAGCCATCCTGACAGTCACAAGAATGTCAGATCATGTTAGCTGTTTTCTGTTCAACTCTCCACCAGCTCTCTCTCTCAATAGGAGTGAAAACCAGAATCTTCACTGTGCCCAACAAAGCCCTTTAGGATCAGACCCTTCCACCTCTCTGACCTCAGCATTATGCCTTCCCCGACCACTCATTCCAGCCACACTCGCCTTCGAATGATCCCTTCAACGGGCTAAGCAGCCACTGCCCCAGGGCCTTTGCACTTGCCCCTCTGCCTGGCATGCTCTCTCCTAGAAGCGGGCATGGCATCTGTCGCAGTGAAAAGTAAAAAAAAATGAATGAGTTTTTCTCTCTCCCTTTCTGAAGAACAAAGAAGGCAAAGAGAAGAGTGAACAGGCCTGAACATTCCTAGTTTTTTTTTTCTTTTTTTTTACTTTCAGTTCAGTTCAGTCGCTCAGTTATGTCTGACTCTTTGCAACCCCATGAATCGCAGCACGCCAGGCCTCCCTGTTCATCACCATCTCCCGGAGTTCATCCAAACTCATGTGCATCGAGTCAGTGATGCCATCGAGCCATTTCATCCTCTGTCGTCCCCTTCTCCTCCTGCCCCCAATCCCTCCCAGCATCAGAGTCTTTTCCAATGAGTCAACTCTTCACAAGAGGTGGCCAAAGTACTGGAGTTTCAGCTTTAGCATTAGTCCTTCCAAAGAACACCCAGGACTAGTCTCCTTTAGAATGGACTGACTGGTTGGATCTCCTTGCAGTCCAAGGGACTCTCAAGAGTCTTCTCCAACACCACAGTTCAAAGTCTGTCTCTTATACACATCTNGCCAAAGTACTGGAGTTTCAGCTTTAGCATTAGTCCTTCCAAAGAACACCCAGGACTAGTCTCCTTTAGAATGGACTGACTGGTTGGATCTCCTTGCAGTCCAAGGGACTCTCAAGAGTCTTCTCCAACACCACAGTTCAAAGTCATCAACTCTTTGGTGCTCAGCTTTCTTCAGAGTCCAACTCTCACATCCATACATGACTACTGGAAAAACCATAGCCTTGACTAGACAGACCTTTGTTGGCAAAGTAATGTCTCTGCTTTTGAATGTGCTATCTAGGTTGGTTATAACTTTTCTTCCAAGGAGTAAGTGTCTTTTAATTTCATGGCTGCAATCACCATCTGCAGTGATTTGGGAGCCCAAAAAAATAAAGTCTGACACTGTTTCCACTGTTTCCCCATCTGTTTCCCATGAAGTGATGGACCGGAAGCCATGATCTTCGTTTTCTGAATGTTGAGCTTTAAGCCGGCTTTTTCACTCTCCTCTTTCACTTTCATTAAGAGGCTTTTAGTTCCTCTTCACTTTCTGCCATAAGGGTGGTGTCCTCTGCATATCTGAGGTTATTGATATTTCTCCCAGCAATCTTGATTCCAGCTTGTGCTTCTTCCAGTCCAGCGTTTCTCATGATGTACTCTGCATATAAGTTAAATAAGCAGGGTGACAATATACAGCCTTGATGCACTCCTTTTCCTATTTGGAACCAGTCGGTTGTTCCATGTCCAGTTCTAACTGTTGCTTCCTGACCTGCATATAGGTTTCTCAAGAGGCAGGTGAGGTGGTCTGGTATTCCCATCTCTTTCAGAATTTTCCACAGTTTATTGTGATCCACACAGTTAAAGGCTTTGGCATAGTCAGTAAAGCAGAAATAGATGTTTTTCTGGAACTCTCTTGCTTTTTCTATGATCCAGCAGACGTTGGCAATTTGATCTCTGGTTCCTCTGCCTTTTCTAAAACCAGCTTGAACATCTGGCAGTTCACAGTTCTTGTATTGCTGAAGCCTGGCTTGAGAATTTTGAGCTAGTAAATTTACTTTACTAGCGTGTGAGATGAGAGCAATTATGCGGTAGTTTGAGCATTCTTTGGCATTGTCTTTCTTTGGGATTGGAATGAAAACTGACCTTTTCCAGTCCTGTGGCCACTGCTGAGTTTTCCAAATTTGCTGGCATTTTGGGTGCCGCACTTTCACAGCATCATCTTTCAGGATTTGAAATAGTTCAACTGTAATTCCATCACCTCCACTAGTTTTGTTCGTAGTGATGCTTTTAAGGCCCACTTGACTTCAAATTCCAGGACGTCTGGCTCCAGGTGAGTGATCACACCATCGTGATTATCTGGGTCGTGAACTTTTTTTTTTACTTTAACTGCTCCTAACTCAGCAAGTCTGTAATGAAGTTTTCTTTTCTGCCTCCTAACTCTGCAGGAGCTACACTTCACACCTATTTTCCTTTGACTCTATGCTGAATACAGAATACATCCCCTATCTGGTGTTTACCCTTACATCACCCTTCTCCTTGTAGTTACAGATCAGAAAGAAGGCTACAGAGCCACTGAACTGCAAGACTCAATGACCAGGATGTGATGCCAGTCTATGACTGTCTTTGAAACTATGCAAGAGGAAGAAATCAAGATCCTATCACCTTTGTTCCTCATCACCGACTCCTGACTGTGAGCCCTTTTTTTAAATGAGCCCCTAGACTCCTAATGGGTAGTGGCTGGGGGGAGGTGGCACGGTTCTTGAGGCACGAGCCTACTGTATTCCCCTCTCTGCTGGCTGAGAATTAAAGTCACCTTTCTATTTCCTCCAAACTCTCTCTGAATTTCTTATTCTTCGGTAAGCAGAGAAAGCCAAGATTTCGGCCAGCAACACACCCTCTCCATTTCTTTACTCATGGTTCCCCCTGGCTGACCTAGCTGAGGTCCCCCAACTCTACACACAGTTTGTGATCCCTCTTTCTGCTGCATTGTTTGTTTTTTAGTACTTGTCACTGGACAGCTTACATGTTATATTTATAACCAATAACTACATGTTTTCTCTACATATCTTCTTTACTGCCCACCCCTCCCCCTAAAAAAAAAAAAAAAGATCACCACTAGAAAGTACATTTCTTGAGGGCAGAGGGGGTTTTTTGTCTGTGCTGCGTGCACCCCAATGAGAATGGGAGCCCCCAGAGTCAAAGTGAGGGTGGGACTGGGCCTGAACAAAGATGGCCTGGTGCTGTCCCTCTAGCCCTCCTCCCGGTGAGCTCCTGAATCCGGGACACTCAGTTGCTTTATACTACACCCCAGGCACTGTTAGATGTCACACGCAAATGTCATGTGGCTCCTACAGTACAGGGCGAAATCAAAGAAGGAACCCATCACAGTGGTTAAAACTGTTGCGGGAGTTTGTAATTTCCTTGGGTCTGTCCCATCACAACAAAAATTTGAAGTGACAGACGGACCAGTGTTACAGCCCCATGTTACAGCTCAGTTTTATTTAGAAAGTAAAGGAAAATACATTTTCGAGGTGAGAGGGGGCTGACCCAAGAGCTGCGAAGAGAAGACAAGTCCCCCGTCCNCTTAAGAAATGCGCTTTTCAATGGGGACAAGGGTCAGGGGCAGTTTGCTTCTAGCCTCTAACCCCAGGACTTCCCTGGTGGCTCAGACGGTAAAGCGTCTGCCTACAATGCGGGAGAACTGGGTTCAGTCCCTGGGTAGGGAAGATCTTCTGGAGAAGGAAATAGCAACCCACTCCAGTATTCTTGCTTGGAAAATCCCATGGATGGAGGAGCCTGGTAGACTACTATAGTCCATGGGGTCACAAAGAGTCAGACATGACTGAGCAAATTCACTCACTCACTCTAACCCCTGGTGGTCTAGTGGCTAGGATTCCTGGTTTTCATCCAGGTTACCCAGGTTCAATTTCTGAGCAGGGAATTAAGAACTCACTTCAAGCCACGGCTCACTGCTGCCTCTCCGAGATCACCAGGACAGGCTCTCGATAGACTGGGCATGAAGTGGAACAAATCGTTAATGTACCATCCAGTTCCATCCAGTTCACGGTCTAAAGAAGGCCTGATAACAATCATAACAAGTAACTTGTCCCTAGACCCTGCCCCTGCCCTGATTTCATACCCTAGAAGCTGGCCAGAGGGGAAGAGTGATTTACCAGTTAGCCCTTTGTTAAAAGATTTTAACTCAGAAGACAAGGGGGTCTCCAAGTGGGAGACCAAGAGTAAAACAATCATCTTTGCATGTGTCAGGAAGAGGCTGCACAAGATTTCTAACCCATACAACACTTCTGAAAGGAAGCAATTTCCATCACTTATCTATACCAGAGAATTCAGAGACTCCAACAGGTCAAGTGACTTCCCCAGCACCACGGAGATAATAAATAAAGGACAGAACTGGAATTCAGACCAGACCTACCTGGTGTCTGGAGCTATAGAGGAGACTGTGCGGTATTATTACAGGAGTGATCATTTTACATCAGCACAAAGGGAGACATTTTGAACCATGAGCACTCACTGAAAATACACAATCTGTGAACTTTCAAAAGTGGACACACATTTGCTTAAGTGTCCATCCCCCATCTCTGATGGCCTCAAGATGGCCCCCAGTGGCAGCCTGGTTAACCACTGAGGTCTGGTTTCCAGGACCTTCCCAGGGCCTGGCTGCATTCTTGCCTTTGGCTACCCAGAGATGCCCAACATCCTGAATTTAAACCAGCTCCATGGATTTTGGTTACTTGTGACCAGAAGAATCCTAATTCACATAAAGGTCACATGAGTGTCAATACTTCTGAAAGAGAACTTAGAGTAATGTAAAGGCCACTGAAGTTTTTTTCTAAGCTTGAAAAGGNGCCCAACATCCTGAATTTAAACCAGCTCCATGGATTTTGGTTACTTGCGACCAGAAGAATCCTAATTCACATAAAGGTCACATGAGTGTCAATACTTCTGAAAGAGAACTTAGAGTAATGTAAAGGCCACTGAAGTTTTTTTCTAAGCTTGAAAAGGTGAAGTAACCAAATTCCTTTCTCCAAAACGTAATTTATAACTCTGGCTTTCTGATTTAAAAGGCATTTACAAGACCATTAAAAATAATAGGGATTTTTAAGAGATTAAGAACCACAAACTATCCTGTACAAAATAAACTACAAGGATATATTGTACAAACCAGGTACACATAACCAATAATTTAACAGATTTTTAAGAGGGGATTTTAAGAACAAACCTTGAGTAGGAAAAAGATTCGTTTCTCTAAAATAAACAACAACGAATGTATTTTCATTCATTTGACAAGACATAATAATAAAACAGACACTTTCAGTTGGGTTATTTAAAGTGTTTACTCGTTTGAGCAGATTTGGAAAAGTTTACTCTTTGTAAAAGCAAACACTCAGAAAGTCAGCTATTTGCCTTCTATCTTAAGTTTTGAAGGGCTTTCCTGCTGGCTCAGGTGGTAAAGAATCTGCCTGCAATGTGGGAGACCTGAATTCAATCCCTGAGTTGGGGAGATCCCCTGGAGAAGGGAACAGCTACCTACTCCAGTATTCTGGCCTAGAGAATTCCATGGACAGAGGAGCCTAGCAGGCTATAGCCCATGGGGTCGCCAAGAGTCAGACATGACGGGGCAACTTTCAACTTTACTTTTTAAAGTATCTGTCTGTAATTTCCCAGAATGTGAAGAAATGCCTTTGGTTCATTTAATAAGCATTCAGCAGGTGCCTCCTGCACAGAGCCCCCTTCAATTTCCAGAACAATATAGGAAGCCACCTCAAGCAAGTGTCCTACAGCTAAACTTTCCCACATGACAAATGAATAGGCTGCTCCATCTGCCTATAAACACAGGCATGTTTGCGTAACCAGTCTGCCATCAGAGGTAAGAGATAGGTACTAAGAACACAAATAACCAAAAGTGGATTTCTCAGCACGTCTTCACCTTCTCTGTGTTTTGTAATTGTGAAGGCTGACATGAAGGAAGTGTGAGGGGAGGAACATGAGTGAGAGGTGGTAGGATACTCACTGAAACATGCACCATTTCAAAAAGACAAAAATCACTAAAAACAATTCTTTGCTCATGTTGGTTCTCCTTGAGAAATGGAATATTGCCTGCCGGATGAGTAAACAAAGGGTGTCACAGTTAGCAGTGATTGCAGCCACCCCTGGACGAGCTGGTGAGCCCTGAGGGAACTCAGGAAGGAAGGAATAACTGCTATCTAGCAGTCATGAGACTGCAGCCACTCCCTACGGTGAGCTCTGATGAAAGTCAGGATGTAAAAACACAGGATGTTGGCCCTAGAGAGCTGAAGTGCTTATCAAAGGTGATTTCAGTGAGCCCACACATAGAAAACTGCTCAATTCCTTAACTTAGGATATCTGGTTTTCTTTAATTCACAATCATCTTTCTGATGCTCAGACTACTTGCCATTTGTTGCAAAACTTCTATATAACCTGGCTCCTTCCCTCACGTCCTCGGAGCAGTTCTCTCAGGGTTACTTGAGATGCTGCCTCCCAGGCTTGAAGTCCTAAAAATTCCTGCCAAATGAAACAGAACTCAACTTTTCAGTTGTGAAAATACTTTTTAGTCGACACCTTCCTCTCTGGGTATCTGAAGATTTGGATCAAATCTGCTCCTTCTGTTGCAGGAAAGGGGATCCTCTTCCAGGGCCCAAAAGGGGCCTCCTGATTAACACTCGGAAATGAATTGCCTGAGGAGACACATGCTGACAAAGCAAGAGACATTACTGGGAAGGGGCAGGAGGGAGAGCAGGAGCCTCAGGGAATCCAGGAGGACTGCTGTGCTGCATGGCTCACAGTCTTGGCTTTTATGGTGACAGGATTAGTTTCTGGTTTGCCTCTGGCCAATCATTCTGACTCAGGGTCCCTCCTGGTGGTGCGTGTATTGCTCAGCCAAAATGGATGTCAGTGAGGAAGATTCTGGGAGGTGGTAAGACACTTGGTGTCTCCGTTTGACATCTTCTGAACTATTCCAGTTGATGGTGGCTTATTAGTTCTGTTTTCATTATCAGGGCCTCCTGATGTATAATATACTCATGAGAACGGTTACTATGGTACATGGTCAAGGTGGGCGGTTTCAGTCAGTGTTTGCCCTAACACTTTGAACCAATGAGGAGGGAAGTCTCTCCAGTTACAGTCCAAAGCAGGAAGCAAGGATAGATCCTAGATTCCACTGCCACTGCTCAATAAAGAGGAACAACAATGAATTCCCAAAGGATGCATTAGGAATTTCATACTGGCTTTATGGTGAAATAGCTTTTAAAAGATCACTCTCAAATTTACTTGATTTCATCCTTATAAACATCCACACTCATATGTAAGCAGTCTGTTTGGCTTAGTTTCTCCCTGTGCTATTGGCAGCTCACGTTTTTTGTTTTTTTCCCTCCTTGGGAGATACCATTGATCACTGTTAATTTTTAGAGTTGGTGGTGAAGGGACAGGCACAGTGTCCACCTTACTTAAAGATGTAACATACTATAAATTTTTATTTTTCTAGACAGAAAGAAGAATTTGACATTTTATTACTAAAGATGTCACCTGCAGTAGGGCAAGAACCTTGGGTACCCAGATGTGGAAGGCATGACAGTAATCCTATTTGTGGAGAGTGTCAGTGAAAAAAAGTTGCCTGTCATATCAGTAAACAAAGGATGCTGCAACCACCAAGCCATCAGCTGACAGCCGCCTCAACAGTGAGCCTTGAGGCTCAGGACGAGAAAGCATAGTACACTGGCCCCAGTTAGCTAAAGTGCATATCAAAGGTATGATTTCAGGGAGCCCAGAGTCACTTGCATCTTCTCATACACAAAAAAAGTGCTCAGCTCATTAACTTAAGAAGTCTGGTTTTCTTTCTTCAACAGCAGTAATCTTTTGATGTTTCAACTGAGGAAGGAGGTAGATGCCCCCCCTCCCCTAACATTCCAGGGTAAAGCAATTGTAGAGTCATTCCCTGTGGATCAAAATTCCAAGATGAGAATAGTAAGACAGTTAAGGCGAGAAGGCTGGACCCTACTCGGATCACTTATTTCTTGTTCTCGAAGTCAGGAGACCTCCCTGACCACACATGGGCAGAAAAGGCTCCTTGCAGATCAAAGGGAAGTTATGTCAAGGGGTGTCCTACTCGGATGCCTTTTCGGTAAAATCCATCTTGGCTAAGAGACGTGTGTGCACCCATGGAAGGACCTGAGACATACCAGATATGGACTGTGAACCAGGTTAATCATAATGATTGACCAAAGGAAAACTTGGAAGAAATGCCCCATGAGAGTAATCCAAACCGCCACAAGGGCAAGACTCAACAACTCAGGAACTCGCCCTCTGAGTCTGCCCATGTGTCTATCCACATGTACTGTACTCTTTTCCTCTTAATAAATATTTTACCTGCTTCACTACTTTCTGTCTTTGTGGAAATTTTTTTCTGAAAAGTTGAAGGCCAGAACCTGAATCTGTGCTTTCCCCACTGTGACCTAGCTCAATCTCTGGCTGGGAAGCCAAGTCCTGCTCCAAGTCATTGCAAGTGGAGGCCACTTGAGATCATATCTCTCTGATCTTTTTTTCCAAAGGCTCCTTTATATTCTGGCTCCTCCCTTATCTCATCAAAGCAGTCTCTCAGAACAATCTGAGAGGCTGTCTCCCTGGCTGAAGTCCTTAGTATGTTCACTGAATAAAACATAATTCTCAAGTTTTAGGCTGTGTTTCCCTCCCTACACCTGTCTCTTATACACATCTAGATGTGTATAAGAGACAGATCTAGCAGTCATGAGACTGCAGCCACTCCCTACGGTGAGCTCTGATGAAAGTCAGGATGTAAAAACACAGGATGTTGGCCCTAGAGAGCTGAAGTGCTTATCAAAGGTGATTTCAGTGAGCCCACACATAGAAAACTGCTCAATTCCTTAACTTAGGATATCTGGTTTTCTTTAATTCACAATCATCTTTCTGATGCTCAGACTACTTGCCATTTGTTGCAAAACTTCTATATAACCTGGCTCCTTCCCTCACGTCCTCGGAGCAGTTCTCTCAGGGTTACTTGAGATGCTGCCTCCCAGGCTTGAAGTCCTAAAAATTCCTGCCAAATGAAACAGAACTCAACTTTTCAGTTGTGAAAATACTTTTTAGTCGACACCTTCCTCTCTGGGTATCTGAAGATTTGGATCAAATCTGCTCCTTCTGTTGCAGGAAAGGGGATCCTCTTCCAGGGCCCAAAAGGGGCCTCCTGATTAACACTCGGAAATGAATTGCCTGAGGAGACACATGCTGACAAAGCAAGAGACATTACTGGGAAGGGGCAGGAGGGAGAGCAGGAGCCTCAGGGAATCCAGGAGGACTGCTGTGCTGCATGGCTCACAGTCTTGGCTTTTATGGTGACAGGATTAGTTTCTGGTTTGCCTCTGGCCAATCATTCTGACTCAGGGTCCCTCCTGGTGGTGCGTGTATTGCTCAGCCAAAATGGATGTCAGTGAGGAAGATTCTGGGAGGTGGTAAGACACTTGGTGTCTCCGTTTGACATCTTCTGAACTATTCCAGTTGATGGTGGCTTATTAGTTCTGTTTTCATTATCAGGGCCTCCTGATGTATAATATACTCATGAGAACGGTTACTATGGTACATGGTCAAGGTGGGCGGTTTCAGTCAGTGTTTGCCCTAACACTTTGAACCAATGAGGAGGGAAGTCTCTCCAGTTACAGTCCAAAGCAGGAAGCAA
>SJYX01007110.1:5930-18745 GCA_006410675.1 Oreotragus oreotragus | reverse complement strand
GGTCTCCAAAATCACTGCAGATGGTGACTGCAGCCATGAAATTAAAAGACGCTTACTCCTTGGAAGAAAAGTTATGACCAACCTGGATAGTATATTCAAAAGCAGAGACATTACTTTGCCGACTAAGGTCCGCCTAGTCAAGGCTATGGTTTTTCCTGTGGTCATGTATGGATGTGAAAGTTGGACTGTGAAGAAAGCTGAGCTCCGAAGAATCAATGCTTTTGAACTGTGGTGTTGGAGAAGACTCTTGAGAGTCCCTTGGACTGCAAGGAGATCCAACCAGTCCATTCTGAAGGAGATCAACCCTCGGATTTCTTTGGAAGTAATGATGCTAAAGCTGAAACTCCAGTACTTTGGCCACCTCATGTGAAGAGTTGACTCATTGGAAAAGACTCTGATGCTGGGAGGGATTGGGGGCAGGAGGAGAAGGGGATGACCGAGGATGAGATGGCTGGATGGCATCACGGACTCGATGGACGTAAGTCTCAGTGAACTCCGGGAGATGGTGATGAACAGGGAGGCCTGGCGTGCTGCGATTCATGGGGTCGCAAAGAGTTGGACACGACTGAGTGACTGAACTGAACTGAACTGATCTTTCTTTCTCTCTCTCTCTCCCTCTCCCTCTTTTTTTCAGGCTGATCCCTTGGAGCATAGAGGCTCCCTGCATTCACTTATCTGCCAAGGTTTCTAAGACCTGAACAGGAAGACGTTCTGTGTCTTCACTCCCTCGGGAGACTGGGAGGGCACCTGTGGCCTCCATGAACAGAGCAAACTTCTTATCTTGAAGTTTTATTGGTTCTCTATGTAAACCAAGGAATATCACCCTCTTTCTCTCCTCTATTTTCTTATCTACAACATTCTTATCTGTCTCTCTTTCTAAGTCAGTCGCAATCACCGACGCCGTTCCTCCTTTGGGTTTCCCTGGTTCCCGCGGGGGCTGGACCCTAGCGAGATGAAATGTACCAATTCTTTGAAAAATACCAATTGCCAAAACACACAAGAAGAAATAGTAATGTGAATAGGTCTAAATCTATTATTAAAATGAAGAACTAATTAATAACCTTCCAAAAGAGAAAGCCCAGGTAGAGTCACCAGTAAATTCTAACAAACATTTAAGAAATACTGTACTAATTCTCTTCAGTCTCATTTAGAAAATGGCAGAGGGAACACTTTACAACTTTTTCTAAGGTCAGCCTTACCATAATAACAAAACCAGACAAAGACATTAGTAGAAAACTATAGACCAACATCTTTCACGACCATAGATATGAAAATTCTCAACATACATGAGCCAATTAAATCCAAAAATGTATATAAAAAATATATAGCACAAACAACCAGGATTTAGCCTGAACATACAAACTTGGTCCAACATTTGAAATTTATTTAATGTAACCCATCACATCAACAAGTGAAAAAGAATCACACAATGTATCAGTATATGTAAAAAAAAGCTCCTGACAAAATCCAACATGATAAAAACTCCCAGTAAACCAGGAATAGAGGGAAATGCCTTCCATGTGATAAATACTATATACAACAAACCTAGAGCTAACATTGTGCTTACTGGTGAAATACTCAAAGTGTTTCTACCAGTATCAGGTACAAGGCAAATATATCCTCTATCAGCACACCTTTACAGCATGTACTGTAAATTCTAACTAATATAATGAAACAAGAAAGATGAATAAGAGGTATACAGATTGGATGGAAGAAATAAAGCTATCTTTGTTTGCAGTTGACATGATCATCTATGTGGAAAATCCAAAAGGAGTAATCAAAGAATTTCTGAAACTGATAAGCAGCTATCAAAACATAGCAACATACAAAGTTAAGATACAAAAGTCAATTGCTTTCTTATACATCAGCAATGAACACATGGAATTGGAAATGAGAAACAATAGCATTTCCACTGCATCCAAAAAGTTACTTAGGTATAAATATAACAAATGCCAAAACCTATATGAGGAAAACTGAAAAACTCTGATAAATGAAAATAAAAAAGAGCTAAATAAGTTTAACAACAGTCCATGTTTATAGATAAGACTCAATATTGTCAAAATGTCAGTTACTCCACACTTGATTTATTGATTCAGTGCAATCCCAAACCTCAGCATGTGATTTTGTTGATACTGACAAGCTGATTCTAAGGTTTATATGAAAAGTCAAAACCCAGAATGGCCTACTCGCTATTGAAGGAGAAGAATCAAGTCAGAGAACTGACACTACTTAGGTCAAGACTAAACAAGAGAGTGTGATATTGGCGAAAATAATGAGCAGATAAATGGAACATGCTTCCTTGCTGGCTCAGAGGGTAAAACATCTGCCTGCAATGTGGGAGACCCAGGTTCAATTCCTGGGTCAGGAAGATCCCTTGGAGAAGGAAATGGCAACCCACTTCAGTATTCTTGCCTGGAGAATCCCATGGACAGAGCAGGCTGGTAGGCTACAGTCCATGGGATTGCAAAGAGTCGGACACGACTGAGCGACTTCACTCAAATGGAACATAATAGAGAGCCTATAAATATAATCAATTGATATTAAATATAATCAATATATATAATCAATTGATATTCAACAAAAGAGCAAAAGCAATACAATGGAGCATAGATAGTCTTTTCAATAAATAGTGCTGGAGCAACTGGAGATCCATATGCAAAAAATGAATTTAGTCACATATCTTACATAATTCACAAACATTAATTCAAAGCACATCATGGACCAAAATGCAGCAAACAAAATTATAAAACTATTAGATGAAAACCCAGATGATCTTGGCAATGACAATGACTTTTAAGATAAAATACTAAAGGCAAAATCTGTGAAAGATGTAATTGATAAACTTGACTTCATTAAGAAAATATTCTGCTGTGCAAAAGATAAAGTCAAGAGAAGGAAAACACAAGTAACAGACCAGGAGGAAATATTTGCAAAAGACATATCTAATAAATGACTGCTATTCAGAATAAAACAAGAATTCATACTATTCAACCAAATGTAGATAAGAAGCTGAACTAATATTTGGGCCAAAGATTTTAATATACTTCACCAAAGAAGTTATACTGGTGTCAGATTGTGATATTCTGCTGGCAGTGGGTCCCTGATCCATGAATAAAATCCTGACTGATTTTAATAAACGGAAATAAAGGAGTTGCAATCGTTGGTTTAAAAAAAAGTTGTCTGTCTCCAGCAGGGCAAGAATAAGGAAATAGACACAGTTGTCATTGGTAATTATCTTATAACCCCCAAAGAGAGGAACTCTAGGATGAAGACCCTAAGGTCAACAGGATAGAGAAGTAAATAACCTGAGTCTTTGGTCATGGACTGGAACTGGCTCTACCTTAGATGCCTGCTGCTGCTGCTGCTAAGTCGCTTCAGTCGTGTCCGACTCTGTTCGACCCCACAGACGGCAGCCCACCAGGCTCCCCCGTCCCTGGGATTCTCCAGGCAAGGACACTGGAGTGGGTTACCATTTCCTTCTCCAATGCATGAAAGTGAAAAGTGAAAGTCAAGTCGCTCAGTCGTGTCCGACTCTTCGCGACCCCGTTGACTGCAGCCTACCAGGCTTTTCCGTCCATGGGATTTTCCAGGCAAAAGTACTGGAGTGGGGTGCCATTGCCTTCTCCGACATAAATGAAATAATTAATTAATAATTAATTCTATAGTTTACACTAGTTTGAAACTAGATTTATTTTCTTAATACCCAAAAGCTTCCTGACTAATATACTCCCCCAAATATTGCTAACATGTACACATTCCCAGGGGTTGATTCATGTTGCATATAATAAGGCACAATGTTTCATATTAACTTAGGACTATTAACGATTAATGACTAATTCTTTTTATCTGTGGAAACATCACTCAGTATAAAAGATTAATATAATTAAGAATATATTAACATTTTCCAATCATCTAGCAATATTTATTAAACCATAACCTCATCAAAATGGAAAATAGGCAGAAAAATATCTCATTTCTTTAAGCTATGCACCTTTATATCTATTTCCATAATTTATGTTAATTTATTTGAATAGTTTCACTTTTTCAGAGTAAAAGAGATTTTATTTTAGCATCTTTACCAAAGTGCTTAGGTTTTCTCTATTGTCTTTTCAAGGAAAGGTCACTTTCAGTGTCACCACACAAACTAAGTTGTAAATGTCACATATTAGCATAAAAAGAATTTCCATTTCACCAGGAACCAAAATTTCATGCAAAGCAGACAACATTTTCATGGTAAATAAATCTTAGGCATCAGATTACTTCAGAAGGGAAAAATTTTAAGAAACTATTATGGGGTGGGAGGTGGGAAGGGAGTTCATGTTTGGGAGTTCATGTACACCCATGGTGGATTCATGTCAATGTATGCCAAATCCAATACAGTACTGTAAAGTAAAATAAAGTAAAAAAAAAAATAAAAAAGAAAGAAAGAAAGAAAAAAAAAAGAAACTATTAAAAATATTCAAGAGAGTCCTGTTCTGCAGACTGTTTCCTGCAGAAACCTGGAAATTCCTAGAAAGCCTTTACAAAAGAGCTTTGATATTTCATTAAATAGCTGAATCTATTCAAATATTTCAATAAGATAAAGAATCTCCCTGACAAGTATGAGACATAGGTTTGATCCCTGGATTGGAAAGATCCCCTAGGGAAGGAAATGGCAACTCACTCCAGTATTCTGGCCTGGAGAACTCCACGGACAGAGGAGCCTGGCAGGATACAGTCCATGGAGTAACATTAGACTTGGGCAAGACTTAGCATCTCAACAACAAATATATACTAAAGTATTTATGGGTTTAGTATATTTCTGTACATTGTCTTAAAAGAATTCAAGAAAGATTATAGTATTCATTCAACAGAATTGCAGTCAATAAAGATTTTAATCAAGTATTTATTGAAATATTAAATGTTCTTATATTAAGAGTATACAAAAAGGCACAAATACATTTTGCATTCATTTGATTTCTAGATTGTTATGTCAAAGAATGTATTCTTAATATTTCTAGGTTTTGGGGGTGAGCGAAGTGTAACATCACTAAGAACAAAGCTAGTGGTGGTGATGGAATTCCAGTTGAGCTGTTTCAAATCCTGAAAGATGATGCTGTGAAAGTGCTGCACTCAATATGTCAGCAAATTGGGAAAACTCAGCAGTGGCAGCAGGACTGGAAAAGGTCAGTTTTCATTCTAACTCCAAAGAAAGGCAATGCCAAAGAATACTCAAACTACTGCACAATTGCACTCATCTCACACACTAGTAAAGTAATGCTCAAAATTCTCCAAGCCAGGCTTCAGCAATACGTGAACCGTGAACTTCCAGATGTTCAAGCTGGTTTTAGAAAAGGCAGAGGAACCAACATCTGCTGGATCATGGAAAATGGTAGAGAGCTCCAGAAGAACATCTATTTCTGCTTTATTGACTATGCCAAAGCCTTTGACTGTGTGGATCACAATAAACTGTGGAAAATTCTGAAAGAGATGGGAATACGAGACCACCTGATCTGCTTCTAGAGAAATCTGTATGCAGATCAGGAAGCAATAGTTAGAACTGGACATGGAACAACAAACTGGTTCCAAATAGGAAAAGGAGTACGTCAAGGCTGTATATTGTCACCCTACTTATTTAACTTATATGCAGAGTACATCGTGAGAAACACTGGGCTGGAGGAAGCACAAGCTGGAATCAAGATTGCTAGGGGGAATATCAATAACCTCAGATATGCAGATGACACCACCCTTATGGCAGGAAGTGAAGAACTAAAAAGCCTCTTGATGAAAGTGAAAGAGGAGAGTGAAAAAGTTGGCTTAAAGCTCAACATTCAGAAAACAAAGATCATGGCATCTGGTCCCATCACTTCATGGGAAATAGATGGGGAAACAGTGGAAACAGTGTCAGACTTTATTTTTGGGGGCTCCAAAATCACTGCAGATGCATGAAATTAAAAGACGCTTACTCCTTGGAAGGAAAGTTATGACCAACCTAAGCAGTGTATTCAAAAGCAGACATTACTTTGCCAACAAACGTCCGTCTAGACAAGGCTATGGTTTTTCCTGTGGTCATGTATGGATGTGTGAGTTGGACTATGAAGAAAGATGAGCACAGAAGAATTGATGCTTTTGAGCTGTGGTGNGACGCTTACTCCTTGGAAGGAAAGTTATGACCAACCTAAGCAGTGTATTCAAAAGCAGACATTACTTTGCCAACAAACGTCCGTCTAGACAAGGCTATGGTTTTTCCTGTGGTCATGTATGGATGTGTGAGTTGGACTATGAAGAAAGATGAGCACAGAAGAATTGATGCTTTTGAGCTGTGGTGTTAGAGAAGACTCTTGAGAGTCCCTTGGACTGCAAGGAGATCCAACCAGTCCATCCTAAAGGAGATCAGTCCTGGTTGTTCATTGGAAGGACTGATGTTGAAACTCAAACTCCAATAGTTTGGCCACCTGATATGAAGAGCTGATTCATTGGAAAAGATCCTGATGCTTTGAGAAAGACTGAGGGCAGGAGGAGCAGAGGACGACAGAGGATGGTTGGATGGCATCACCAACTCAATGGACATGGGGTTTGGGTGGACTCCAGGAGCTGGTGATGAACAGGGAGGCCTGGAGTGCTGACGTTCATGGGGTTGCAAAGAGTCCGACATGACTGAGCAACTGAGCTGAAGTGATCTGAACTGAAGTGTAACAGTTAATTTTGTTTTATAAACTGGTAACTGATCAATATTTTTGAATATCTTTGGATGAAAAAAAAACACTGTATACAAAGTCAATAGTGTTTAATTGCAACTCCATGCCTAAAAATGCTTCTTTATTAATCTTAAGATTCTAAATGATATAATTTATTTTTGAAACTTCATCTGTAAAATTGATAATTATTATCATAATGTATTGTTTTAAAATTCCTTTTACCATGCGTTTAGTGCCAAGAATGCCCTTTCATTTCTTTCAGCTTCTTTGTTTTTCTCGTTTGCTCCTTTGCAGTTTTAGTTTCTATGCTTTTATTTTTGTTATCTTATATTTTCTCTCTTCTTTCACAGAATTGTTTTCTTGAATTTGATGGGGAATAGAAGGCAATGGCACCCCACTCTAGTTCTTGCCTGGAAAACCCCATGGATGGAGGAGCCTGGTAGGCTGCAGTCTGCGGGCTCGCTAAGAGTTGGACACGACTGAGCAACTTCACTTTCACTTTTCACTTTCATGCATTGGAGAAGGAAATGGCAACCCACTCCAGTGTTCTTGCCTGGAGAATCCCAGTGATGGGGGAGCCTGGTGGGCTAAATGACTTAATTAGCAGACACGACTGAAGCAACTGAGCTGCAGCATTTCGCACATATTAATTAAGAATTTCTACTCTCTGCAGTTACTCTTTTTTAAAGTTGTGTTTTACATTTACCTCTGTGCTGTATATGGGTTAAAGTATTTTTGTCTTTTCTTTTCATTTGCTTACTCAGTCTTAAACAGTAAGACTTCAGATTAAACCTGCAATTTCCCCATGATTCTACTGAGTGGATTTTGGATTAGCTTACTTTTCAGTGTTGCATGGATTTAGATTAAGTCCATGGGGTCGCGAAGAGTTGGACACGACTGAGCAACTTCACTTTCACTTTTCATTTTCATGCATTGGAGAAGGAAATGGCAACCCACTCCAGTATTCTTGCCTGGAGAATCCCAGGGATGGGGGAGCCTGGTGGGCTGCCATCTATGGGGTCGCACAGAATCGGACACGACTGAAGCGACTTAGCAGCAGCAGCAGCAGATTATCCTTGAGTTATTGACCTAGACAGATAACTAACTTTCTACCCAGCAATCTGGGAAAGCTGGACAGAGTCAGTTCCTCTGGCAGTTCCAGTAGGGGAACAGTGTTATCTCTCTGTTTTCAGGAGCTTCTAAGATACATATGACAGGTGCCAGACTAAATGTAACTCAGTCTCCTCCAGAGAAATAGTTTGGGGATGTTTTACTCCTATGGGATCAACTTCCTCCATGTCATATAGAGCATTAATTTAGAATAACAGAGCCTTGGAATAACACTTCATCCCATCAAGTTTCTGTAATGTTCTCTAAGGGACCCTCCCACTCAGTTCAGCACTCTTGGCTACCTCGATAACTATTTCTTCAAGACCGTCTTTGCTGGCTTGCTATTATCTGACACCTCTTGAATTCTAGACTCACACAAAGACCCCACCATAGATGTAAGATTGCTTCAATTTGCAGCTATGGAAAAGGCTGGTGAGAAAATGCCCCAGGCTGCAGTCATTGTTCTTCCAAGGCCAGAGCTCCCATGATGCAAGTGCATTGACAGCAGACATTTGGATGTCTTTCCACTGTCACTGTTAATATAAATCCAGGTTTTTGTTTATTCCTAAAGATGAGTTCCTATCAGTTCAGTTCAGTCGCTCAGTCGTGTCCAACTCTTTGCGACCCCATGAATTGCAGCACACCAGGCCTCCCTGTTCATCACCATCTCCCGGAGTTCACTCAGACTCACATCCATCGAGTCCGTGATGCCATCCAGCCATCTCATCCTCGGTCGGCCCCTTCTCCTCCTGCTCCCAATCCCTCCCAGCATCAGAATCTTTGCCAGTGAATCAACTCTTCGCATGAGGTGGTCAAAGTACTGGAGTTTCAGCTTTAGCATCATTCCTTCCAAAGAAATCCCAGGGTTGATCTCCTTCAGAATGGACTGGTTGGATCTCCTTGCAGTCCAAGGGACTCTCAAGAGTCTTCTCCAACACCACAGTTCAAAAGCATCAATTCTTCAGCACTCAGCCTTCTTCACAGTCCAACTCTCACATCCATACATGACCACAGGAAAAACCATAGCCTTGACTAGACGGACCTTAGTCGGCAAAGTAATGTCTCTGCTTTTGAATATGCTACCGAGGTTGGTCATAACTTTTCTTCCAAGGAACAAGTGTCTTTTAATTTCATGGCTGCAGTCACCATCTGCAGTGATTTTGGAGCACCCCAAAATAAAGTCTGACACTGTTTCCACTGTTTCCCCATCTATTTCCCATGAAGTGATGGGACCAGATGCCATGATCTTCGTTTTCTGAATGTTGAGCTTTAAGCCAACTTTTTCACTCTCCTCTTTCACTTTCTTCAAGAGGTTTTTTAGTCCTATAGGTAATATGATATTCTAAAATATCTCCTAGAAGGATTATGCAGAGGATTTTCCTGGCAGTGATTAAGTTTATGGCTACGATGTATGAGGAGATGTAGGGGATAAAGAGTAGGTACAGTCCATGGGGTCACAAAGAGTCAGACATGACTGAGCAACTAACACACACACACCTGGGTCAAAGCATAAAGGCTTCACTCACCGAAATGGGACACAGATCAGTGTACAGACACAGATGCTGCCAGGGTCTCAGGCTACTAGTTTAGGTTTGAAACTTTACAGTTTGCCCCTTAATTATTAGCACAACACATTTTGAATATTTTCTGAATTTTTTAAGTTATCTTATATTTTTTTACTTTCCTAATAGAAGATTTTCTTTCAGACTGATTAAACATTTTTCATTATTGGCACCAATGGCTCATTGTCACTCTCAGAAACTTTGCTATTTCTATTAAACAAAAAGGTTAAGAAAACATATGCTTTTATTTTGTTTATGCTACAATTAAAAATCATATATGTATTTTTATAATTGGTAGAATTTTCTTTGTACTCAATAGTAAAGTACATGACCCACTGACTAAGTAGATTTATTTAAAATTTACCCTTCATACAGTACAATTTTTCACTTCCTTAAAAACCAACACTTAATTAATAAAATGTGTCATAAAACAGTGTAGCAGACTACTTAAAATAACAAAATCAAGAACTAATAAAAGAGGTTTCAGTTCAGTTCAGTTCAGTCACTCAGTCATGTCTGACTGTTTGTGACCCCATGAATTGCAGCACGCCAGGCCTCCCTGTCCANACAGTGTAGCAGACTACTTAAAATAACAAAATCAAGAACTAATAAAAGAGGTTTCAGTTCAGTTCAGTTCAGTCACTCAGTCATGTCTGACTGTTTGTGACCCCATGAATTGCAGCACGCCAGGCCTCCCTGTCCATCACCAACTCCTGGAGTTTACTCAAACTCATGTCCATCGAGTTGGTGGTGCCATCCAGCCATCTCATCCTCGGTCGTCCCCTTCTCCTCCTGCTCCCAATCCCTCCCAGCATCAGAGTCTTTTCCAATGAGTCGATTCTTCACATGAGGTGGCCAAAGTATTAGAGTTTCGGCTTTAGCATCAGTCCTTCCAAAGAACACCCAGGACTGATCTCCTTTAGAATGGACTGGTTGGATCTCCTTGCAGTCCAAGGGACTCTCAAGATTATTTTCCAAAAGAGATTTAGTTCATTCTGTTTCACACACTCTTCTATTTTTGAGCCAGAAGATTAGAGTTTGAATGCTAACACTAATATCACTTACATATGATTACTATCAATATTTTCATCAGAGAAAATGGTAAAATAAATATTTGTATAACTTTCTGAGGTTTAAATTAAATAACTATGTCAAATTGCCAAGGATAGTTCATGGAATCCAAGTAACCATTTTCTCCAATGTCAATAGCCTGGTCAATGAAGATTAAAAAAAAAAAAGTACTATCCAACACAATTTAACACCAGTGGAGGAACACTGGAGACTCTCACTGAGTTGTTTTCTTCAGAACATAAATGGTTCCCCTCCAGTTCCTCCATCCAGTGAAGGATTAAATTCTCTTGATGCAAGATCCAGTTTGCCTTAGCACATTCACAGAAGTCTGTTTTGTTTTCCATTCCCCAGAGTCAAAACAAAAGGATGAATTGAAGGACAGAGGAATGCTACAGTGTTAACAACAATACAAGCAATTTCATCTTCTAGATTGAAATAGCACCAAACTAAAATAAAGGCATAATATAACAATGGAAACAGTGACAGACATCATTTTCTTTGACTCCAAAATTACTGCTGATGGTGACTGCAGCCATTAAATTAAAAGAAGCTTGATCCTTGGAAGAAAAGCTATGACAAACCCAGACAGAGTATTAAAAAGCAGAGACATTATTTTACCAACAAAGGTCTGCACAGTCAAAGCTATGGTTTTTCCAGTAGTCATGTATGGATGTGAGAGTTGGACCATAAAAAAGGCTGAGTGCCAAAGAAATGATACTTTGAAGTGTGGTGTTGGAGAAAACTCTTGAACATCCCTTGGACTGCAAAGACATCAAACTAGTCAATCCTAATGGAAATCAGTCCTGAATGTTCATTGGAATGACTGATGCTGAAGCTGACACTCCAATCCTTTGGCCACCTCATGTGAAGAGTCAGCTCATTAGAAAAGCCCTTGATGCTGGGAAAGATGGAAGGCGGGAGGAGAAGGGGATGACAGAGGATGAGATGGTTGGATGGCATCACCAACTCAATGGACATGAGTTTGAGCAAGCTCTGGGAGATGGTGAAGGACAGGGAAGCTTCCCTGCCTGTGCTGCAGTCCACGGGGTCTCAGAGTTGGACACAGTGAGTGACTGGACAGCAGCAACATAAGAGCAACCAAATAGTGCACAACTAAGAAAATGATGAAAGAAGCTGAAGTACTTTTAGCTCTCAAAGAACCCCTGTGTTGAAGTCCCTGGGATCTGCATTATGGCGTGTCATCTGCTTGGTATGTCTCCATAAGGAAAAGATTAACAGGAAAAATATAATGAGTGATACAGACAAGAGGGTGAGAGATCAAGGCTGAAGAGAACTTGACTGCTATAATACTGATTTTTATGCATATCTTTTTTCCAAGTTAAGTCTTTCCTTTTCTAATGCTTGCCAAACACAAAAGTATAAATTTTATGCTCAGAAGATTAAAAATCAAAGAGAGACAGAATCGCAACTTAATCGTGAAAACAACTCTATCTCTTCTGCACTTTAGCCAGAGAAAGAAGGGGTGGGAAAAACTAGATAGCTTGAGGAAGTAGAAGACACTGAGGCAGGACATCCAGTACTTAAGGAGTTTCTCAGATTCCAGGAGAACTCAAAAACTCCTCTTATTACCTGCTGCTGCTACTGCTGCTAAGTCACTTCAGCCGTGTCCGACTCTGTGTGACCCCATAGATGGCAGCTCACCAGGCTGCCCTGTCCCTGGGATTCTCCAGGCAAGAACACTGGAGTGGGTTGCCATTTCCTTCTCTGATGCATGAAAGTGAAAGTGAAAGTGAAGTCTCTCAGTCATGTCCAACTCCCAGCCACCCCATGGGCTGCAGCCCACCAGGCTCCTCCATCCATGGGGTTTTCTAGGCAAGAGTACTGGAATGAGGTGCCATTGCCTGGTGACTATCTAATATTTCTAGATGGAACATCACTCATCTAGAGCCAGACATCTTGGAATGTGAAGTCAAGTGGGCCTTAGAAAGCATCACTAAGAACAAAGCTAGTGGAGGTGATGGAATTCCCGTTGAGCTGTTTCAAATCCTGAAAGATGATGCTGTGAAAGTGCTGCACTCAATATGCCAGCAAATTTGGAAAACTCAGCAGTGGCCACAGGACTGGAAAAGGTCAGTTTTCATTCCAATTCCAAAGAAAGGTAATACCAAAGAATGCTCAAACTACCGCACAATTGCACTCATCTCACATGCTAGTAAAGTAATGCTCAAAATTCTCCAAGCCAGGCTTCAGCAATATGTGAACCGTGAACTCCCTGATGTTCAAGCTGGTTTTAGAACAGGCAGAGGAACCAGAGATCAAATTGCCAACATCCGCTGGATCATGGAAAAAGCAAGAGAGTTCCAGAAAAACATCTATTTCTGCTTTATTGACTATGCCAAAGCCTTTGACTGTGTGGATCACAATAAACTGTGGA
>SJYX01007108.1:9538-21646 GCA_006410675.1 Oreotragus oreotragus | reverse complement strand
TAGTACTACTGTGCCTAACGCCACTCTCTCTTCCCCTGTAAATACTACTACTGGTAGTACTGATATTACTCTTCCGGTCACAGCCATGCCTTACTCAACAAGTACTACTGACGTTTCAACTAGTACTACTCTCCCTAATACCACTATTTCTTCCCCAATAAATATTACTACTGAGAGCACTGATGTTCCTCTTCCGGTCACAACCATGCCTTTCCCAACAAGTAGTACTGAAGTTTCAACTAGCAGTACTGTCTCTAATACTACTCTCTCTTCCCCTACAAACACTACTCTTGCCTAGCACTAGTGGTAGTCTTCCCGTCACGATCATGCCTTTCCCAGCAACTGCTATTGAAGTTACTGATACAAGTGTTCCTAGTTCTATCGTGCCTTTCCCTGCAAATACTGCTACCGCTACAACTAGTGCTACTCTTCCTATCACAGTTACTTCTTTCCCGACAGGTACTGCGGATACTAGCACTGTTGCCGCTGTTCTTATTACCACTACTCATTCTGCAACCAATACTGTTGCTACTAGCACTGATAATCCTCACCCGTTACCACTGCATTCCTACAGGTGCTGCTGCTGATACTACTAGCAGTAGTTTTCTACTGTGACTAGTTTCTCTGAAAGTATTTATGATAAGAACACTACTTTTGCTGAAGTAACCTCTCCTCTTACAGAAACCGCTTCTCCAATTGCCAGTCTTGGTAATGATGCTCTGATTACAAATTATCCTTCCCCTACAACATCTGGGGACAATAATACAAGTAACGCTTTTTCTACAGTGAGCACTTACCTTTCATAAGCTCATGCCATTGGCACGAACACTCCTTCTCCTGTGACTACTTTTTTCTGTATGTACGGAGGCTGCCAGCAATGGCAATATTGTTCCTGATGAGTCCTCTTTCTTCTCCAAGTACTGCTGCTGTTAGTACTTATTTATGAGATAATACTAGACTGTTGCTGCTCCCTCTAATGACTGAATTAACTTACAAAGTGCTAACTCTTCTACAGACCAGAAATCACCCAGACAGAGATGAGTATGTAAAGATATGACACAGGGGAGACAATCTCTACCCTGGGATCAGAGTTCATAGTTTTAGTTGCTTTGTCTCCTACTTACCAGCTTTTCCCTTCTTGTTTTACTATCTAGACTCTCCTTAAGTGTGTTAAGACTTTCATCATGTTCTTGGACGTTCATACCCACAATCACCATTTATTCCTGATCTGTTATTTTCTAAGATCACCCCTGTGACTAGGCTCATGGTCATAACCAAATATCGCCATTTAGGTGCTATTGAAGGCTTAACCCCAGGACAGTATTTTGAAAATGTAGTTTGGGGAACCAGGGGAGACCCCAGGACTCTTTCTGGGGTCTACAAGGTCAAGCCTCTTTTCATATAAATACGCTGTTGTTTTTGCCATTTTCACTCATCCTCTCATTGATATACAGTGTCACTTTCCAGAAACTGTGCTCTGTGGTATCACAATAAATGAATATGGAAACTGATACAAGAACCCAGCTGTCTTCTATTCAGCCAGACATTAAACAGATTGACAAATTATACAACAATGTCATTCTTCTCACTAACTGTTTTTGCTTTGGAAAATATAGTGACCTTTCATTAAAAATATATTATTTATGTCAACATGTATTTGATATATTGTTATTTTTAATGAAGGAAGAAATAAATATTTCATAAAACATTTTACAAATGACTCCATTTTTCTTAATCCAGCAAATATTTGGAGATATAATCCACCCAAACAAAACACAGGGTCTTCACTAAATTTGAAAGTAAAGCGATCCTGAGACCAAAAATTTTGAGAATCACTTCCCTAGGACAACAATGTCCTAGTTTCACTGTCAGGTCCTGGGCAAATACAGTGTGGAAACAAAACAAAGCAAAACTCATCATTCTAAACTAGGTCAATGGACTTGCTCCCAGGCTCCCTCACGTGTATGTTTACTGAGGGAGCTCCAAGGCATTTCTCTTGTTGGCACCACAAACCCTGATCCTGGACAAAGAGCTCTGTGTCCCATGGCACATGGGACCCTGTGGCCAGGCTGCCACACCGGGGCAGATTCACTGGCCAAAGGCTTCACTTTTTTTTTTTTTTTTTGAAGCCCTTGGGACTTGAAACACTGAAGAGGAATTTGTTCAAACAACCATAGTTCTCTAGTTACTGAACCTCAATCCCTCTGTGTATATAAATGGATTGTAATTATAAGTATGGAATTTTGAAAAGGCAAGTGCTCCCTGAAAAAAGAACAACAGCCACAAATAACAAATGCAGAGCTATATTTAGAACAGATAACCAACAAGTCCTACTGTACAGCAAAGGGAAGTCCACTCAATATTCTTGAACAACCTGAATGGGAAAAGAATTTTTAAAAGAATAGATATATGCATATGTATCATTGAATCACTTTGCAGTATACCGGAAATTAACACACTACTGTTACTCAACTAGACTCCAATAAAAAATAAAGTTTTTAATAAAATAAAAAATCATGATCGCGTAAGCAGTAACAACAAAAACAGAAAAAAAGACAATCTGGCCTTACTTCAGACATTTGAAGAGACCTGAGAATTGAAATTCCAGTCCATGCACAAGATGCGGTCCTGGAATCAGGTTCAGAAAACTGGGAGAGGCAAGGGGTGAAAGAAAGCACTAGCTTGCTGCTGCTGATTAAGCTCTGACGACGCCAACGCCTACATCTAAAATGCATGGTCGCCTTCACTGGACCAGTTCTGGAGGCACCAGCTGTACAGATTGGTGCAGAGACAACGGCTTCCAGTGGACGCCGTTGGCTTTTACTTGTCTCAGCTTCCTCATCTCCGAGGCTGAGTCAACACTGGAAATGCATTTTCATTCTGTAAAATGCTATACAAAGTTTTATTATGATGATTACATAATCCCTCGAGTGTTCTTCTATCGATTTAAACTTTTTCTCATAGTAGTCAAAATCTCTTGCTTAGAAAAGCTGACATTTTTCTAAATTGAATTTTTTTCTAGGTAACTCTTTATGCGTCTTTAAAAATGTCTTTTGCTCCATTTTCATACTCTCTTTGTAGAGACCTCGTGCTTATTTCTTTTTTAAAAATTAGCATTTTTGTTTTGAAATAAGCTTGGAGAAAAGTTGCAAAAACAGCTAAAGACCTTCACTATCCTCTCCACCCAGTTTTCCCAAATATCATCCACAAATTGTAAACTATGTACCATATTTACTCTCTCACACACACATACTTGCACACACACACACACACACACGTGTAATTTAAGAGCTGTAGACACAATGTCTCAACATCACAACATGCTTTAGTATAAACTTCCTAAAACACGAGGACATATTCTCACATAATCACAATATAATCAGACAAGTCAGAAAGTTGATGGTCATACAGTGCCACCATATGATGCAGAGACGTTAGTCAAAGGTTACCAATCATCCCAATAATGTTCTTTATATAAAACACTGAACACGGACTTCCCTGGCAGTCCAGTGGGTGTCCACTGACCTGGACTTGGGTTCAGTCGCTGGTTGGGAAACTAAGATCCTGCATGTCTTGTGGCATAGCCAAAAACATTTTGAAAAAGAAAGAAAGGAAAAACACCTAAACAAGGACAATGACAAGGAGCTGCTGCATTTGCTTAATAGAATTTTTGCTTGTTTTTCAGTCTTCTCTACTGTGGAACTATCCCTCAGCCCCTCTTTTTCTTCTTTGATTTTGATGATTACAGGTCAGATCTTTGTAGAATATTCCTCATTAGGGGTTTGTCTAATACTTTCTCATGATTATATTGAGGTTATATATTTCTCAGACAGATATAACATAGAATTGATGTTATATCCTTCCTGGTACTCCTGTCAGGAGGTTAAGTGATGTTTGTCCATGATTGGTGATGCCAGCTGGCTGACTTGGTTGAAGTGGTGACTTTCAGTCCTCTGCATGGGTAAGTTACAACTTTTTCTCATCATAAGGAATAGCTATATTATGTGGAGATACTTTGAGGCTATGTAGCTAACTGGTTCCTCTTCTATTAGTTTTTGTCACCATCTATTGAGTATTCTTATCTGATTCAATTATTACTATGAATTTATTAAATGGTGATTTTCTAACTTCACATTTTTTTCTGTATTTGTTACTTGGCATTATAAGGGCTCTTCTTTCTTTGCTATTTTTAAAATTAATTAATTTATTTTAATTGGAGGCTAATTACTTTACAATATTGTGGTGGTTTTTGCCATATATTGACATGAATCAGCCATGGGTATACATGTGTTCCCCATCCTGAACCCCCCTCCCACCTCCCTCCCCATCCCATCCCTCAGGGTCATCCCAGTGCACCAGCCCTGAGCACCCTGTCTCTTGCATCGAACCTGGGCTGGTGATCTGTTTCACATATGATATTATACATGTTTCAATGCTATTTATTTTTTGAGTGATGTTTGGTAAGTAGCCACTTCCCTGAGTCCCCCACACGCACCCCTTCTTTGAGATCCCCACCCGTCCTCACAGTCTAGCAACTACAAGTCTAGCTCTTGGAATTCAGGGAGCACTGGTCAGCCCTTGTGCTGTCGCTCCAACATGTGAAGCCAGAGTGGGATTCCTGCTCATTCAGGAAGTTGACTGGTTAAGAGCAAAGGAGCTTCTGGTTCAGTGGTCCTCAAGCTCAGGTGCATATTGGAAACACCTGGAGAGTGTAATGATGGATGCGAATGCCTGGACACTGCCCCCATCACCCGGGTGACTCGAACATGCCATCAAGGTTGGCAGCCACTGGGGTGGGGGAGCAGTGGAGCTGAGAAGCTTTCTTGCTCAGTCTCAGCTAAGTATGGCAGGAATTGAGACTTGATGAGAACTCTAGCAAACAGAAGTAGCAAGCTAAGTTATCAACTTCATGAAGGAGAGGAAGACAGAGAGCCAGGGGAAGGATGAAGGAGTGGGTGGTGGAGGGTGGGGGGTAAGGAGAGGAGAAAAAGAGAAAAGATGGCAAGAGAGGAGAGAGAAACGGGGCAAAATGTAAATGGATAAAGCTCGTTTAAAGGGCTTATGGGAATTCTTGCAATGATAAATTTGAAATTGTATCAAAATACTCTTATTCCATGGGGAAGACCAGAATCCTTGTAAACGGTACGGGTCCTCTTGTCTTCTAGGGCTTCCCAGGTAGCTCCAGTGGTAAAGAACCCGCCCGCCAATGCAGGAGACACAAGGAGATGCAGGTTGGATCCCTGGGTCAGGAGGGTCCCCTGGAGGAGGGCATGGCAACCCATTGCCCTGTAGTGTCCTTGCCTGGAGAATCCCACGGACAGAGGAGCCTGGTGGGCTGCAGCCCAAGGGGTCACAAAGAGTCGGACCTGACTGAGGCAACTTAGCACGTACGCACCTCTTGTCTTCACACACGAAGAAGCAATGAGGGAATAAATAATTTATTTACCCTCCACATTTAAGATGGAGTTTTGAGTAGAGGAGGTGAGATGGAAAAAGAGTCACAGTCTCAGAGTCATTCAGAGCTGACCTGAACTTAGAGACCAACTGAGGGGTGAGGTGTGACAGACACCCAAGTGCCAAGATCTTCCAGGAGGAAGTAGGGGTTGTCCTTTTCTACCTCAACACCGAGCCCATCTATTTGGAGTGTATCATTAGGCTTTCTGGAAATAGTCACAAAAAAACCATAAATTGGAAAAAAAAAAAAAAAAGCTTGAGGTCATATAATTCCCAGCAGTATCGTCTAATGTCGTTCCCTTGCCCAGTCGTGTCCGACTCTTTGCAACCCCATGGACTGCAGCACACCAGGCTTCGCCGTACTGTCTAAAAGTGAAAGGTTCTCCATTGTGTCCGACTCTTTGCAACCCCATGGATTATACAGTCCATGGGATTCTCCAGGCCAGAATACTGGAGTGGGTAGCCTTTCCCTTCTCCAGGGGATCTTCCCAACCCAGGGACCGAACCCAAGTCTTCCACACTGCAGGTGGATTCTTTACCAGCTGAGCCACAAAACTCATATTAGCCATATGTATGGTCTAATATACATGCATAAGATAAATGCATTCCTTTTAAATATAGAAGCATGTCATTATCCATAAATTGATATAAATTATAGTTTCTCTCTGGAGGCAGTCAGTGGGGAGAAATGGTCCATGTACTAGGAAAGGCTTAGAGGAGTGGTCCCTGAACCCAAGGCAAAAATGGCCAGCCAAGGGCTCCTAGAAGCTTGATCACAGCTCTGCAAGGGTGGGTCGGAGGGGCAGGGAAGGTGGTGCTGTCCGTTTCCTGTTCATTTCAGTAGCTCCTATGCTGACCTAATGTCAAGCTCACAGGTGGTGCTCAGTGAATATGTACATGGTGACTAGATGCTGAGATCAGGAGATGGAGAGGAAAATCAAATGAAAGAAGGAAAACTAAAGTGGGTACAGAGGAGAGCAATAATGCAAAGGACGTGCACCAGTCTCTGGGCTGGAGAAGCGGAGCACTGGAAGATTCTGACTGCAGAACTCTGGGGAGGTCGCTCAGCTGACTTGAACTTATCAGGACAGACCTGAGGATAAGGCTGCAGCACAGACTGAGGTTTGACATCAGAAACCCATCCAGGAGGTTCTTCTATTTCCTTTTTGTTTTTACCTGAAAGATCGAGGGTGGAAGAATTTGCTTACAGGGGTGGGGGGTGGGGGGGTGCTTGGAGTAACACAGTTTTGAGCAGAAAGGTCAGACTTTTTTGTGAATTGGGCAGATGGGAGAGAAAAGGTCTGTTTTGCTTTTGTTTAATGTTTATTTATTTGTTTGCTCCAGGTCTTAGTTGAGGTACTAGGGATCTTCAGTTGCATCATGTGGGATGGAATCTGGTTCCCTGAGGAGGGATTGAACCCAGGCCCCCTGCAATGGGAATGCAGAGTCTTAGCCACAGAGCCACCAGGGAGATGCCCAAAAGGTCTGTTTTGATTGTTTTAAGTTTCAGTCTAGATTAGTTTTGATCTGTGTGTTTCTTCATGCTGTAGAAAGTCATTCGTGAACTTCAAACTACTGCCAAAGGGCCTTAACCATGTTTTAAGATTATTACTTAAAAGCCTCCATTTCCCTTGAATAGTGACCACAGCGAAGCCCAGTAGCGAACTCTGGCTTCGGGTAAGCCATGTTTTCTGCTTTGCTTGGCAACCTACTCCAGTATTCTTGTCTGGAGAACCCCATGGGCAGAGGAGTCTGGCTGGCTATGGTCCATAGGGTTGCGCAGAGCTGAACATGACTGAAGCAACTTGGCATGCACACACATGAACTCAAGCAGTGGTAGGAAATTGAGAGACCAGATCTCTAATCTTCAGGGAATTAAGATCCTCTAAACACCCTGGAATATTCAGGGTAAGGGTCCCTTCCAGAAGACAGGGGAACCATGGGCAAGGCAATTCACAGGCTGGCATGCCCTCGACCCATTTTCAGAGCCCAGGTCAGACTCCCTGGCCAGACAGGCTCTTGACACCTGGTGATCTGAGTGTTGAGAATGTGATACATATTGAGGAACTAAAGATCACCTGGCAGTCAAGGCGCAATTGAGGCAAGCGAACAATGTATTAGGAGCTGCATTTGGGGCAACCGGATCCTCAAATGCCCTCTGGATGCCTCAGCCTGAGCCTTTAAGAGACCACCTTAGTGGCCGCTGATTCACCTGGACCAAAGGCTCAAAGGAAGGAGATGGCACCAGGAAGCGAGTTGAATTCTGTTTAATTTGGTGACTTGAACTTTGTCCCTTATAAACAGAGCCTCTCCCTTCACCACAAGAAGCACACATGTGGCTGCCTCGGCCTCACAGGGAGGGTTGGACAAAGCTGTCCGCAGAACAGAGAAACAGGAGCCCCTCCAGGGCCAGCATGAGCTGAGGAGGGTTTACGGGGCTCCCTCTACGCATTCAAGCACCCTCCTCCCCCTAACAGCATCTCCTTGGGCGAGCCTGTGTACCAGACTGCTCAGAGACCCACTCCCTCACCCAGCCTTGAATCCAGATTTCGTTAGAGGACGTGTGGTCCTGTCAATGCTTCTTGGATGGTTTGAAGGATGAATTGTCGAGCTTGCCATGTGACAGGCTCTGTGGTCTCTGTGCCATGCCCAGGCCTGCAGTCATGACTGAGGTCATGGGAAGGGGCACAGATGGGGACTTTGGGGGCCAAGGGGGGAGTTTGTGTGACGATAAGAGGAGGTTGAGCAGGGAAGGGGCCTAAGTATGTGGCCGAGGGGACGGTATCAGATTTCAGCCTGCAGGGTGGCAAGAAGACAAGACAGGGCCCCCTGCCCAAACAGGAGGGCGGCCAGGGGGAGGCAGCTCAGGGCAGCACTGCTGGACCCCGAGAGGACCCCAGGGGTTGCCCTGAAGCCTGCAGGGGTTTTGTCCTGGGGCTCCACTTTGCCTCCAGAGGACTCCAAACAAGGGCCCCGGGGAGTAGGGTTGATGTCCCGAATCCAGCCTGTTGTGTTTTCCACTAGCTCCTGTAGGAGAAGGAGGAAGAAGGCTGAAGGCGGAAGCACCCCTGTCTCCTTTCATCTTCTAAGACTTTCCTTGGTCATCCCCAGTCCCTGCAGCCTCACAGGCTGACTGGGAGACACTCACCCACACCCAGAGCTGCATCAGCCCTCCTTGACTCACTCAGCTTCTTCTCTGATCCAGCATTCCTGCCATTGCCATTCACACCCCCTTTCTCCTCTTTTCTGGCCTCGTCCAAACCATCCCTCACTCCCTAACCCTGAGAGCGCAGTGTCTCCCGGGACACTTACATCAATGGTCTTTATTATCACTGTCTGCTGGGCCTCCTTGCAGGCATTCTCAGCCTTCTTAATGTTCTCTGGGGTCCACTCCACATTGCTCATGGCCATCATGCCCTCCATGGAGCTGCCGTGGGCAGAAAGAGCAGACACTAGTTCAGGGGTGACTTAAAGCTTTGGCAAAATGTGTAAAAAGCAGCCTCACTTTTGTTAGCATCAGTTCCGTGTAGGGGTACACTATAAGGAATGTCTTACAACTCAATAAGACAACCGTGAGCATGGCAGAAGGCGAAATCATCAGAATTAGAGATGACAATTTTTTTAAAGTGAAAAACAGGAAGTGCTGACTCTTTAAAGAAGTGTTTCTTGATCTGGGGACCATGAAGCCCAAGAAGGTTGATGGGGTGACTTCTGGGAACCCATACATGTTCTGAAATTGTCTGTGAAATGAAATGTGTTTGCAAAGAGCTGCATTCTTCTTGGAAAGGAGCTTCAGCATTTTCACCAGAGCCTCAGGGAGGACCTTAGTCCCAAGTAATTAAAAGGTTACTGCATACGTGCTCAGTCACTTCCAACTCTTTGAGACCCCATGAACTCGATAGGCTTTGGTAAGTATCATGGTGAAGGCATTACATTAGTCAACGATTGTCCATTAAAATTATTAAAGTGTGAAAAGTGAAAGTTGCTCAGTTGTGTCTGACTGTTTNCAGTCACTTCCAACTCTTTGAGACCCCATGAACTCGATAGGCTTTGGTAAGTATCATGGTGAAGGCATTACATTAGTCAACGATTGTCCATTAAAATTATTAAAGTGTGAAAAGTGAAAGTTGCTCAGTTGTGTCTGACTGTTTGCAACCCTGTGAACTGTAGCCTGCCAGGCTCCTCTGTCCATGAGATTGTCCAAGCAAGAATACTAGAATAGTTGCCATTTCCTACTCCAGTGGATCTTCCTAATCCAGGAGCTGAAGTCGCATCCCTTGTGTTTCCTGCATTGGCAGGCAGAATCTTTACCACTGCACCACCCGGAAAGCCCCAGTTAAAAGTCACTCCTTGAAAGCAAACAGTGTTCGAATCAGATAAATGCATGAGAAAAAGGCAAACACTTTGCACACAAGTGATCTAACTTCTGGAGGTTAGTCTTGGCCTTATCTTCCAGGATGACTCACTCTGATACCTCCTCCCCCAGCTCATGGGCCACGTAGATGATGTCAGGGTACCCCTGGCAGCTGGAGACGTTGTTTCGGGGATAGTAGAAGAAAAAGATGAGGCACATCTCATTAATGGTGCTGGGACCCCCCTGGAGAAGAAGAGAGAGCTAGCGACAATCTTAGTGAGTCACTGACTGAGCAAATGGGAATCCTGGTACCCGTCTTACAGTCATGGGATGTGAGAGCATGAAGCCCCACGTGAATCGGTAATACCCTGGAGAAAGAAAGGGGCTTCAGCTGGAATCATCCGAGTCATGGGATAGCCAAGAGAAGGGGTAAAGCTCTTCCGAGGCTTATTGTCATTCACCATGGTGGGGAGATGGGTACTTACAAATGTCAAGGAGTCACGGTCCAGCGTCTGGTAGCGACACTCTACCAGCAATTCGTCCCCCTGTGTGGAGAGAAACAAACGCTGAAAGTAAGAGGCAGAGGGACTGGTCCAGCCTTAGACCTCTTGGCTAACAATAACAAGTGCTGATCCTGCCTTCCCCAGATGCCAGCCATGCCTCCCCGAGCCCGCCTCGCACCGGCTTGATCACCACTCGATAAGGTAAATCTCGAGTCTCCTGCAGATTGAAGTCATAGGCATCATCTTTACAGATTACGCGGAGTTGAGTTCCGTTTCTGGAGGGAGACAATGTGGGGAGAGGAGTAAGGCGAGACCGACGCAGGGAGGAGGGTGTCTGTCAACAAAGCAGTAGCATGTGGGCACAGGTGGCCTGTAAAACAAAAATCTCCAGCCTCCGTCATCTCTGCTCCAGGAACAGTTCCAGCTTCTCCTGCTCCAGCTGAGCATAACCTCACACTGCAGAATAAACAACGCTTCCTAAAGTTTATTTCCAAACCCAGAAGGGAGTGCTTCCGGTCTGTGTCTCCCTTACCTGTACTGCACCGCCTGCAGAGCGCGGCCGGCCAAGTGGGTGTGGAGCAGATAGCCAAAGATGTGGATGTCGGGCACTGGAGCCCCGTTCACCTGTGGCAGGGAGCAGACCACCGGGTCGGCTAGGAGCTCTCCTGCTTCTTGGTTTCCCCCTTTACTATCTGACACCTTCCTCTCGAGCCTGGAACACACCCTTTTAGTCCCTGCTGGGCCTTCTGGCCCAGCCATGACTCCCACCTCCCCTGCACCAGCCAGGTTGGGTCAGTTTCCCAAATCACACCAGGCAGTGGTCCTTCTCCGGCTTGGAGACTAGGGCTGCGCGCTGGTGGATCACACCAGATCTATGACTGGGAACCGGGCATCTCAGGGGAAGCAGGGGGTGGGAGGGACACCTTCCGGCTTCACCTCTTCAAACTTCTCCGTCTTACACAGTCCATAGGACCGGAAGGACTCGGCGCTGGGGGGGATGAAGTGGATGGGGAAAGTGAAGACGCCCAGCTGCAGGACGCCCATGTCAAACTTGCGCAGGTGCGCGGTGTAGTATACTCGGATCCCCGACGAGTCGTACAGACCTGGGGCCGGCAGGACCAATCAGAGGAGGCGGGGGAACGGGTCACAGGCTGCGGAAAAAGAGGCCTGGGAAAGCAAGGGTGGGGCTGCGAGCAGGAGTCAGTGGGTCTCCCGCATCAATGCCTAGAGGACTCAGCCAGCCCCATCCACGGCCGCTTCCTCTAACGCTCTAGAGGCTCACCAGGCAGATTGTGAAAATTGCTGTAATGAATCTCCAGGCGGATCCACTGGGGGTCCAAGGGCGTCCCAATAGAAATGCCCACGTCGTCTGGAAACTGGTAACTCTGGTGGAAGGAGGGAGGTTTGGCAGCAAGAATGGCTGGGAAGTAGATGCAGGGGACCGCCCCCCCCACCAACCCACCGGCACTCACCCGTGTCTTCTCGCCTCCATCCCAGACCTCCCTTGTCTCCATCTTCCACCCATCCACCAGTCCCCATTGCCTGACCACACGTGTCCCCTTAGCCACCGATTTCCCTCATCACACGGACTCACTGCGCCCCCGACGGCCCAGCCCACGATGACCTGTGAGCAGAGGGAGAAGGCGGGGTCGGCCCCGTAGCAGTCGCTGATGCCGGTGGGGAGAGCACTGGCATTGCCGCAGGCATACACCAGGATGTGGTGCACAATTGTCTCGTTGTGCTGGACCAACTTGGGCTCGAACTGGGCACGGGATGCAAGACACAGCACGGTCAAGA
>SJYX01007106.1:61381-160928 GCA_006410675.1 Oreotragus oreotragus | reverse complement strand
AGTTCACGGTTCACGTATTGCTGAAGCCTGGCTTGGAGAATTTTGAGCATTGCTTTACTAGTGTGTGAGGTGAGTGCAATTGTGCGGTAGTTTGAGCATTCTTTGGCATTGCCTTTCTTTGGAATTGGAATGAAAACTGACCTTTTCCAGTCCTGTGGCCACTGCTGAGTTTTTCAAATTTGCTGGCATATTGAGTGCAGCACTTTCACAGCATCATCTTTCAGGATTTGAAACAGCTCAACTGGAATTCCATCACCTCCACTAGCTTTCTCTATTAGTAGGTTATATATCTTGATTTTTTCCCCCAATACTCTGATAATGTGTTCATAATCAGACCAACAGTCATTAATAATCAACAGTTCACATTTCTGATAAATTGAATGCAATCAGGGAAATAAGATCATATACACAACAGGTTAAAGTCAGTTAGATCAACATAGGATTGTACAAAAGAAGTAATAATAAAAATAAAGTCAATGAAATCATATAGAGTGTTATAGACTGACTGTATCTCCCCCAAATTTGTATCTTAAAACACATCCCCAATGTGATGATTTGGGGATGTGAGACCTCTGGCAGGTGATTAGATCATGAGGGCAAAGCCACCATAAATGGGATCAATGTCCTTATGAAAGAAACCCCAGAGGCTGCCCACCACATGAGGAGGTTGTAAGAAGATGACCAAGAATGAGGAAGCAGACTCTCACCAGACACCAAATCTGCCAGTGCCTTGATCGTGGACTTCCCAGTCTCCAGCACTGTGAGAAATAAATTCCTGTTGTTTATAAGTGGCCAGGTTTCTGGTTCTAAGATATGGATGTCAGTACATGACTCCGGCTTTCCTGCAGCTATGGCTACAAGGTTAAGCTAATGGCGCATCACCAAATTAAGAGAAACATTTAGGGCCATTCAAAACCATTATGATCAGTACCTTTTTTGGTTTTGAAATATGTGTACTTGTCTTCCTTTTGTTCAAAATAACTCCCTCTGCAACTGATGTCTCTCCCTCACACTGATCAAGGGACGTAATAATTGAATAGTACTTTATCCCACTCAAAGTGTTTTCATATCCATTACATCATTAGAGCTTCACAGTAACCCTGAGAAGAAGTAGATCAGGTGTCTGCCTGTGTTCATGCTGAAGAGGTAAGTAGCAGGAGAGGAGAGCATTCCCCCAACATGGAGGCGGAAGGATGGTTGTTTGGGAACAGGAAGGAAGAGAACAAAGAATAAACTTTGAAAGAATTACATAGCCTGAGGACATGACATAAACTGATTAGAACCAAATAGGTCCAAGATAGCTGAAAAGTCAACTTCCACTAGACCTTGAGCCTCAGTAATACATCAGCAAGCTAAATGACACATCCATCAACACCATGACAGTTTCAAGGCTGACTATCAAAGGCCAGAAAGTGGGTGGTGGCCCAGTTCCTGGAAATATCCGCCCCTTCCCCAAAATAGCTGGAATAATCTTCCCACTCATTAGCCTAGGAAATTACTCAGTCCATAAAAACTAACCATGCCTTATTTTGAAGTCACGCTTGCCTTCTGAGGTGGCCCACATGCTGTCTGTGGAGTGTGTTTCTCTCTTAAATGAATCCATTTCTTACCTACCACCTTGTCTCACTGAATTCTTTCTGCAATGAGACATCAAGAACCTGAGCTTCATAAAGTGCTAAATCTAAGTGTATGATCTCAGTTGGAAGATCGTGGGTTTTGGTTGGATTCAAGTCCTAGCATGGGGGTTCAAGTCGCAACCTGAGTTGCACGATTTCAGTTTCATCATAACCCTTAGTTCACCACCCACCCTCCACTTCGGCTCTCCTCCCAGCCACTATTAAACTTTGGAACACACTCAAATCTAGGCCTGACTCATGGAAACATTAGTCAACAAGCATACCAAGGACTTCCTCAGAAGAGTCTGGTTGAGAAATTTCCAGAATGACAGTGGCCAATATCCTTCAAAACAATGAGAGATATAAGTGATATTGGTTACTTTGGGCGAGGAAGGCTTACTGAGGGTATGTGAGTATGGTTCTGCGTTGTTGTATATTCTAGCTCGTGGCCTGGATATGATCAAATCATAGTTCATTGTACGGTATACCCTTAAAATCGGTACACTTTTCGGTACCAAGGTTATGGGTTCAATGAAAGTAGGAATTTTTAAAGGCTCAGATATCTTTCTCACTCCATCCTAGTTTAATCCTCCTTTTGTGTCTCAGCGTTTTACATTATTTTTCTCTCCTCTTCTAGGGTGAATCACTTTACTTATTAAAATGATACTACAGCAAAATGTTGGAAAATGATGTGCCTTGTGGTGGTGATTAAGTCAAATCAAACACATTTGTCACTGAAGTGATGGCCTCCAGCTGTTTATCTGGGAAATATAATTGAATACTAATTGGATCAACACTGTAAGTTGTCAGTTTTATATTCGCTAAGGTGTAGGCTAAAGTATGAGAGGGTGAATTTCTCTAAGTTTAAAATACAAACAGAATTTTTAATTTTTTTTCTTACTTATTTCTAATTGTTGGCTGTGTCACTGGGCATGTGGGATCTTAGTTCCCTGATCAGGGATTGAACTCAAGCCCACCTCGGGAAGCACAGAACCCTAACTGCTGAACCACCTGAGACATCCCCAAACCGAATTTTTAAAACGCAACCGAAGTCTTCCAAAGAATTTTGCATAGGTGATTTCATCCTCACTCCCACCAAAGAACAAACACAGATATTATTTACATGGTACAGTTGGTACTTTAACTCCACATGCAGTATGTTCACTACTTGCTTGAGAACTTACTAATATCAATGTATTTCACATTGAATTCGGCTCAGTTTTCACTTCCTGGAAACACTTGTTACATCCCTGCCCTCAAGCCACACTCACAATCAATTAGCAGTTCTCGAGATCTGGACAAAAAGGATAAAGGACTCCGAAAACTTCTGTTAAATAAAATATAAATGTATGATGTAAAAGACAATGATATTGCAAATGGAAGTGATGAGTTTAAATAAAATTGTTTTCCAGGAAGAACAAAATGTTTGATGACTTTCTATAACACTTCTGGAACATTCTAGGTGCTCTCTAAACTGAACCACAAGCTCGAGTTCCACACTGAGGAGGACTGTGAGAAACACAGTGGGAAAAACTAAAAAGCAGCAAACACAGCCCAGGAAAGACACCAAGATACGAGTGCACCTCTGTGGTCTACAGAGTTGCAGACGTGTAAGGTCCACTGTCCCTTTGTGGCTGTCGTCACTGTTTAGTCACTAAGCGGTGTCCAACTCTTTACAAGCCCATGGACCACAGCCCATCAGGCTTCTGATTTTTGGCCACACTGCTTAGCATGTGGGATCTTAGTTCCCCAACCAGGGATCAAACCTGCACTCCCTGCACTGAAAGGCAGAGTCTTAACCACTGGATCACCAGGAATTCCTTCTCCTGTTTATCTTTGCATGTGGCCCATCACCTTCCACTATTGAGAAAGCAGCCCCCGAACAAGCTGACACCACTTTGTGGTGAGAGAGAAGACAATGGATCACTGAGTTCAATTTCCCAACCACCCCTCCTGGGTAAGAGCTCACCTTCGTCTCCCGGATCAACATGAGTCTAGTCACTGATCAACAATTTTCATAAAATCTCCTTTCATTAGAACCAGTGAAATACACCATTAATAGATATTTTTTGATCCATCAAATCACCTTTCCCTTTTCCCCGCAACTATCTTTCCATTCAAAATTCTTTAAAATTACACACAAAGGGGGAAAAAATGTCGGTCTGTACGCGTGCTAATGACCTGTGTCCTCCGCAAGTGCAGTATCATGTCACACTTTTGTTTGACTCTCTGTTCTATGCTGTAGCACATGGTTGTTCTGCTCCATTGGCAGGTACAGCAGAACCAAAGGGATTATACACTTAGCATCTGGAAATACTCCACGAGCACCATAGACCAAAATCTGCTCCCTGTCTCTTCCCTTCTAGGCCAAGTAGGTAAAATAAGAAAAGTGGCCCCATTATAGGAAGCCCGCAGGCTAATTTAAATCTCAAATTCTAGGAGCCAGCAACTTGTTCTGGGGCTTTTAAACAAGGAAAGGACTTGGAAGGACTTACATGATAAGCTCTTAACATTGCCAGGTGCGTGCGTGCTAAGTCACTTCAGTCGTGTCCAACTCTTTGCAACCCCATGGACTATATATATATATACCCTGCCAGACTCCTCTGTCCATGGGATTCTCCAGGCAAGAATACTGGAGTGGGTTTTCCTACACTCCTCCAGGGAATCTTCCCATCCCAAGGATTGAACCCACATCTCTTATATCTCCTGCATTAGCAGGTAGTCCTTTACCACTAGTACCACATTCAAATGCTCAAATTCAGGGACTTCCCTGATGGTCCAGTGGTTAAGATTCTGCACTCCCAATGCAGGAGGCACAGGCTCAATCCCTGGTCAGGGTAGTAGATCCCACATGTCCCAACGAGAAGATTCCACAGGCTGCAACTAAGACCTGGTGCAGCCAAATAAATAAATAAATATTTTATAAAAAGGAAGAGCATGTGAAAGCAAAGAAGAAATTGCTTCTCTTCTGTCGTAAGGCAACACGAGCATCTGTTTCTGGTGTGATTTTTCTTCCCATGGTCACTCCAGAATTCCGCAGGCCTGGAGAGACAGAGCACTGACTCCCTGCTAACTAGCACACACATCATTTCCCAGGCCCTGGGGTCACATTACCCAGTCCTTATATATATATATACCCTGCCAGACTCCTCTGTCCATGGGATTCTCCAGGCAAGAATACTGGAGTGGGTTTTCCTACACTCCTCCAGGGAATCTTCCCATCCCAAGGATTGAACCCACATCTCTTATATCTCCTGCATTAGCAGGTAGTCCTTTACCACTAGTACCACATTCAAATGCTCAAATTCAGGGACTTCCCTGATGGTCCAGTGGTTAAGATTCTGCACTCCCAATGCAGGAGGCACAGGCTCAATCCCTGGTCAGGGTAGTAGATCCCACATGTCCCAACGAGAAGATTCCACAGGCTGCAACTAAGACCTGGTGCAGCCAAATAAATAAATAAATATTTTATAAAAAGGAAGAGCATGTGAAAGCAAAGAAGAAATTGCTTCTCTTCTGTCGTAAGGCAACACGAGCATCTGTTTCTGGTGTGATTTTTCTTCCCATGGTCACTCCAGAATTCCGCAGGCCTGGAGAGACAGAGCACTGACTCCCTGCTAACTAGCACACACATCATTTCCCAGGCCCTGGGGTCACATTACCCAGTCCATAGGCCCCAAGAGGGTTGGTGTGATGAACGTGTCTCAGGACGGACAGCCCTGGGAACTGCCCTGCCCAGTTGCCACAGAACCGCCTCATCACGCCTGTGTGTAATTTACACTGGTCAAGGGAAATCATTGCTGGCTATTGATTCTAGATGAAGATGAGGCAAAGGGAACAAATACAGCCCAGTAATAACACCATGCAAGGGAAAGCCGGGAAGAGAGACTACAGGGTTCATTTCATTCCTCCGTGATCAATAGGCTCTTTTTTGAAACGCATCATTCCCAGATCCCAAGAGCATGGGCGTGGCCTGGGAGCTCATGGCTCCCAGGTGTCCCCTTACTTCTGCACTTATCCTAATGGATGCAGACTAGGCTTTGTACAGTTTGGGAGGTGGATTCCCAAGAAGTGCAGCAAAGGAAAGTAGTTCCAGCCTGGATTCCTCCACTGCTGGAGGAAGGCATGACAACCCACTCCAGTCTTCTTGCCTGGAGTATCCCATGGACAGAGGAGCCTGGNTCTGCACTTATCCTAATGGATGCAGACTAGGCTTTGTACAGTTTGGGAGGTGGATTCCCAAGAAGTGCAGCAAAGGAAAGTAGTTCCAGCCTGGATTCCTCCACTGCTGGAGGAAGGCATGACAACCCACTCCAGTCTTCTTGCCTGGAGTATCCCATGGACAGAGGAGCCTGGCGGGCTACAGTCCACAGGGTCACAAAGAGTTGGACACGACTGAAGTGACTTAGCGTGCATGCATGAACACAGGCAATCCTCCACTGGGAGCAGATGTAGGCTTTCTAATCTCCCATCCTACTCACCTTTCTCCCCTTCTCCACACCCCCTCTTCCTGTTTATGACTTTCTTTTCACCAGTATTAAATTAGATGATTCATTCCACTACACTAGTATTAAGAAAAGAGCAAGCGAGACAGACATTGGGAGGAAGGGAACAGGGGGTGGGAATTAGGGGAAGAGAGAGCGCATCTTCTTCTTCTTTGGGGGGCCTTTTTTCATTATCCCACCCCCTCAGTGAAGTCTCTGAGTACCTTGCCTCTGGCAACAAGTAGTCAGAAGAAAGGACCAAAAAAAAAAGAGGAAATTGCCAAATCTCAAGCTGTGTCTGCCACTAATGGAGAAGCTTTGGTTGTGAAGAAATGGCAATTGAGATTAGGGTTAGAGTGAGCACCTACTGTGAAACACAGAGGACTCAATGCTCTGTGGGGACAAAAAGAGGATGTATGTATGTGTACCGCTGGTTCACGTTGCTGTAGAGCAAAAAGAACACAACTACAATAAAAAATTAATTAATAACATTTTTATAAAGACCTAAGTAAGAATGTAGTGTGAGGCTCAGGAAGTCTTTCTGCCTGGCTAGGAAAGGTGTGGAGGTGAAGTGGGTCAGTGGGTATCAACAGGAAGAAGCCGAGACATCCCACTGGTCAACTGCCAAATTGTAATGCAAATTAGATCTCATCCATTGTAAGTATTGAGCAGTATCTCCCCAAAGCCATACCCGGATTCATTTTTTGATAACTGACTGTGGTGTATAGAAGACACTGTGCTGTGCTTAGTCACTCAGTCGTATCAGACTCTTTGCGATCCCATGGACTGTAGCCCGCCAGGCTCTTCTGTCCATGGAGATTCAACAGGCAAGAATACTGGAATGGGTTGCCATGCCCTCCTCCAGGGGATTTTCCTGACCCAGGGATGGAACCGAGGTCTCCCACATTGCAGGCGAATTGTTTACTTCCCCTCAGACTCTTTGCGATCCCATGGACTGTAGCCCGCCAGGCTCTTCTGTCCATGGAGATTCAACAGGCAAGAATACTGGAATGGGTTGCCATGCCCTCCTCCAGGGGATTTTCCTGACCCAGGGATGGAACCGAGGTCTCCCACATTGCAGGCGAATTGTTTACTTCCCCACCAGGGAAGCCCAAGAATACTGGAGTGGGTAGCCTATCCCTTCTCCAGGGGAACTTGCCAGCCCAGGAATTGAAACAGGCCCTCCTGCACTGCAGGCAGCTTCTTTACCAGCTGAACTGCCAGAGAAGCCCTGGCAGTTTTTTAAGCATGGAGTGCCAGAAAAATGCATGGCCAAAGGAAAAGGAATCATTTTTTTCTTTTTCTTTCTTTAGGTGAGGCAATACTTTTGTGCTTCTTATGCATGGTTTTGGGGAAGGCAATGGCACCCCACCCCAGTACTCTTGCCTGGAAAATCCAATGGACGGAGGAGCCTGGTGGGCTGCAGTCCATGGGGTTGCTAACAGTCGGACAGACTGAGCGACTTCACTTTCACTTTTCTCTTTCATGCATTGGAGAAGGAAATGGCAACCCACTCCAGTATTCTTGCCTGGAGAATCCCAGGGATGGGGGAGCCTGGTGGGCTGCCGTCTATGGGGTCACACAGAGTCGGACACGACTGAAGTGACTTAGCAGCAGCAGCATGCATGGTTTTTCTTTTCATTCAGTAAAAATAATTAGTACTCCTGGCTGCTTGTGTCAAAAGAGATTCTTCCAGAATATCTTGACAAATCAAGGGCTAACCTCCCTACACATACATTCATGACATGAATTACGTTGATGAAGAATTGATTGAGTTCCCACAATATGCAAGGCAAGTAAGACTGGACATCAGTTCACTAGTTAATAATGAATGGCACACTGTTAACCTTTTAATATCAAGAATAACCAAAAATTTCCACCCCATAACCAGCCACTTGTCCTTTCAGGCCCATGTTCTGGCTCTGAAAGGGCAGCAAGGAACACTTGAGGAAGAACGACTTCTCACAAACACTACCTTCAGTGTTTTAAGTTCCCTCCAGGAACTTCCCAACCAGGCTGTTGTACCCAGAATGACGCCTGGGACACAAGAGGTGTCACTAAAGCATGGAAGACTGTGGAGGTCAGGCCTGGAAGGCTACTCAGTGGGCCCCAAAGTCACGTGCTCATACTCAGTTACTTCCAGAACACTTGGAAAACAGAAGCGAACATTGAGAGAACAATGATCCTATGCCAGGCACTGACTTCACACTCATCATTTCCTTATAACTCTCAACGGCCCCTGGAGGAAATTCATTTTACTGATGAGCGAACAGGCACAGGAGGTGAAGGGACTCATCATGATCTCTGATGCTCTCATGCTCCCCTCGGAAGCAGCACTGATGCTCCAGCTGACTTTGGGGAGAGCCTGGCGCACTGAAGAATCACGAAGCCAAATCCTAAGAGAGAAGCATCAAGGTGGTACCCATCTCTACTCTCAGGAAACCCTGAGAGCACATCCTGAAGAGGATTCAGGGATGTTTTCTCATCCAAACCAATGACACCATAAGGCCCACTTGGCACCAACACTCCACCCAGCAGGGGCCCAAAGGATTCCCATAATTCCCTCAGCAGCCAACAGTAGTCAGTTAATTTTTACTATCATGATTCATACTCCTTGGTATGTAAGAAAAACCAACTTCCTACCCCTCCAGAGGACACAATATTTGAGAGAGTGCTACAGCCCCAAAGGCTCTTTTGTTTTTTCAGTTCACCAGCCCTTTATTATTATTATTATTAAGAGACTATCATGACCAGGGCAGTACCAGGCACTTGTAAAATAATGGTGGACAACACAGACATGCTCTCTGCCTTCAGTTTACAGTCCAGCAGTTATTTCAATAGAGGCACTGCCAACCTAGAAAGTGCCGGAGAGGAAAACAAGTGGGTACAAGGTTAAGAAATCACATAACAAGATTTTTTTTAAAAAATCAGTGGTAATTTTTGAATATACTAGTGGTTACCAGTGGGGAGAGAGAAGTGGGAGGGGCAAGATAGGGGTGTGGGATTAAGAGCCACAAACTCCTGTTCATGAAATAAATGATTGGGACTTCCCTGGTGGTCCAGTGGCTAAGACCTCACGTTCCCAATGCAGAGAGCTTGAGCTCCATCCCTGGTCAGGCAACTAGATCCCACAGGATGCAACTAAGAGTCTACATGTGACAAACTAAAGACCCCACATTCCACAAAAGGATCTAAGATCCTGTGTGCCACAACTAATACCCGGCACAGCCAAATAAGTAAATATACTTAAAAAAAAATAAGATGAATGAGCAACAAGGATATATTATACAGCACAGAGAAATTTAGCCATTATTTTGTCATAACTTTAGAGAACAATCTATAAAAATATTGAATCAACTATGCTGTACCTCTGAAACTAATATCATATCATTATATTGTTAAAAAAGAAAAACTGTGATTTTTGAAACTGGATAATAAGCACATGGGGTAATTTCCTACTATTCTCTGTATTTTGGGGTGTGTCTGAAAAAATTCTGTCAGTCTTACTAAAAATGAACTAAACATGTCATGTGTTGCCCAAGACATTAAAGCTGCTGCTGCTAAGCCACTTCAGTCGTGTCCGACTCTGTGAGACCCCATAGACGGCAGCCCATCAGGCTCCACCGTCCCTGGGATTCTCCAGGCAAGAACACTGGAGCGGGTTGCAATTTCCTTCTCCAATGCATGCCAGTGAAAAGTGAAAGTGAAGTCGCTCAGTCGTGACCGACTCTTAGCAACCCCATGGACTGCAGCCTACCAGGATCCTCCATCTATGGGACATTAATGAATACCCCTTAAATTGTTCTGCACTTTTGAAACCAACGTGGTTACAGTCAGTCCTCCTAGGAGTGGTGTCAGGGGAAGTGATAACTCCTCCTGTGTTATGAATGAGAAAAAGACAGGATTCATAAGACGCTCAGAGCTGGAAGGGACCCAAGAATTCAATTCTCCATCCTAAGGTTTGACTTAATTGCAATCCCATCCATCACAACACATTAAGATAGTTTGAGCCCAATGTGAATAAAAACTTTTTGAAGTCTGAAAATGATATAGGCATCCTTGGAAAGAGAGTGCATCTCTGGCCTTGTGAGTATCAAGCAGAAGAGGGAACCATGGATTGAAAAGCAACAAGAGAGGTAATTTGCTGGTGGCCCAGCAGTTAAGAATCCACCTGCCAATGCAGGGGATGAGGGGTCCATCCCTGGTCTGGGAACTAGAATCCCACATGCCAAGGGGCAACTAAGCCCATGTGCCACAACTACTCAGCCCAGGAGCTGCAACTACTGAACCCTGTCCGCCTAGAACCCATGCTCCACAATGGGAGAGGCCACCACAGGGAGAGGCGTGTGCACCACAGTGAGAGGGTAGACCCCCGTCCACCCCACCGAGAGAAGACCCGTGCACAGCAAGGAAGACCCGGCACAGCCAAAACAGAGAAAAGCAACAAGGGAGCCCTCCAACTATTAGTTTGCCACGGTGCTGAGGATTTCAGAAGGTTTCTTTGTGTTTCCTCGGTGGTTCCTTCCTGGGGAGAAGCAAGGAGCGCCATCCTCCATGTAGGACTTTGCTCCCCACTTGTGTATCAGGAGGAAAGAACACCGAAAGGAAGACGACCCCCATTTAGCGAGCAGGAACACGCCGCTGTGCACCTGCTGAGTTTATCTGCCTTATCCTGCCTAATCTTCGCGTGAACCTAGCAGGTAAATACCATAATTATACCAAAACACAGGCACGCAGAATTAAAGTGACAAAGTAAAGCGACAGAAGACTCTCCGAAAGCATCTTCACACTCACCTTCAGTTGACGGACAGACACCACCTTCCTGGGACGCTCTGCGGGCCTCTGCTTGTTTAGAATTCTCTAGCACCCAGGGAGGCCAGCCCAAGACAGACACGGGCACTTACGGAGTGGAACGCAAAAACAAAGACACCTGCAGAGCCAATTAGTGACTTAAAATTCCACTCCAAAACCTGTTGGTTCCCTGAGCTGAAGTTGTGAGCTTTGATCACAGTCACTAACCCGGAACAGCCCCGGCTGGCCTCGGTTCCCCGCAGGGAACTGTAAACATTCTCGTGGAAGTGCAAACATATCGCTTAGGGTCTAAAACGGCCTGCAATGGAGGCAGAATTTCTTTTGGAAACAAGCTTCCCTAAAAACGTCAAGGTTGTTGTTTTTACCGCCCAAGTGAATGATCTTTCCGAGGGCAGCCGGGAGTCCTCTCCTGGTATTGACAGCACCCGCAGAGCAGATGAAAAATGGAATGTGCATTTTATTTCCCTACTGAACTCCTGCCGGCTCCACTTTGAGGCGTCAGCGCCTCCCCGACTGGGGAGGTGAGTGTCACCTGCTATAGTTTTTCTCTGAAAGGGAGGTGGATAGGTGAGGTGGAGAAGGTGTAATTACAGGTGGAGCCTGGAGCATCTTAGACTGTGATACCTGGCGAGGCTCTCTCTCCAAGGGCAGCCCTGAAAGAAAGATGCTTCCCCACCACCTTTATCAAAACCGCTGTCAGGGGAGCACCCCTGTTATTAAATACTGCTCGGCTCGGCTGCTTGGGAGGCATAATCACAGGTGGTAGACCCCGAGGGGAAGCTGTTCAAGGAAAGGAGAAAGAAAACACAAGGATGAGCTGACTAACAACATATAAATGAAGTGTAAAAATTCGATTAGGGACGTAGGAAGGTGAAAGGAAATGAAGAAATGGGGGTGTCAGGGTGCAAGGGGACTCTGGATCTCTGTTTTAGTCCTTGCATGGGTGGTTGAGAGTCCTTTGTTTTTCAGTCCTTGGTGGGGGAAAGCAGAAGATGGTAGAAAGGTGAGACACAGGGGAGAACGTGGTCCTGGCAAAGCCACATGGCCCTGACCTACCTGCTAATTCACTTCAGTGAAGTAACAGGAAAGGATCAAAAAAAAGACTAGAAAGCTGTCGGCAGTGTATCTGACCTGGCCTTTGGCAGGTGCATCAAAACTGCACATGACCTCAAAAGATCCAGGCACTAGTATCAGGTAGGGTTTGTGACCCCAGAGTCTTCCTCAGGATGGACCAGTGATCTAAAGGCAGTTCTCGGTCACCAAAGAAGATTATCTTGGAGGGTGCATGCTCAGTCGTGTCCACCTCTTTTGCAACCCCATGGGCTGTAGCCCACCAGGCTCCTCTGTCCATGGGATTTGCCAGGCAAGAATACTGGANAAGGCAGTTCTCGGTCACCAAAGAAGATTATCTTGGAGGGTGCATGCTCAGTCGTGTCCACCTCTTTTGCAACCCCATGGGCTGTAGCCCACCAGGCTCCTCTGTCCATGGGATTTGCCAGGCAAGAATACTGGAGTGGGTTGCCATTCTCTACTCCAGAGGCTCTTCCCAACCTAGAGATTGAACCAGAGTCTCCTGCATCTCCTGCATCGGCAGACAGATTCTTTACCCCTGTGTCACCTGGGAAGCCCCTATCTGGGAGCAGTGGTTAGCAAACACTACTGCCCATTGGAATCACCTGTGGGGCTTTAAAAATAACTCAGTGTCCAGGCCTCACTCCAGGCTAATTAAAGCAGAATGCCTGGGGGTGGGGTGCAGGCATCCCCACTTCTTTTGAAGCTCTTTCCCAATGATTCTAATGTCTAGCCAGGCTGGAGCCATTCCTCTATTTCCTTAGAGGAAATAGGGCTGAGAATATTTGTCCCCACCGGTCACCCAGAAAAGCAGCCATCACTGAGTCTTTACTGAGTGCCAAGGTAATGAGTTAAGTGCTGACAGGAACACAATGCAGAATAAGACAGCCTCTGCCCAGTTTACAAATGCAGTGAGGGAGCAAACTGACGTCTGGAATGGAGGGGAGCTCAATAAATATATATGAAATAAAAGAGTGAATGACTAAGTAAGTGAATGGCTTGGCACTAGTAAAAGAATAAAGGAAATACATGAAAAAACAGACAAGTGTGCAGAGTGAGGAAGGGTCAGTGGGGTGGCAGGGGTGGGGGGAGTCTTTGTAAAGGTAGCATTTCAATACAAAGGTAATATTTGAATTGGGCTTTGAAGGATGGGGAGTAATAACATTAAACATTTGTTCGGAGCTTAAAGTTGATCAGTGTTTTACATACATTAACTCATTTAGTGGTTTTCAATTGCCCTTGAAGTTGGCATTTTAACCCTGGACTGTAGAAGGGAGGGAAGGTCAAATGACCTGGTCAAGGTCAGGTAGCCAGTGAGCAAGGGAGCCACTGAGGATGACACTGTTGATGACTCGCCTCCTAAGTCACTTAAGGGGAGGGACATTCTAGGCCAAGACAACAGTATAAGAGAGATACAGGTGCTCCAGTTCTGGGCATGTGACTTGCATGGGGAAGGCTGACTGCTTTATAAAAGGAATGTCCCTTTTAGGAACAGAATTGTGAATGCAAGAAGAAGGGCAGATTGGAAAGCTGAGATTTCGGTGAAGGTGTCCCCAGAGAGCCCCAAACCCTCAGAGAAACTGATGAACATTTCTCTTGAGGCCCCTGTCATGTCCCTCAGGACGTTCTTCTTGAATGAACTTGTCTCATCTCTCTTCTTTTTCAACAAGTTCTTTGGCCAGACACTGGCCACACTCATATTTTAATTTCTCTGAAACCCAGCCAGGATGAATATGTTTTCTGAATCCTGTAGTTTATATGACTCAGGGGGAACTTCTTGAAGGAAACCAGTAAAACTATAAACACTAGATTGAGTAAAAAGTGAATATTTTTTTAGAATGAAAAAGAAACTCACAACAAAATGCAAATTTTAAAAACTGATAAATATAACAAAACCCCAAAAATAACATATATTTTTTTTCCTCATAGTGAAAAAGTGAAAAAATATTTTGCCTGATAGTGAAAAAGTACAAAAGTATTGTAGCCCACCAGGCTCCTCTTTCCATGGAATTCTCCAGGCAAGAATACTAGAGTGGGTAGCCATGCCCTTCTCCAGGGAATCTTTCCAACCCAGGTATTGAACCCAAGTCTTCTGCATTGCAGGCAGATTCTTTACCATCTGTGCCACCAGGGAAGCCCCAACTGCTTAATCAGTTCAGTTCAGTCACTCAGTCGTGTCCGACTCTTTGCGACCCCAGGAATTGCAGCATGCCAGGCCTCCCTGTCCATCACCAACTCCCGGAGTTGACCCAAACTCTTGTCCATCAAGGCAGTGATGCCTTCCAGCCATCTCATCCTCTGTCGTCCCCTTCTCCTCCTGCACCCAATCCCTCCCAGCATCAGAGTCTTTTCCAATGAGTCAACTCTTCACACGAGGTGGCCAAAGTATTGGAGTTTCAGCATCAGTCCCCTTCCAAAGAACACCCAGGACTGATCTCCTTTAGGATGGATTGGTTGGATCTCCTTGCAGTCCAAGGGACTCCCAAGAGTCTTCTCCAACATCACAGTTCAAAAGCATCAGTTCTTCAGTGCTCAGCTTTCTTTACATCCATACATGACCACTGGAAAAACTATAGCCTTGACTAGACAGACCTTTGTTGGCAAAGTAATGTCTCTGCTTTTTAATATGCTATCTAGGTTGGTCATAACTTCCCTTCCAAGGAGTAAGCGTCTTTTAATTTCATGGCTGCAGTCACCATCTGCAGTGATTTTAGAGCCCCAAGAAATAAAGTCTGCCACTGTTTTCCCATCTATTTCCCATGAAGTGATGGGACCAGATGCCAGGATCTTCGTTTTCTGAATGTTGAGCTTTAAGCCAACTTTTTCACTCTCTTCTTTCACTTTCATCAAAAGGCTTTTTAGTTCCTCTTCACTTTCTGCCATAAGGGTGGTGTCATCTGCATATCTGAGGTTATTGATATCTCTCCCAGCAGTCTTGATTCCAGCTTGTGCTTCTTCCAATCCTCCTAATGCCTCTCTGTAAAATTTTTTTAACCACCAATTTTTAACTGCATAATCTTTGATTGTCTTTTCATATGATAAAAATTTTGTTATACCTTTTTCAATAGCGATCATGGCTGACCAAGACTTGTTTTGTGTTATCAAGAGTTTTGAAAGGTTTATTTGAGCATCACAACTTGTCAATGGGAATGTTACATTTATCAAGTTATTTCCTAAAATAGCTGTAAGATTTGGGGACATCACAAGTGTTCTTGTTCATAGACATATCTTAAATACCCTTGATTTGATGACCCCTATTTACCAATGTAAATAAAGCAATCCTAAAGGAAATCAATCCTGAATATTCATTGGAAGGACTGATGCTGAAGCTGAGGTTCCAATACTTTGGCCACCTAACTTGAAGAGCTGACTCATTAGAAAAGACCCTGATGCTGGAAAAGACCGAAGGCAGGAGGAGAAGGAGACAGCCGAGGATGAGATGGTTGGATGGCATCACTGACTCAATGGACATGAGTTTGAGCAAGCTCCGGGAGATGGTNCTTTGGCCACCTAACTTGAAGAGCTGACTCATTAGAAAAGACCCTGATGCTGGAAAAGACCGAAGGCAGGAGGAGAAGGAGACAGCCGAGGATGAGATGGTTGGATGGCATCACTGACTCAATGGACATGAGTTTGAGCAAGCTCCGGGAGATGGTGAAGGACAGGGACGCCTGGCGTGCTGCAGTCCATGGGGTCGCAAAGAGTCAGGCACGACTGAGCAACTGAACAGCAGCAAAGTTTACCAATGTGTCACAAATGTCCTCGTTGCAAGAGTGTGGTAAGTTTTATTTACAGGAAGGAACTCCATTTGGTCTAAACATGGAGAGCAATCAACCCTTTGCTAACAATTTTACCTGTCTGATACTTGAATTTTCCCCAGACTAGGTTATGACTGTACATTTCAAATCTTCTTTCTTCCCCATTTCTTACTTGTTCCTGGTTCTGGGTTCTGTGGGATATGATCATATTACTATATGACTTCTGGTCTTGTACTGTGAAATGGAGTATTTCCTGCCATGTCAGTAAAGAAGGATGTCACAGCCATCAGCAATTTCAGGCCTCCAAATGTGCATTTCTGAGCCCCAAGGTTGTCCCAAAGAGAGGACAATGTCTGCAATCCAGCAGCTATCGGCTGCCAGCTGCCCACCTGAAAAACCAAGAAAGATGCTGGCCCCAGAGAGCTGAGATGCATATGAAAGGAATGATCTCAGTAAGCCAGGACGCTTGCCTCTTCCTGTGCACGGAAGAGCACTAAATTCCTTAACTTGACACATCTGGTTTTCCTTGATGAATAATAATCTTTAATGTTCAGACTACCTGCCCCCTTTGTTGCAAACTTCTGTATAACCTGACTCCTTCCACCGCCTCCTGAGAGCAGTTTCTCAAGGTTACTTGAGATGCTGTCTCATAGGTTTGAAGTCCTAAACATTCCCACCAAATAAGACATAACTCTCAATTTCTAGGTTGTGACTATTTTTTTCAGTCGACAGTACCATCGTGTCATGATACCAGGTAAATCAATACCATGGAGGTTAACAGTATTCCTGGAAGCCATACCTACAAAGGGGAAGGCAATGGCACCCCACCCCAGTATTCTTGCCTGGAAAATCCAATGGACAGAGTAGCCTGGTGGGCTGCAGTCCATGGGGTCGCTAACAGTCGGACAGACTGAGCGACTTCACTTTCACTTTTCTCTTTCATGCATTGGAGAAGGAAATGGCAACTCATTCCAGTATTCTTGCCTGGAGAATCCCAGGGATGGGGGAGCCTGGTGGGCTGCCGTCTATGGGGTCACACAGAGTCAGACACGACTGAAGTGACTTAGCAGCATTAGCAGTAGTAGCATACCTACAAAAGGAAGGCAAGAACCTGACTATGCTTATAAATGAGCAAACTACATCTATCCATACCTCTAAACTCAGTTGAAAATGCATACCACCTCAATTTCTCCTTCAGATGGTTAAAAAAAAAAAGATGACCACTCCTCCAATGACACCCAACTCAAGTGGAAGGAAGCATAATATCATGAAAGGGAGGTCAGAGATGAAAGAGGCAGGACTCTTAATCAATCCTGTTATAATAGCTCAGGTTTACAAATTTAGCAAAAACATACAACCATGGGGATGCATTGCAATCCAGGCCTCATCAAGGCCTTAGAAGAGACTCAGGTGAGAGAAGAGTTAGAAGTTTCAGTTTCAACAGTGTTGTAGCCACGCGTTCCGGGAAACAAACTCACTCAGAAGGACAATGCAGATAGTGGAGTGCAGTTTATTACACTGGCGGGCCCAAGGCAGAGTCTCCTCTTAGCCAAGGACTCCGACCAGTTTCTGTGAAAACATTATATACCCTAAGTGTACATGCTCAAACCCACCTCCCCAAATTCTCTGAAACTTGTCTGAACAAAGGAAAGGAAAGATACAAAGTTAACCCATGATTCGTATGCCTTAAGCCTAGGTAGTTAACAGTGGACAATTATCAATAGGCCTGTGTTCATAAGCCAATAAGCGTAATAGAATTTATGATTCTGTTCGGTTACACAGATAATTACAGTATTCTTTTAGGCGATGGAGAGTCTAGATATGAGCCCTGGGGCTCTTCCATCTGGGGGGGTCTGGTTTTCCAGTTGGTGCATCATTTCCATAGATACTAGGCATATAGCTCAAAGTCCACAGTGCAGCCCAAGATGGAGTTCTGCTTTCAAGATGGAAAGCAGAACTGTTCTGTTTCCTCCTTCAACAGCTTCAGAGTGTCTATAGATTTGCCTCTGGACATATTCCTGTGCTTTTCAGAGAATAAGTACTGAATGAATGAATGCCTTTTATGCTAGGCTGGGATCTGGGTTCCTAGAACCCTCCAACAAGTGGGAGAAACCTGCAGGAACACCCTTTTTCATTCTTGCCCCGAGGTGTCAGGTCTGGCTCTGAGCCATGCCCAGAACTGAGCATCGTTTCAGGGCTGATCTGACCCATGTAGGCAGGCAGAGTAGACCCCTCACCTATTTCAAGCCAGCTTATTTGCCTCTATTGATCCTAATGAAAGTCACTATATTGTGGGGTTTTTTTTTTTTTCTTTCTTTCTCTTTGGCGACTTTCTTAAGACATTGATGCACACTCAGCTTTTAGTCAACTAAAATCTTTTCACTTTTCACACTCACTAAACCAGATATCCTCCAAGCTGTAAATGAGCAATTTTAGGTGCTGTGATGGTTAATTTTATGTGACTGAGCTAAGGGATGCTCTGGGAGCTAGGAAAACATTATTTCTGGCTGTGTCTGCGAGAATGTTTCTGGAAGAGGTTAGCATTTGAGTTGGTGGGCTGAGTAAAGAAGATAGCCCTCACCAATGCAGGTGGGCATCATCCAGTCTGTCAAGGAGCCAGAATAGAACAAAAAAGCAGAGGAAGGGTGAATTTGCTTTCTTTGCTTGCACTGGATTACAGCATGTGGGATCTAGTTCCCTGACCAGGGAACAAACCTGTGCCCCCTGCATTGAGAGTATGGAGTCTTAGCCACTGGATTACCAGAGAAGACACAATTCTATGGTAGCTGGCTCCCAAGAGGGAGTAACCAAAAGCTGCTGAGCCAGCAAAGAGCAAAGCCTAGAAGTAGCAGAGTCAGTTCCATGGTACTCCGTTTGTCACCACTGTCACAGGGCCACCACGAGTCAGAGGGGTGCAGACTCTCCACTTCTTGATGGAGTAGGACAGACACATTTCAGATGAAAGATTGTTCTAGCTACCTTTCCCACAGATCAGAACTTTGATTTCCAGAACCCTATTCTCTTCTATTTCCCACCAAACAATACCCCTTGATCTGGAACAAATACAAACAGTGCATAAATCCCACCTTCAGTCCAGTTCAGTCAGTTCAGTCACTCAGTCTTGTCCGATTCTTTGCGACCCCATGGATCACAGCACCCCAGGCTTCCCTGTCTATCACTAACTCCCAGAGTTTACTCAAACTCATGTCCATTGAGTCGGTGATGCCATCCAACCATCTCAGCCTCTGTCGTCTCCTTTTCCTCCTGCCTTCAATCTTCCCCAGCATCAGGGTCTTTTCCAATGAGTCAGTTCTTCGCATCAGGTGGCCAAAGTATTGGAGCTTTAGCTTCAGCACCAGTCCTTCCAGTGAATATTCCGGACTGATTTCCTTTAGGATGGACTGGTTGGATCAGTCCAAGGGACTCTCAAGAGTCTTCCCCAACACCACAGTTCAAAAGTATCAATTCTTCAGCGCTCAGCTTTCTTTATAGTCCAACTCTCACATCCATATATGACTACTGGAAAAACCGTAGCTTTGACTAGATGGACCTCTGTTAGCAAAGTAATGTCTGTTTTTTAATATACTGTCTAGGTTGGTCATAGATTTCTTCCAAGGAGCAAGCGTTTTTTAAAATTTCATGGCTGCAGTCACCATCTAGAGTGATTTTGGAGCCCCAAAATATAAAGTCTCTCACTGTTTCCATTGCTTCTCCATCTATTTGCCATGAAGTGATGTGACCAGATGCCATGATCTTAGTTTTGTGAATGTTGAGTTCTAAGACAACTTTTTCACTCTCCTCTTTCACTTTCATCAAGAGGTTTTTTAGTTTTTCTTTGCTTTCTGCCATAAGCGTGGTGTCATCTGCATACCTGAGGTTATTGATATTTCTCCCAGCAATCTTGATCCCAGTTTGTGCTTCTTCCAGCCCAGCATTTCTCATGATGTACTCTTTATATAAGTTAAATGAGCAGGGTGACAATATACAGCCTTGAGGTACTCCTTTCCCAATTTGGAACCAGTCTGTTGTTCCATGTACAGTTCTAACCGTTGCTTCCTGACCTGCATACAAATTTTTCAAGAGGCAGGTCAGGTGGTCTGATATTCCCATCTCTTGAAGCATTTTCCACAGTTTGTCGTGATCTGCTGTGATTCATGGGGTCGCAAAGAGTCGGACACGACTGAGCGACTGAACTGAAATGAAATGCGCTGAACTGACACAGTCAAAGGCTTTGACATATTTAATAAAGCATAAGTAGATGTTTTTCTGGAACTCTCTTGCTTTTTTGATGATCCAACGAATGTTGGCATTTTGATCTCTGGTTCCTCTGCCATTTATATATATTTTTTTAATATAAATTTATTTATTTTAACTGGAGGTTAATTACTTTACAATATTGTATTGGTTTTGCCATACATCAACATGTATCCACCACAGGAATACACGTGTTCCCCATCCTGAACCCCCTTCTAATCCAGCTTGAACATCTGGAATTTCACAGTTCACATACTATTGAAGCCTGGCTGGGAGAATTTTAAGCATTACTTTACTAGCATGTGAGATGAGTGCAGTTGTGTGGTAGTTTGAGCATTCTTTGGCATTGCCTTTCTTTGGGATTGGAATGAAAACTGACCTTTTTCCAGTCCTTTAGCCATTGCTGAGTTTTCCAAATTTGTTGGCATATTGAGTGTAGCACTTTCACAGCATCATCTTTTAGGATTTGAAACAGCTCAACTGGAATTCCATCACCTCCACTAGCTTTGTTCATAGTGATGCTTCCTAAGGCCCACTTGACTTCACATTCCAGGATGCCTGGCTCTAGGTGAGTGATCACACCATCATGATTATCTGGATCATGAAGATCTTTTTTGTAAAGTCTTCTGTGTATTCTTGCCACCTCTTCTTAATATCTTCTGCTTCTGTTAGGTCCATACCATTTCTGTCCTTTATTTCATCTTTGCAGGCATCTTTTATTCATCTTTACATGAAATGTTTCCTTGATATCTCTAATTTTCTTGAAGAGATCTATTGCCTTTCCCACTCTATTGTCTTCCTCTAGTTCTCTGCATTGATCACTGAGGAAGGCTTTCTTATTTCTCCTTGCTATTCTTTGGAACTCTGCATTCAAATGGGTATATCTTTCCTTTTCTCCTTTGCCTTTCGCTTCTCTTCTTTTTACAACTATTTCTAAGGCCTCCTCAGACAAACACCCACCTTAGCAGAACATAAGTGATTTACACACAATTACATGCAGCCTCTGTATAATAGTTTTCCCCAAGAAAACAGTTAAAATGTAGTACCATTTTTAGCAATTATAAATTCACAAGTTGGTAGTAAATATGTTTTTTAAACCAGTAAAATATACCTTCAGAATCAGTTCATTTGGGATTTGTAGTGATTTTAGAAATATGTTTGTGAATCGCCTTATCAATGCTCATAAAAATTAGAAGGGAGATGTTTAATCTACTTGAGAAAATTAATTCTGGATATTTGGCAATCAGTTTATCAGCATCATTTTCGTGTAAACACTGTGCTTATCAATGATTCTTATCTAGTCATTAAAGCGGGCCTTGTATTTGGCTAAGCGCTTGTCATAATTTCACAATTTTCACTCACTCAGACTGGCCACCCTCCAAGATATTCCAATTAAGAGTTTATTACTCTGTCACACTTACAGGGGCCTGAGTCGACATATAGTTAAATTCTATCTAGAGGACATATCCCAGGCTGCAGCTGTTCTGCTTCTCTGGGATTTTTTTCATCTTGTTTTTCTAATGAAAATAATCTATTGATCCTGTTCATAAGAGGAGCACACAGCTCCAAACCATTACCTCCTGGCAGTAACTAATTTTTGAGTCCTCTCTGCTTCACCACACTCCTTAATGGCAGTTGAATAAATAGCTAACATGCAGGCTTCTCAGTCCTTTCTGAAGGATAGTATCTTCCAACAAGAGAGCAAAGGGGTAAAAAAAAAAAAAAAAAAAAAGAATATTTGCAAGGCATCAAACTGTGTGTCAAGGTGAACACTAGACCTGGTGCTCTCAGGGTCTCCACCCTTAAGCGGCTCCTAGCACAGCAGCGCAGATAATACCAAGCCACCCTAAGGGTAAGTCTGCACAGCTGGGCAAGAACCAGGCCTCCCACTCTCTCAAGAAACAGCTCACAGGACCTGGGGTGGACATGTGACCCAAAGGCAGCCAGTGTGACCTAAGGCTCTGCTCAGACAGATAAACAGGTTCAATCTAATTCTCACCAGAATTTTCAGTAACAGGCATAGAAACTTGCCAGTAGGAGTGATAAGCTCTGGAGTTGACAGGTCACATAGATTTAGGGACCAAGGCAGACATTTTTCCAGAAAAAGTCAATCTGTAGAAGGAATAGAATGGGCAATCCAGCAGCACAGGACCCCAGGGAGAGACAGAGATAGAGAACAAAACCTCCATTGTCATCTGTTTCCCAGCCAGAGTGACTGAGAGGCTGGTTCTACTCGGAAATTTTTTTTCTTGGATTCTGTGAGCTTTCTTTACAAGAAGCACCAAAGATGTTTGAGCTGGTTCTACAAAGTTCTGTACCTTGAAACCCAAAGGCCTGAAAAAAAAATCTCATTTTTGGTTTGTTTTAGATTCCAAATATTAAGTGAGACCATACAGTGTTTGGCTTTGTCTGACATTTCACTTAGCATAACAATGTGCTCAATTTCCATTCATGTTGTCCCAAATGGAAGGACTGCATTCTTCTTGATGGCCAAATAACATTCCATTATAGTTACATACACATCACGTTTTCTTTATCCATTCATAATTTAACTCTATTAAACTTTTACAAATGTTTTTATTTATTTGTTTTTGGCTGTGGTGGGTCTTCGTGGCTGCACGTGGGCTTTCTCTAGCTGTGGCACTGGGGGCCACTTTCTAGTTTCAGCGCTCCAGCTTCTCATTGCCATGGCTTCTCTTGCTGCAGAGCACAGGCTCCATGGCACGCAGGCTCAGCAGCTGCGGCTCACGGGCTTATTTGCCTTAAGCATGTGGGATCTTCCTGGACCAGGAATCAGGCCCATGTTCCCTGCACCGGTAGGCAGATTCTTAACCAGTGGACCACCAGGGAAGCCCCTAACTTTATTTTTGAAAATAATAATAGTCTTTCACAGATTCATCAATATAATAAATCAGTTTGGGGTCAATAAATAAATATTTTTAAAAAGCAAACCTGGAAAACCCAAATCAAACACGAAAGCAAAAAAAAAAAAAAGATTGTCTTCTACTTGCTCTGTTCTGAGGTTTTGCTTTTGCTCCTCTACCTACCCCTTCATACCCCCTCCACTGACCCATTCCCCTACTCCACTGCACAACCCACCTGCTCTTCAGCCCCAGTGCAAGGGTCAGCTTTTTCTCTCCGAAGCAGGATTAATCCAGCCCATTTTTCCACCGTGGCTATAGTTCGCACAGACCACTTGTCAGCCCTTCTATATCCCCAGCCCAACCCCTGGAAGCCCCAGCCTGCACCCCTTCTTACCCCTCATGCAACATGCCTCCTACCTAAGCCTTCTCAAGCCACCATGGGAAGGAAACGAAGCACAGCTGTGACCGCACCTAATGTTCAAAAGACGTGCTTGGAATCTGAAGATTCACAGACACTGAATAAGACAGCCAGGGTAAAATCCAAAAGGCATGAACCTGAATCCTGACTCCACTGACTGGGGGATCATGACCAAGTTTACTCAACCTTCTGAGCCTCAGTATCTGCATCAATAAAATAGAGGAACTGATCCCTGTCTCACAAGACCATTGAGAAGAGTAAAGGAGAAGACATCTGTGAAAGAATCAGGCACTCTGTGGTCTGTAGGCCTAAAATAAACAGCAATTCACTCTTGGCTTCAACCACTGACTGGTTCATTGTAATGCTATATGATTTTTCATAGGCAGATCCTGTTTCCCTGGAGGTCAGAGACCACAACCTATTTCGTCAATCCCTAAACATAATATTGGTATATAGAACGTTCCCAGTAAATAGTAACCAATTAATTGAAAGCTGTATACTGAACACTTTTATTAGCACACTCACACACACAACATCAGAAGACCCATGTTCCTTTTCATCCAGCTACATAAATCATTCACTGTGTTTCTGTAATCTTTTCAAAGAGCGAATATAGTCAATTTCCAATTATCTGTGTCAGTGGGGAACAGGAATAGTCTGAATAATGAAACCCACAAATAATCCATACGTTTAATTTTAGCAGCTGCTTCCAGCCAGTATGAAAATGTCCCACTGTGAATGTTACTGTTCCCCCCACCCCTCCTTTCTCTCTGGCTTGGGCAGATCTCGCCAAAAGGCATCCTCATAAGGGAGAAGGGAAGCCCAGAGTCTAGACAATCCTCCTGCTTGCTAATCAGCCTTCAGATAACAAAGCCTGGCTCTGCTTCTCAGGAGGCCTTGCCTGGGGCTGTGTCAAAGGACAAAGAGGATTTATAGGATCACACACTAAATTCCAATCCTAACGACACCCTGACCCCCGTGGTCACCAGCCAAGCATGTCCGTCTAAATCAGCCAACGTGGGGCTGACATCTCATGAGACCTTGGAACAGAGACTCACATGGAAAATAAAATGTGAATCACACCACACAGGCCAGATCTACTTAATTCAATTAGCAAATGTTACTGAACACCTACTATGACATCGAGTCCTAAAGGAAATCAACCCTGAATATTCATTGGAAGGACTGATGCTGAAGCTGAAGCTCCAATATTTTGGTCACCTGATGGGACAAGCTGACTCATTGGAAAAGACCCTGATGCTAGGAAAGATTGAAGGCAAAAGGAGAAAAGGGCAGTGGAGGATGAGATGGTTGGATGGCATCACTGACTCAATGGACATGAATTTAAAAGCAAACTCCAGAAGGCAGTGGAGGACAGAGGAACCTGGCATACAGCAGTCCATGGGGTTGCAAAGTCAGACATCACTTAGTGACTGAACAATGATGACAACAACTATGACATCTGCCAATTACACATTCGTGTGTGTGTTGTGTACAATTAGTGTGTGTGTGTTATGCACAATTACTGTGTCTTTGGAATACAAGGCAAACTCAGGAAGAAACAGACATGATCTGAGAGCCATTTCATGCAGCCACTGCTAATCAGAATCTTGAATGCACATGTCACTTGGGTCTACTAATTTCAGAGGATTTCTAATGATAGCCTAAAGGCAGTTTGTTATTTTTTTGTAACCAAGACTTAAAAGTTAATATGCTTTGTTTAAAAAAATAAAAGAATAATTTATTTCCTCTGGTCTTTCCTGAGTTGAAAACTGTTCAACCTAACCTGGCCAACAAGAGGCCTGAGGGCTGGATCTGGGCTCAAAAGTGGTTGTCTCTCCCATTGTAGGTTCTTTCCAGGGCCTCCTCCAGCCCCTTTCTCCCCAACACTGAGGGCACATGACAACTGCTTTTGTCACCTGACCCCTTCACTAACTTACATCATCCACCTGGCTTCTCCAGACATTTGCATCTATAGTCTCAGGCCTATTGTATTTCTAAACTGCAGCAAAAATACCTCCCTTCCCACAAGCTCTTCTTAAAATGTGACTTCAACATCCTTCCCATGGGGACTTCCCTGGTGGTTCAGTGGCTAAAACTCCACATTCCCAATGCAGGGAGCTAGGTTCAATCCCTGGTCAGGGAACTAGGTCCCACATGCTGCAACTAAAGATCCTGCATGTCACAGTGAAGGTCAAAGATCCCACATGCCACAACTCAGACCCGGTACAGTCAAATTAAAAAAAAAAAAAAAACACATTTCCCATGAAGACATGGGGTCTAAGTTTCTTCTTCTAAACACACACATGTATGTGGACATCTGCAGAAGTGACCCTAAGTGACCCCCTGCTAGAGTTGGCTCACACCAACTGTGTACCCCTCCTCCAAACTCTGTGTTCAGTGGCTTGAAATGGGCCATGGTAGGAGTATTCATATCATGAAAATCAGCAAACATGACAGACAGGGCTTTTCCATCAAAGAAGCCAGTTGTTTTTCATTTTCCCACACACTGCTTCACCTGGTTCTCTCATGATGCTCACTCCCGGAATTCTGTCCCAAGGAGAGGGCCACGTGGCAGGAAACCAAGGCCTCAGGCTCTTCACTCACTGAGCTCCACGCTGAGTCGCTTTCGTCATGTCCAACTCTTCAACCCTGTATTCTACAGCCCACCAGGCTCCTCTGCTCATGGGCTTCTCCAGGTAAGAATACTGAAGTGGGTTGCCATGCCCTTCTCCAGGGGATCTTCCCAACCCAGGGATCGAACCCGGGTCTCCCACACTGGAGGCAGATTCTTTACTGTTTGAGCCACCAGGGAAGCCCTTCCAGCTGATAGCCAGTACTAATTTTCCAGCCACATGAGAGTGGATCCTCCAGCCCCCAATTCCGTCACCCCAGCTGACACCACAAAGAACAAAGTCAATCCTTTTCCACAGAACTGTGTCTAACTACAGACAATTCATGAGCACCTGAAAAGGCTGGGATGTGCAGCAGTAACAGTGACGAGAACCCCGTTCCTGGTGGCCTGGAGTAGCCAGGCTTTGCCCTGCATGTGCCCTTTGACCAACAGGTCACCAACATCACTCTTACTTGCTGGTTCCCACTGTGTCCCACTGTACACTGATTCAGGCATACTTGGCCCTTTCTTTGTTTCAGGGCTCACAACCTCCCCTCAGAGAACTCCAGAAACTCTGTCCCTCAGTTTAGTTTAGTTCAGTCACTCAGTCATGTCCGACTCTTTGCAACCCCATGGACTGCAGCACTCCAGACCTCCCTGTCCATCACCAACTCCTGGAGTTTACCCAGACTCATGTCCATTGAGTCAGTGATGCCTTCCAACCATCTCATCCTCTGTCGTCCCCTTCTCCTCCTGCCCTCAATCTTTCCCAGCATCAGGGTCTTTTCCAATGAATCAGTTCTTCGCATCAGGTGGCCAAAGTATTGGAGCTTTAGCTTCAGCACCAGTCCTTCCAGTGAATATTCAGGACTGATTTTCTTTAGGACAGACTGGTTGGATCTCCTTCCAGTCCAAGGGACTCTCAAGAGTCTTCTCCAACACCACAGTTCAAAAGCATCAATTCTTCAGCACTCAGCTTTCTTTATAGTCCAACTCTCATATCCATACATGACTACTGGAAAAACCATAGCTTTGACTAGACAGACCTTGGTTGGCAAAGTAATGTCTCTGCTTTTAAATAAGCTGTCTAAGTTGGTCATAACTTTCCTTCCAAGGAGCAACTGTCTTTTAATTTCATGGCTGCAGTCACCATCTGCACTAATTGTGGAACCCAAAAAAATAATGTTTCTCACTGTTTACACTGCTTCCCCATCTATTTGCCGCGAAGTGATGGGACCAGATGCCATGATCTTAGTTTTCTGAATGTTGAGCTTTAAGCCAACTTTTTCATTCTCCTCTTTCACTTTCATCAAGAGGCTCCTTAGTTCCTCTTCACCTTCTGCCATAAGGTGGTATCATCTGAATATCTGAGGTTATTAGTATTTCTCCCAGAAATCTTGATTCCAGCCTGTGCTTCATTCAGCCCAGCATTTCTCATGATGTACTCGGCATAGAAGTTAAATAAGCAGGGTGACCATATAAAGCCTTGACGTACTCCTTTCCCATTTTGGAACCAGTCTATTGTTTCATGTCCAGTTCTAACTGTTGCTTCTTTTCCTGCATACAGATTTCTCAAGAGGCAGGTCAGGTGGTCTGGTATTCCCATCTCTTTCAGAATTTTCCACAGTTTATTGTGATCCACACAGTCAAAGGCTTTGGCATAGTCAATAAAACAGAAGTAGGTGTTTTTCTGGAAATCTCTTGCTTTTTCAATGATGGCAGTTTGATCTCTGGTTCCTCTGCCTTTTCTAAATCCAGCTTAAACATCTGGAAGTTCATGGTTCACATACTGTTGAAGCCTGGCTGGGAGAATTTTGAGCTTTACTAGCATGTGAGATGAGTGCAATTGTGTGGTACTTTGAGCATTCTTTGGCATTGCCTTTCTTTGGGATTGGAATGAAAATTGACCTTTTCCAGTCCTGTGGCCACCGCTGAGTTTTCCAAATTTGTTGGCATATTGAGTGCTGCACTTTCACAGCATCATCTTTTAGGATTTGAAATAGCTCAACTGGAATTCCATCACCTCCACTAGCTTTGTTCATAGTGATGCTTCCTAAGGCCCACTTGACTTTGTACACCAGGCTGTCTGGCTCTAGTATAGTTCTCTTTCATAGTTCTTCTGTGTACTCTTGCCACCTCTTCTTAATATCTCTGTCTCTAGCTGCTCCTATTTCATCTCAAGGCAGCTTGGAGCTACTCTGCATCTGTTTTCCTGAACCTCTCGCTCTGAATGTTCCAAATTTCAAAGTGGATGCTGCCTACAAGGGCTTCCTCAATGCCACAGTGGTAAAGAATCTGCCTGTAATGCAGGAGCTACAGGAGACTCAGGATCGATACCTGGGTCAGGAAGATCCCCTGGAGGAGGGCATGGCAACCCGCTCCAGTATTCTTGCCTGGAGAATCCCACGGAGAGAGGAGCCTGGAGGGCTACAGTCCACAGGGTCTCAAAGAGTCGGACACGACTGAAGCAACTTAGTGCACACACACACACACACACACACACACTGTCTACAAAGCTGAAAACTAGAGACTTTGGCTCTTTCGTACCCACAATCTGAATGTCTTGTTCCGGGGGTTCCTAGCATTTGAAGTTTTAAACAGAACTGGAAAACATCTGTGTTTGGTGCTCCCTGAAAGATCTCCTTCATTGTCACAATGACTGGCTCCACCTCAGCTTCCCTGGCTCACTCTCAGATGTACATCCTTGTAGGGGCAGGACAGGGCTTCCAGACTTGCCATCTCCTTCCTGCCCATGCAGGGGTGACACCAGGCATGAGAGGCACACAGCGAATGAGATTCTGTCCTGGCCTGCAAGGACTGAAGACTACTGGGCTTATGCACTGAGAAAATAGGGGAGGATTCGATTTGGGTTTTAAAGTTTGAGTAAGAGTTTTCTTGGCAGAGAGAGAAGGGGAGGAAGAAAAGGACAAAGAGGGGAGGAGGGAGGGAGAAAAATTAACTAATTTCAGGCAGAAGGGCAAATGTAGGTGGAGGCCAGTTTGACAAAGAACGAGAATTCTAATGTATCTGGAGCAAAAGGGACACAGGTGGAGAGTTCAGCACAGGGTGTGGGGTCAGATGAAGCATGAATTTCACTCCACGGGCAACACGGAGCCACTGCAAGCAAGACCAAAATGACATGGTCTGATTTGCATTTTCTAAAAATAACACTCTTGGAGGCAGAGTGGAAAAGGGCTCAAAGGGGGACTTAATTGCCAATCAAAGGAGGCCAACTGAAGGCTATTTCTAGACAAGAGATGATGGAGGGCTAAAAATGGCATGGTGATAATTGGAATAGAGAGAAAATGCTTGTGGACGAGAAACCACAACAAAGGGGAGGTGTCAGGGGATTGGAGCGTAAGGAGAGGAGCTTAATAAAAGCAGTAGTGGCAGCAGCAGCCACAGCATACACGGGGCACCTACTATGTGCCAGGCATTATTTTAAGGGCTTCACCAGAGTAAGGTCAACAGAAAGGAGGAAAGGAGACCTCAAATGTCCTTTCACGAGGAAGCAGAGCTGGATAACAGGTTCAGTCTGAAGGACTCTGCTTCATTGTGCAACCTCAGCTTCCCAGCTATCAGGGCTAACGGCCCCGTGAAACCAAAGCTGAAGCTCTCTGGACTTCCCTGATGGCTCAGTGGCTAAGATTCCACGCTCTCACTGCAGGGGGCCCGGGTTCAGGGAACTGGATCCCACGGGCCACAACTAACAGTTTGAGTGCTGCATCTAAAGACCCCGCTGCCACAACTAGGACCTGGTGCAGCCAAATACATTCATTAATTAAATTGTTTCTAAAAGCCGAAGCTTTTGTTGCACCTGGAGTCAGTCTTGAGAAGTCAGGGCAGCCATCAGTGATCTCAGTGCTACTGTCCTGGGAACTCAGCCCGAAGTCACTCTCCCAGTCCTAGGACCCTGGACCCGAGCCCCTATCCTGGGTTTGCCCTGCCTCTGTCTCCCCAGTGATGCCCTGCCTCTGTCTCCCCAGTGATACCAACCTGCATGGAAGCCCCAAGGGGCATCCTTGCCTTCCCCCTAGCTTCAGTGACCCCTCTTCCTCAGAACCAGCATATATGCCCTCCAAATGCTCCAGGGTCTGCTTCCAGCCACAGCCAGGCCCACAGGCTCTCAGGCAATCCTGCCTAACCCAGCCGCCACATACCAGCTACCACTTAGGCCTCCTGCTGCTGGGCAACCCTGACTGATGTGTTCTTGGGAGTTCATGCTTCCAGGATTAATGAGAGTGACGGATGCTCTCAGAGGTGGTGCTGGAGCAAGGTCAGCTCTCGCCCACCCCTGCCCTACCCTAGGTGGCTGCCCTGTCCCGGCTGACCCAGTATTGTTAAAGGACATCTGGCCTCCAGATAAAGCCATGCAGAACCAGAGCCATGAGAAGGGGGAAAGTGACAGCAGTGTCAGAGCTGGCAGCAAGGTTTCTAGCCTGGGAGGAGGAGTATAACAGCGGCAGAAGGAGAGTCGCTGAAAGGCCATGAAGCAGTTCTGTGCCCTCTGTTCTGGGTGGGTGAGATCTCTGGCCCCGCCACCCACCCACGCTATGCACGCAGCTGTGCGCATCAAACCATCTGCATTGCAGAATGCCACCCAACTCACCAGGACACACATCTGCTTGGAGGTGGGGACATGATGCTTCAGATGACTCCAGGGCCGCTGCACAGCTCTGCTCCTTCCAGTGGGGCCAATTTTCCACTGTGCAAAGCCCACGAGCTGCCAATCTGTGGCCGTTTGTGGGCCATTTGTGCTTGCTAACGAGGACCAGTTGTCACTGAGGGCACCCCTGATTTTCACCGCTGAACGCTACGGCTGCACGCAACTCTCAGTGAATTTCCACAAAGTCTAAAGACAGGAATCTTCATTTCAAGACATCAGCTTCCAAACACATCTTGAATTCTTCTTTTTTTAATTTTTTAAAATTTATTTATTTTTATTGAAGGATGGTTGCTTTACAGAATTTTGCTGTTTTCTGTCAAACCTCAACATGAATCAGCCACAGGTATACATATATCCNGAGAGTCGCTGAAAGGCCATGAAGCAGTTCTGTGCCCTCTGTTCTGGGTGGGTGAGATCTCTGGCCCCGCCACCCACCCACGCTATGCACGCAGCTGTGCGCATCAAACCATCTGCGTTGCAGAATGCCACCCAACTCACCAGGACACACATCTGCTTGGAGGTGGGGACATGATGCTTCAGATGACTCCAGGGCCGCTGCACAGCTCTGCTCCTTCCAGTGGGGCCAATTTTCCACTGTGCAAAGCCCACGAGCTGCCAATCTGTGGCCGTTTGTGGGCCATTTGTGCTTGCTAACGAGGACCAGTTGTCACTGAGGGCACCCCTGATTTTCACCGCTGAACGCTACGGCTGCACGCAACTCTCAGTGAATTTCCACAAAGTCTAAAGACAGGAATCTTCATTTCAAGACATCAGCTTCCAAACACATCTTGAATTCTTCTTTTTTTAATTTTTTAAAATTTATTTATTTTTATTGAAGGATGGTTGCTTTACAGAATTTTGCTGTTTTCTGTCAAACCTCAACATGAATCAGCCACAGGTATACATATATCCCCTCCCTTTTGAGCCTCCCTCCCATCTCCTTCCCCATCCCTCCCCTCCAGATTGATACAGAGCCCCTGTTTGAGTTTCCTGAGCCAAACAGCAAATTCCCATTGGCTATCTATTTTACACATGGTAATGTAAGTTTCCATGTTACTCTTTCCATACGTCTCACCCTCTCCTCCCCTCTCCCCAGGTCCATAAGTCTATTCTCTATGTCTGTTTCTCCACTGCTGCCCTGTAAGTAAATTCTTCAGTACCATTTTTCTGGATTCCGCATATGTGCGTTAGAATATGGTATTTATCTTTCTTTTTCTGACTCACTTCACTCAAGATAATAGGTTCTAGGTTCATCCCCCTCATTAGAACTGACTCAAATGTGTTCCTTTTTATGCTGAGTAATATTCCATTGTGTATATATATCACAACTTCTTTATCCATTCATCTGTCAGTGGACATCTAGGTTGCTTCCAAGTTCTAGCTACTGTAAATAGTGCTGCAATGAACAATGGGATACATGTTTCTCTTTCAATTTTGGAGTGTGATTGCTGTCATACGGTGGTTTTATTTCTAGTTTTTTAAGGACTCTCCATACCGTCTTCCATAGTGGCTGTATCAATTTACATTCCCACCAACAGTGCAAGAATGTTCCCTTTTCTCCACACCCTCTCCCACATGGAGAATTCTTAAAGAATCCAGGAAATGACAGTAAAGGACATGGCTTTGTGGCCTCCCAGGAGTATGTTCTGGGTGTTCCTTAATGATATTAGGTAGGGTTTTGACCTTTGCAAATTGCTGTCCCACATAAAGAAAGAACACTCCTTCATTCCTTCTTCAGAGCCCTGCCTTCCATCCTCATGGGAAATTTTAACAAAGTATGGCCAATCCAGGCTAGTCTACATAGCGGCAGTTAGTAAGCTAAAGTTCACTAACAAGGACCAAAGCAATAGTCTGTATGTGCATATAGGAGTGTGGGTAGGTGAATGATAGATCAAGAGAGAGACAGACAATAGACAGAAGATATTAACAGATAAACAGAGAGTAAAAGGGGCTTCCCTGGTGGCTCAGACAGTAAACAATCTTCACACAAGGTGGGAGACCTGGGTTCAATCCCTGGTTGGGAAGATCCCCTGGAGAAGGGAATGGCAACCTACTCCAGTATTCTTGCCTGGAGAATTTCATGGACAGAGGAGCCTGGCAAGCTACAGTCAATGGGGTTGGAGAGAGGTGGGCACAAATGAGCGACTAACACACACACACACAGACAGTAGAAGATAAACATATAGATATCGATAATTAGGGCTTCCCAGGTGGCTCGGTGGTAAAGAATCTGCCTGCCAATGCAGGAGGTGGGTTTAAGACCTAGGTCAGGAGGATCCCTTGGAGAAGAAAATGGCAACCCACTCCAGTATTCTTGCTTGGGAAATCCCATGGTCAGAGAAAACTGGTGGACTACCAACTATGGGATCACAAAAGAGTCAGACACAACTAAGCAGCTAAACAGCAATAGATAATTAATAGATAATAAGAAGATAGAAGAAGATAGAAGTAGAAGCTAGATAAATACTGGAGGATAGATATATAGATAATAAGTATTAATAGGAGATATATAAATACAGATAATAGAAAAGAAGATATATGGATATAGATCATAATTGATAGATAATGGAAGATAGATAAATGGATAGTAGAAGATAGAAATATAGATAATAGCTAGATGACAAACAAAACATCAGGCCTTACCATTTGGGAAAGATAGAGTGGGGTTGCCTTATGGTGAATCCATGCCTCCCCAAGTTACTCAAGAAGAAAATCTGCCCTTGTCAAAGGGTCCGCCCAATATTTCTGACAGCCCCCAAAGCAGAGTACATTGTAATGCTATTCAAGGGCTGTGAGGTCAACAGTCCCTGCTGGGATGCTAACAGGTTCCAAGGGACGTTCCTGACTCTGCCATTCCTCAGCCTGGCCAGGAGTATCGGGTGCTCTGCAGCTCCCACCAGGGATCAGAGACCAGTCCCAGCTCTAGAATCATGCTACTGAAGGTGTGGTCCATGGGCCTGGAGCATGAGCATCACCTGGAAGCTTGTTAAAAATGCTCAGGCCCCACTCCCAGAAGTTCTTTTCTGATGAGTATGGGATGCATCTAGGCTGCTTCTCAAACTTTAATGGCTGAGGATTCATATGGGGACTCAGTTCAAACACAGATTTTGATTCTTCGAGTTCTATGGTAGGGGCTGAAACTCTGCATTTCTACAAATTCAGGGCAGTGCTGACCTTCCTGGTCCCCAAACCATACTTTGTGTAGCAAAAATGTGGAGGCTCGTTCTCTCAGCCTCCAGTATCAGCCCCTCCACCTAGTTCCTCTTTTTGAAAGCTCCCCTCACCTTCACCCATAAAAGTGACAATACGTCTTGCTTCTGCCAATTTTCTGAGACAGGAAAAAAAGATTGGAATCCTGCCTCACAACCCAAGAGGAGTCCAAACAAATGCGCTTTATGTTGATCCAAGAAAGTTTCTAGGAGAGATGGTTTCTGAGCGTTTAAAAAAGGAAGGAGCAAGGATTCATTTGAAACATAGCCATGACAGGTTAGCTTCACAGCCTTTTTCCCCACTGGGTACAAGACTCTGAGGTTTTACAATGGTTTTACTTTTCAGGAGTACTCTCACCACTTGCCAAATACAACTGAAGAAAAATTACACCCCCCTTAGACCGCAGCCTCTATCTAGAACTGAGCCCATGACTCTATGTAACAGTCCTTCTACTTTACACTGCAGTCTTCCTCCTCGCCCTGCCTGAAATCCACCTTCCCCTTCCCTTATAAGAGACACTGCTGCTCCAAAGTCCTAGTGAAAACAGAATCCATCAAATGAAACAGTCACCTCAATATCTACTCTTTGCTTCTTCCTTTCCATCTCAGTGGCTGAGCTCTCCCTCCCTTATAGGAGACTAATCCTACTATGTAATACCTGAGCCTTCCTCTCTCTCTTCCTCAGAGCCTTCACTTCATCAGTTGTCTTCTCAATCTCCCAAAACTCATGGTCTTCCCTCCTCATGGTCCATTTCCATTGCCCTTAAATAAGTTCAAGTCCTTCCCATCTTTTAAACCATGAGTATTATTTCTAAAACTCTCCATCAACTTTTGGCTTCTACCCTGTCTCTCTGCTTTCTTTCAGAGTAAAAGCTATTGGAAAAGGTATGCAGTAACTTCTCCATATCTTCATTTCCCACTTACTCTTCAAGCCACAACACCACTGAAATGTTCTGGCAAAGACATCATCATTGTCCTGTCTTTTGCTAAAGCCAATGAACAGTCCTCAGCCCTTGTTTAACTTGACCCCTCTTTCTCTCTCATTGGGTCTTAGCTGTGGCACATGGAATCTTCGGGCCACCTGCAGGATGTTTTTTTAAGTTGCAGCATGTGGAATCTTTAGTTGTGGTGTGCAGGATCCTTAGTTACGGCATGCAAACTCTTAGTTGCGGGATCAGTCAGTTCAGTTCAGTTGTTCGGTCGTGTCCAGCTCTTCGTGACCCCGTGGACTGCAGCATGCCAGGCTTCCCTGTCCTTCACCATCTCCTGGAGTTTGCTCCAACTCATGTCCACTGAGTCAGTGATGCCATCCAACCATCTCATCTTCTGTTGTCCCCTCCTCCTACCTTCAGTATTTCCCAGCATCGAGGTCTTTCCAAATGAGTCAGCTCTTTGCATCATATGGCCTTCGGCATCAGTCCTTCTGATGAATATGCAAGGTCTAGTTCCCCCTCCAGGGAGGGAACCATGGCCCCTCCATTGGGAGCACAGTTTTAGCCACTAGGCCACCGGGAATTCCTGACCTCTCTTCTTTAAAGCCTGTTGTCACTGTCCTCATCTCTCCTTTCAGTCTTCCTGCCAGACCTCCTTCCCCTGCTGAGTCTCTTCTCCTTTCTCAACTCTGAAAGTTTGCATGTACTCCCAGGGCTTTGAATTCCTCTTTGTGATCACCACATTTAAAGATGTCCCTTTGGTCCAGATGCCTATCTCCAACTGCTTGTCCAACATCTTCATTTGAATGACAGAGAAAACTCAAACCTACTTTGATACAAGGCAAACCATTTACTCCCACCTCCCACAAAAAAGAAAAAAAAAGCTTCATCCTCACCCCTTGCCTCTCTCAGCAAATAGCATCAACATCATCCAAAAGTGCATGCACAGGACCTAGGCATATCCTTGATTACCATAAGTGTGTTCTTTCAGCTAAACCTCCCAAACTCCGATCCAATAGGACCCTTTCTCCTACCTCCCTGTGACTTCCCTGGTGAAACTACCAATATCTCTAGCCTGGTGACTTAATTGGTCTCCCGACGTCACTTTGCCGGCCTAGAATACATCCTCCACATGGCAGCAATGGTGATCTTTTCAAATCATGAATCAAATCAGATTGTATCACTAATGAAAATTCTCCCAAATCTTCCCATCACAACCAGAATGAAATCTGAACTCTCTAGCAAGGTCTGAAAGAGCCTGCATGAATGAGGATGCACCTCCTTCACCTCTCTCACGTCGTCCCTCCCCCACCCTCCTTCTTGCTCAGGACAGTCCAGCTGTTCTGGCTGCTCTCGCTCACAAAGGCTGAGTGACTCCTGGAGCTTTATACTGCTGCTCCTTAGCCATCTTGGGATTTTCCTATAGACTGTCACATGGATGCCTCCTTCTCATTCAGGTCTCAACCAAAATGCCCTTCCTCTTTGCCTTAGCATCCTAGCTAAAACAGTCTTGCCTAGCCACTCTCTTCCACGCTACCCTATATTATCTCCTTTGTGCTACTTGTGAAGGACTGAAGTAATTTTTGTGTGTTTGTTAGGTGTCTCCTCCCATCGCCACCAGAATATAAGTTCCTTGAGGACATCCATGACTATCCTTGGCCCATCAGAGGTACTCAGTTTGCTGGATGGAGGAAAGAATGGGTGAATAAATAGATGACTAGATGAATGGATAGATACTAATCTCATAAGGTTACATCTCAGCCTCTCTTTACTCTGCATACTCTTCCGAAACATTTTCATCCACTCCGTATTCAGCTGTTGTCTCCGGGCAAGTGATCCCCCAATCTTTATCTCTAACCCAGCTCTCTCCAGACCCCATGGATGGATGTATTCAGCTGCCTTTTGGACATCTCTAGCCAGATGTCTCACAGTGCCTCAACCTCAAATGCTCAAATTGAAATCTATTCTTCTTAATTTCTTATCCAAATGAAGACTGCCATTATGTACTCAGGTGCCAAGGCTGGGATTCTAAGCGTCAAGCTTCACTCCCTCCTCCCAAATGTTACCAAGCCCTGTCGCTCCAGTCCCGGATCTGTATCCTTCTCTCCATCCACACCACCTCCATCAGCCCTCACCCGGGGCACTGAGACAGCTCTAGTGCCCTCTCCACTTCTAGATGCGTTCAATCCCCTCCACTCACAGCCTAAGTGGTGTTTCTTTAGCTCAGTTCTTCTGTTTCCCACCATGATGAAAACTGAAGTCTAAAACCCTCAGCCTTTCACAATCTGACCTCGCCATTCTCCACCATACATTATCCTTACGCTATTCAAAGCGCCTGCAGGTTCTTCAGTATGCATGCCTCTGAGCCTGCTCCTCTGTCTGAAGTGCCTCTGAGCCTGCTCCTCTGTCTGAATTGCCGTTTATCTTCTGCTTCTACTTTTTAGGCAGTATTTATTGAGGGTGCCACCCTTGTAAAGGAGCCTTTCCTCCTGCTCCATGGCACCTTCCAGGTCTCCATTAGGGACTTCTCCTCACCTGTTATCATAAAACCCAGTGCCTCTTTTATTACACCCCAGGCACTGCATTATACTTGCCTTCTCACATATCTGTGAGTTCTCTAAAGGCAGTGACAGAGCCTTAAACATCTCTAAATCCTCTGTACGGAGAACAGAGCTGACACAGAAAAGGCATTCAAATATGTGTAGATTGATGGGTGGGAACTTGTGGGAGTACAGCATATATTTTGGAAAACCTAATAAGGGCTCCAGGCATTTTTGACAGGATAGAGTGATGAGCTGGGTTTAACAAGATAAAATTTAATTGGAACAAATGTAAGGTTCTGCCCTTGGGTCCAAAAGGCATATATGCGGAAAGAGGGAATGGTGTGCAGCTGCAGTTTATGTGGAAAGCCTGGGGAGTCAGAGTTGTCAGGGAGCTCAGCGCGGGTCAACAGTGTGATCTGACTGCCAAAAAAATTAACACAACCTTAGCCTGCACTAAACGTGCAGCTTCTAGAATGAGAGACAACGCACATGCCCGCCAGACTCTACCTTGGTTCTGGGTTCATTCTGAGCATCACACTTCATGCGCCAGGCTCTAGCAGACTCTGAGGGAAAAGACCAGGGTGATTAGGGGACTCCAGGGAAAGTCAGATGAGAGACAGGTGGAGAATCGGGGTCTGCTCCGCCTTCAGAAACTGTGCATGCGTGCTTGCTAAGTCACTTCAGTCGGGTCTGACTCTGGGACCCCGTGGACTGTAGCCTGTCAGGCTCCTCTGTCCATGGGATTCTCCAGGAAAGAATACTGGAGTGGTTTGCCATTCCCTGCTCCAGGGTATCTTCCCGACTCAGAGATTGAACTTGGGTCTCCTGCCTCGCAGGCAGATTCTTTACCATTTGAGCCATCCAATATAAAATTGAAAATTAAAAAAAAAAAGTACAGATCTGATTATGTCGCACATAAACACACAGTCAGAATCCCTTCATGCCACACACATATCTGCCCTACCATCCCACCCCTACCCAAACCCCTGATTTAAACCCTTCTAGGACTTTCCAGTGTCCTCAGAGTTCAGAAGCACAGCTCTCCATGCAGCCGGTAAGGCTCTGCTCATTCGTGTCTCATCTTCCTCTCTCTCCTTATTCCTTCTGCCCCCACTTAGGAACCTCTCGCCATACTCTTCTGCTCAAGACTTTTGCTGGGGCAGTTCCATTCCCCAGAGAAAGCTCTTCTCTACCTTCATTTTTTTAAGTATGCTTTTTTTNGCCGGTAAGGCTCTGCTCATTCGTGTCTCATCTTCCTCTCTCTCCTTATTCCTTCTGCCCCCACTTAGGAACCTCTCGCCATACTCTTCTGCTCAAGACTTTTGCTGGGGCAGTTCCATTCCCCAGAGAAAGCTCTTCTCTACCTTCATTTTTTTAAGTATGCTTTTTTTTAAAAAAAGTTACTTGGCTACACTGGGTCTTAGTTGCAGCATGCAGGATCTAGTTTCCTAACCAGGGATCAAATCTAGACTCCTTGCATTATGAGCTTGGAGTCTTAACCACCAAACCACCAGGGAAGCCCCTCCTCTCTCCCTTCTTAAACCTAATGCATGTTTTGCATCCTTGAGATCTTGACAGAGTCAGGCTCTAACCCTTAAGAGAGCAGCTCATTGCCTTTATTCCACGCTCTCCTCACCGCAGATGACTCCCTGTTTCTTTGTTTGCTGTCTCACCTACAAGATTGTGAGCACCAGGTGGGCAGGGGCTAAATCTGGGTTTGTTCACCATCTCTTTGCCTTGTCAGCACACAAGAGCTTCAGCAAATACGTGCTGAACAAGCCAAGGAATGAATAGATGAGATGACTGGAGGCAATGACTATTTGGACACAGTCTGGGAGGGAATTACAGGCCTCTAAGTGAGTGGCCAGAATAGATGTGAATTAAGGTCTGTTTTTAATGCCCAGATAACTGCTCTTTAGGACTTCCCTGGCGGTCCAGTGGTTAAGACTCCACGCTTCCAATGCAGGGGATGCAGGTTTGATCCCTGAGTGGGGAACTAAGAACCCACATGCTGTGCAGCCCCGCCTCCCCCGCCCCCCCGCACCGCTGCAAAAAAAAAAAACCTGCCAAGAGAAACAGAAATGGTGAGAAAGACAGGGAGAAAAATGATTCATCATGTCCTTGACATGAGCATAGTACCCTGCACATAATCGATTCTCAATGAGTATTTATTGAATGACAGAAGGGATGCATGGGTCAAAGGCAGATGGATACAAAAGTGCCAATGCTTTGGAGTCAGACAGGCCTGAATATCCTCTGACTCTGCCACGTACTAGTTGCCGTTCTTACACAACTGACCAACTGCCAGTTCTTGAACTCATGCTGGTCCATGACTGCGTTCTCATCTGTCCTTTGCAAAACGAAAAAAAGAAAGTCCGCTCTTCACTATCAAAAAATCCCATCCATAGGCCTCCCTGGTGGCTCAGTGGTAAAGCATCCAGCTGCCACTGCAGAAGACACAAGTTCTGTCCCTGGCCCAGGAAGATCCCACATTCCGCAGAGCAACTAGCCCCACGCGCCTGTGCTCTAGAGCCCGGGAGCTGCAGCTGCTGAGGCCGATGCCCTAGAGCCCACGCTGCAAACAGCAAGAGAAGCCGCTGCCGCAACTAAAGCGTGACCCCCACTTGCCGCAACTAGAGAAGAGCCAGGTGGGCAAAGAAGTCCCAGCACGGCTAAAAGTAAAACAAGCAAATACATACAAGTATTACAAAATCCCCACCATAATTCAAGGGATCGCAGACATTTGCCTTTCAAATTTACCACGGGCCTCTCATGAATCCCCCACCCCTTTTAAGATAACTCTTTAAGGGCCCTTGCCATATCACACCTAATCCTAAAGACATTTGTGATTTGCCTTAATCCCTCCTCCTGAGGAACTTAAAATCCATTTGGGGAGATGGTTGGACGGCATCACCAACTCAACGCACATGAATTAGAGTAAACGCCAGGAGGTGCTCATGGACAGGGAGGCCTGGCATGCTGCAGTCCATGGTGTTGCAAAGAGTCGGACACGACCAAGCGACTGAACTGAACTGAACACTTTCATCTGTGTGTACCCCTCCCAGCACACCCCAGCCTGCAACCAGGGGTCAGCATACACTTGTGGAACATCCAGGAATGGATAACATTTACTTGATATCTCACCCTGCTGTATTTCACTGTCTTGTTTTTCAAATATGCAAGTGTGTTTGCATAGACTAAGTGACCTCTGCTACAGGTCATATCCCATCATAAGAAGATACAAAACTCCTTCTGATTATACCAGCCTTGTTGCTGTTGTTGAGTTGCCAAGTCGTGTCCAACTCTTTGCAACCCCATGAGCTGCAGCATGCCAGGCTCCTCTGTCCTTCACTCTCTCTCCTGGAGTTTGCTCAAGTTCATGTCCATTGAGTTGGTGATGCCATCCAACCATCTCATCCTCGATCGCCCCCTTCTCTTCCAGCCCTCAATCTTTCCCAGCATCAGGATCTTTTCCAAGGAGTCAGCTCTTCGCATCAGGTAGCCAAAGTATAGAGCTTCAGCTTCAGCATCAATCAGTCTTTCCAATGAATATTCAGGATTGATTTCCTTTAGGATTGACTGGTTTGATCTCCTTGCAGTCCAAGGGACACTCAAGAGTCTTCTCTAGCACTAGAATTTAGAATTCAGAATACAACAGCATTCTGTTGAATCAGTTGGGAATAGGGAGACAAGTAGGCATGGAGCACTGAGATCCCAGTTATGAAAGGTTTCTGTTGCAACCCTTTTCTTGAATGTGACCTGTGTGTGCTTTAATGAATTTTTAAACTATCTTCCTTCAGGCTGCCAATTACAGTCAATTTTCACTCATCTAAAAATCATAAACAGTAAATTAAGTTGAACATTACTCATTTAATACTTCCCTGTGGGCTTTCTATTTTTCCCTCCCCAAATTTAAGGAGGCCCTGTTAAATATGTAAGTATGAATTCACAAGCCATTGACTCAGAAGAGGATGTGAAAATTTAACTTTGTTTTTCTAAGCTGAACTTAATTTCTATCCCACACCCCCAGCTGAAAACTGAAGTCTTGCCAATACGTGGTGGACTCAGTTAAATTTGGGATCTCTTTTTCTGCTTCCAGCCTAGTTCCTCATCCTGGGCATTTAAGTTCTGGCTCTCCACTCACAGTAGATTTATAAAGCCGTATTTTGGGCTGCTGGGTGTGTGTGCATGCTCAATCATGTCTGACTCTTTGCAACCCCACGGACTGTAGCCAGCCAGGATCCTCTGTCCATGGGGTTTCCCAGGCATGAACACTGGAATGGTTTGCCACTTCCTCTCCAGGGGATCTTCCCGATCCAAGGATCGAACCCACATGTCTTGAGACTCCTGCATTGGCAGGCGGGGTCTTTACCACTCTGCCACCTGGGATGCAGGTGGATGTTGCAGTCATTCAAATCCCAGGGTCACCTCTCCAAGTTGACATCTGTTGAGTTGTCTCTGTCACTATCTGGCTTCAGGCAGGACCTGGCATCATTTAGGATTGTGCTCCACTGAAAATAACTGTTGTCCTGACTTATGGTGAGTTAAATCAGTGCTTCTTACAGTCTGGTCTCTGGAAGTTGCATCAGCCTCATCTGGGTCCTTATTAGAAACACAGATTCTTAGGCCCCACTCCAGGAGACTGAATCAGAACTAGTAATCCCTGCACTAAGGAAGCCTTCCAGGTGATTCTGATGCATGCTCAAGCCTGGGAACCGATAGTTTACTTTCTTCACAAAACACAAAGTCTGCAAGTTAGTGGCTGTTGTTTGGTGAGAGCATGGCCACTCCCAGCTGCAGTGGAAGCTGAGAAATCACGGTTAACACTTGGGGTCCCAGTAGCAGCAGGAGGAATGGAGGTGGACAGCGCATCAGTTTCTGTCCGAGAGTCACGGGCGCTGCACAGCAGGGTCCTCTTTGTGTAATGACGAGCCACGGGGCCCACCAGCCTTACTCGGCTACCTGCCACCCCGGCCTGGGAGCCCTGAGGCTTCTGCCGGTTTCACCTTGCTGATTCAAGGTCATTAGGAGCTTGGTTTCTCATCCTCTGACTGCAGTAGATTCCTCCTGCAGTTATCCCTTGCAGATCATACCAAGCACAGCTCCTGCAAAGCAGCCCTCTAGGCTCAGGAGCTCATAGGCTTCAGAAGCTCTGTTGCCTGCCTCCTTTTGACAGTGGGGCATCAATAAGGGATGTGGAGAGGCAGAACACTGGCAGGGCCTAATTGCTTCATAAATCAGTGATCCCTAAACTTTTTGGCACCACAGACCAGCTTCCAGTGATTCGACTGCATTACATTTATTGTGCCCTCTATTTCTACTATTATTATATTGTAATATATAATGAAATAATTATACAACTCACCATAATACAAAATCAGATCATCAGGCATTAGAGTCCCATAAGGAGCACGCAACCTAGATCTCTCTCATGCACAGTTCATAGCAGGGTTTGTGCTCCTATAAAAATCTAATGCCACCAATTATCTGGTCATAGGCAGAGCTCAGGTGGTAATGCAAGTGACGGGGAGCTGCTGTAGATACAGATGAAGCTTCACTCGCTTACCTGTGGCTCACCTCCTGCTCTGCAGCCCAGTTCCTAACAGACCACAGATCCGTACCAGTCCATGGCCTTGGGGTTGGGGACCCTTGTTATAAATCAACCCAACCCCAACCCAGTGAGAGTCCCTGCTTTCAACATCTCATCTTAAATAGGAAAAAAAAAAAAAACATACTGATACGATTTGTATTCTCCAAAATCTCTCTGACTTACACAAGGATTTCATCTTAAAAGCAAAATATGGAAAGCCCTTTTTCTCCAACTCTGTTCTTGAGGCAATGGAAGCCTCAAATGCAATGTCTGTAGGAGGAAGAGGTGGAGGGAGTGGTCTAGAGGAAACGAGACAGGGAGGAGGGTGGGAGGCATTGACTACTTGACTGCATCCTCTCAAATCCAGAATGACTTCATAAACACTAGTTGCTGTTTTCAAAAAAACATCTCTGGAAGGGTATTTTGTACAGATGTTGGAGTGTGTTGGTGGGGGGTGTTTCCTTTAATGCTGTGTCTACAAAGTCCAAAATAGCAGTAGGCAACAAAATCTCTCTCAAACCCAGTTATTTTGAGAGAAAACCTAGTAGAGTGGAAGGAATAGTGGGGTAAGAACTGGGTATTCTATCCAGCTCTGTCACTTCTTAGATAGGTAATCACAGCCAAGTGATTTCATCTCTTTGAATCCTGGATTATATAATCTATAAAAAAGAAATGAAATGATCTGTCTAGTGCATACTTTCATATCTATTTCACAGATACTGGTTGTGAAGTTCACAGGAATTCATGACACACAAAAGTACTTTTTTTTTTTTTTTTGAGGTATAATTGACAAGTGTGTGTGTGCAGTCTGTTGTAGTCCAGCTCGCTGCAACCCCATGGATTGTAGCCTGCCAGCCTGTCCATAGCAATTCTCAGGGAAGAATACTGGAGTTGGTTGCCGTTTCCTACTCCAAGGGATCTTCCCAGTCCAGGGATTGAACCCATGTCTCTTGCGTCTCCTACATTAGCAAGCATAGTCTTTACCACTAGCATTTACCCTTATACTAGTTTCAGGTGTAGAACAATGGTAACCCCCACAAAAAAAACACATCCATGACCTATGCCCTCCAACACGTGTAGATTTGACTCTATTTAGGAAAAGAATTTTTATAGATTCAATTTAGTTAAGGTAGACCATTCCCATTTAAAATGATAATTGATCAAGTTGGATTACTGTCTCTCACATATATGACCTTTTTTCTGTATTCTGTTTGTTATATTTGTTCTTTGGGGTTTTTTCTTCCTTTTTCTGTCTTCTTTGATATTTTTATGGTATCAAAGATTATATATTTGCATTATTCAAGAAAATTACTTGTCATTAATAAAAACATGATTATAAACAGATCAAATAACCTAGAAGCAGATGGAGTAAATTACATAAAGCCCTTTTTCATTCCTCTTCTTCCAATCCTAGTGCCTTGGGCAAAGGAAACTATCAACAACTTGATATCCATTATTACAGACTTTTTTCTAGGCACACACAGACACACATATGCCATAAATATGTAAACAGGTTCATAACCACATGAATGTAAACAGGAGAGTGCAATTAAGTATTATTGTACAACTTGTTTTTCATATCATTATGTCTTAGAAATATTTTCATGTTCACATTATGAAGCCATTTTTATCTGCTGCAGAGTATTGCATGGTAGGAATTGGCATGTACTAATTCAACAATTTCTTTGTTTATGTACAATTATGTTGTTTCTAATTTTTTATTGTTTCAAAAAAATGCTTTGTAAGGCACGTTCTCTTGGCAACACTCTTAGCCTTTGCCCTGCTTCATTCTGTATTCCAAGGCCAAATTTGCCTGTTACTTCAGCTGTTTCTTGACTTCCTACTTTTGCATTCCAGTCCCCTATAATGACATGGACATCTTTTTTGAGTGTTAATTCTAGAAGGTCTTGTAGGTCTCCACAGAACTTTCAACTTCAGCTTCTTCAGCATTACTGGTCAGGGCATAGACTTGGATTACTGTGGTATTGAATGGTCTGCCTTGGAAATGAACAGACATCATTCTGTCATTTTTGAGACTGCATCCAAGTACTGCATTTCGGACTCTTTTGTTGACTATGATGGCTACTCCATTTCTTCTGAGGGATTCCTGCCCGCAGTAGTAGATATAATGGTCATCTGAGTTAAATTCACCCATTCCAGTCCATTTTAGTTTGCTGATTCCTAGAATGTTGACATTCACTCTTGCCATCTCCTGTTTGACCACTTCCAATTTGCCTTGATTCACGGACCTGACATTCCAGGTTCCTGTGCAATATTGCTCTTTACAGCATGAGACTTTGCTTCTATAACGGGTTACATCCACAACTGGGTGTTTTGTTTTTTTCTTTGGCTCTGTCTCTTCATTCTTTTTTGAGTTATTTCTCCACTGATCTCCAGTAGCATATTGGGCACCTACTGACCTGGGGAGTTGCTCTTTCAGTGTCTTATCTTTTTGCCTTTTCATACTGTTCATGGTGTTCTCAAGGCAAGAATACTCAAGTGGTTTGCCATTCCCTTCTCCCGTGGACCACATTCTGTCAGATCTCTCCACTATGACCTGTCTGTCTTGGGCGTCCCTACATGGCGTGGCTCATAGTTTGACTGAGTTAGACGAGGCTGTGGTCCATGTGATCAGACTGGTTAGTTCTCTGAGACTGTGGTTTTCAGTCTGTCTGCCCTCTGATGGAGAAGGGTAAGAGTCTTATGGAAGCTTACGGAACACCCATATGGAAACTTATGGAACACCCTCTTCCATAACACAAGAGAAGATTTCATACATGGACATCACCAGATGGTCAGTACTGAAACCAGACTGATTATATTCTTTGCGGCCAAAAATGAAGAAGCTCTATACAGTCAACAAAAACAAGATTGGGAGTTGACTGTGGCTCAGATCGTGAACTCCTTATTGCCAAATTCAGACTTAAATTGAAGAAAGTAGGGAAAACCACTAGACCACTCAACTATGACCTAAATTAAATCCCTTATGATTATCCAGTGGAAGTGAGAAATAGATTCAAGGGATTAGATCTGAGAGACAGAGTGCCTGAAGAACTATGGACAGAAGTTCATGACACTGGACAGGAGGCAGGGATCAAGACCATCCCCAAGAAAAAGAAATGCAAAAAGGCAAAATGTCCATCTGAGAGGGCCTAACAAATAGCTGTGAAAAGAAGAGAAGTGAAAGGCAAAGGAGAAAAGGAAAGATAGACCCATTTGAATGCAGAGCTCCAAAGCATAGTGAGGAGACATAAACAAGCCTTCCTCAGTGACCAATGCAAAGAAACAGAGGAAAAGAACAGAATGAGAAAGACTAGAGATCTCTTCAAGAAAATTAGAGATACCAAGGGAATATTTCATGCAAAGGTGGGTACAATAAAGGACAGAAATGGTATGGACCTAACAGAAGCAGAAGATATTAAGAAGAGGTAGCAAGAATACACAGAAGAGCTGTACAAAAAAGATCTTCACAACCTAGATAATCATGATGGTATGCTCACTCACCTAGAGCCAGACATCCTGGAATGTGAAGTCAAGTGGGCCTTAGGAAGCATCACTACAAACAAAGCTAGTGGGGGTGATGGAATTCCAGTTGAGCTATTCCTAATCCTAAAAGTTGATGCTGTAAGAAAAGTGCTGCACTCAATATGCCAGCAAACTTAGAAAACTCAGCAGTGGCCACAGGCCTGGAAAAGGTTAGTTTTCATTTCAATCCCAAAGAAAGGCAATGCCAAAGAATGCTCAGACTACCGCACAATTGCACTCATCTCACATGCTAGTAAAGTAATGCTCAAAATTCCCCAAGCCAGACTTCAGCAGTATGAGAACCATGAACTTCCAGATGTTCAAGTTGGATTTTAAAAAGGCAGAGGAACCAGCAATCAAATTGCCAAAATCTGTTGGATCATTGAAAAAGCAAGAGTCCAAAGAAAGGCAATGCCAAAGAATGCTCAAACTACCACACAATTGCACTCATCTCACATGCTAGTAAAGTAATGCTCAAAATTCCCCAAGCCAGACTTCAGCAGTATGAGAACCATGAACTTCCAGATGTTCAAGTTGGATTTTAAAAAGGCAGAGGAACCAGCAATCAAATTGCCAAAATCTGTTGGATCATTGAAAAAGCAAGAGAGTTTCAGAAAAACGTTTATTTCTCCTTTATTGACGATGCCAAAACCTTTGACTATGTGGATCACAATAAACTGTGGAAAATTCTGAAAGAGATGAGAATACCAGACCACCTGACCTGCCTCTTGTGAAACCTGTATGCAGGTCAGGAAGCAACAGTTAGAACTGAACGTGGAACAACAGACTGGTTCCAAATAGGAAAAAGAGTACATCAAGGCTGTATATTGTCACCCTGCTTATTTAACTTCTATGCAGAGTACATCATGAGAAACGCTGGGTTAGAGGAAGCACAAGCTGGAATCAAGATTGCCGGGTAAAGTATCAATAACCTCAGATATGCAGATGACACTACCCTTATGGCAGAAAGTGGAGAAGAACTAAAGAGCCTCTTGATGAAAGTGAAAGAGGAGAATGGAAAAAGTTGGCTTAAAGCTCAACATTCAGAAAACAAAGATCATGGCATCTGGTCCCATCATTTCATGGCAAGTAGATGGGAAAACAATGGAAATAGTGAGAGACTTTTTTTGGGGGGGTCCAAAATCATAGCAGATGGTGACTGCAGCCATGAAATTAAAAGACACTTGCTCCTTAGAAGAAAAGCTATGACCAACCTAGACAGCATATTGAAAAGCAGAGACATTATTTTGCCAACAAAGGTCCAACTAGTCAAAGCTATGGTTTTTCCAGTAGTCATATATGGATGTGAGAACTGGACTATAAAGAAAGCTGAGCACCAAAGAATTGATGCTTTTGAACTGTTGTGCTAGAGAAGACTCTTGAGAGTCCCCTGGACTGCATAGAGATCCTACCAGTCCATCCTAAAGGAAATCAGTCCTGACTATGCATTGGAAGGAGTGATGCTGAAGCTGAAGCTCCAATACTTCGGCCACCTGATGAGAAGAACTGACTTACTGGAAAAGACCCTGATGCTGGGAAAGATTGAAGGCGAGAGGAGAAAGGGATGACAGGGGATGAGATGGTTGGAAGGCATCACCGACTCAATGGACATGAGTTTGAGTGAACCCTGGGAGTTGGTGATGGACAGGGAGGCCTGGAGTGCTGCAGTCCATAGTGTTGCCAAGAGTCGGACATGACTGAGTGACTGAACTGACTAACTGACTGAAGGTACAGTCTTACACCTGATTCCTAGGACACTTGTATGAAGATTTCTTTAGGCTGGATGCCTATAGTCAGAGTTGTTGTTTAGTCACTGAATTGTGTACAACTATAGTGACCCCATGGGCTGTAGCCCACCAGGCTCCTCTGTCCATGTGGGATTTCACAGGCAAGAATTCCGAAGTGCCATTTCCTTCTACTTCTTTGGTTTCAATTATATGATTACATCTTGTCTCCTCTCTTAGTGTATCAGTTATCCTTTATTTTTGGCTGCATCACGTCTTAGTTGCAGCACGTGGTATCTTTCACTGTGGCACTTGAGCTTCTCTCTAGTTGCAGAGCACAAGTTCCAGAGAGAGTGGGCCCAGTAGTTGTGCTGTGAGGGTTCAGTTGCCCCGTGGCATGAGGGATGCAGTTTAATGGCCACAAGTTGAACCCACATCCCCTGTGCTGGAAGGTGGATTCTTAAGCACTGGACCACAAGGAAGTTCCACAACTTCCAAGTTCATCCCATGCTGGAGCTGAAGCTGAAAGAAGTCCAGCAGATCATTTTATATTATGGAGGTTACAGTTGTGTTTGCTGTTTTCCCAAAGTGTCCAGTCCCTCAGCTCAGACCTGCTCTATCCCCCTGGCCAGGCCTGGGCTAAAGAGAGAAAGCAGTTCCTAATTCAGATGCAAGATATCCATCTTCCAATCTGATATGAGGACCCCTCCTGCCAAGAGTTACTTGCACAAAACAAGAACAGTTACATTCCGGTAGGTCTTCCTCCCAGTTCAGTTCAGTTCAGTTCAGTCACTCAGTTGTGTCCGACTCTTTGCGACCCCATGAATCACAGTACGCCAGGCCTCCCTGTCCATCACCATCTCCCGGAGTTCACTCAGACTCACGTCCATCGAGTCTGTGATGCCATCCAGCCATCTCATCCTCGGTCGTCCCCTTCTCCTCCTGCCCCTAACCCCTCCCAGCATCAGAGTCTTTTCCAATGCGTCAACTCTTCGCATGAGGTGGCCAAAGTACTGGAGTTTCAGCTTTAGCATCATTCCTTCCAAAGAAATCTCAGGGTTGATCTCCTTCAGAATGGACTGGTTGGATCTCCTTGCAGTCCAAGGTACTCTCAAGAGTCTTCTCCAACACCACAGTTCAAAAGCATCAGTTCTTCGGCGCTCAGCCTTCTTCACAGTCCAACTCTCACATCCATACATGACTACTGGAAAAACCATAGCTTTGACTAGACGGACCTTAGTCGGCAAAGTAATGTCTCTGCTTTTGAATATACTATCCAGGTTGGTCATAACTTTTCTTCCAAGGAATAAGCGTTTTTTATTTTCATGGCTGCAGTCACCATCTGCAGTGATTTTGGAGCTCTCCAAAAATAAAGTCTGACACTGTTTCCACTGTTTCCCCATCTATTTCCCATGAAGTGATGGGACCGGATGCCATGATCTTCATTTTCTGAATGTCGAGCTTTAGGCCAACTTTTTCACTCTCCACTTTCACTTTCATCAAGAGGCTTTTTAGTTCCTCTTCACTTTCTGCCATAGGGTGGTGTCATCTGCATATCTGAGGTTATTGATATTTCTCCCGGCAATCTTGATTCCAGCTTGTGTTTCTTCTAGTCCAGCGCTTCTCATGATGTACTCTGCATATAAGTTAAATAAGCAGGGTGACAATATACAGCCTTGACGTACTCCTTTTCCTATGTTTCAGCAAATAAAGAATCTGCCTACAATGCAGGAGACAGAGGAGATGCAGGTTCGAACCCTGGGTGGGGAAGATCCTCTGAAGGAGGAAAGGGCAATCCACTCCTGTATTCTTGTCTGGGAAGTCCCATGGATGAGGAGCCTCGTGGGCTATAGTCCATGGGGTCACAAAGAGTCAGACACATCTGGGCACATGGCACATGACCTGGGCTACTCTACAACCTTAGTGGCACTGGTGTCATTGTTCCAGGATGTGATTGCTGTGCTCTCAGCTCAGAAGCCTCAACTTCAAGCACTGGCACATGCGACCTCATCTCCCAGATAACCACTATTAATCATACTCTCATCCACCCCACAGCTCACCAGAAGTAACCTGCTCTGTCCAAAAAAATTTTTTTAATCAAGCATTTGATTATAATATGTACTTTTAAAACACTTAAGCAACTTGTTGGTTTAAAAAAAAAAGAATTCCAATTTCCCCAGAACTCTTATCAACCTGAACTCCTGACTGGCAGCGTCACACAATGAGAACGGGTGCTTGCACTGATGATTCTGCAGTATTACAAGAGTCTGGAGAGCTTTTGAATCATCCAAGAAAGATTAAATTACGTTCAGTAGCACTTTAGCGTTAAGTGCATTTTATAGTGTATTCCACATCGATGGAATCCAATCATTCATATGAAGCACAAGGTGACTCTCTTCTCACCCAAAAGCCAATGTGTTTTACTTCAATTTGAATTACAAGGGTCTGCTAAACACCCACTACCCTGGTACACACTGGAAGGCATATTCCATTTATTTGTGGGACTCACAACTCCATGGTTAAGGAAAATCAAACAAGGAAGCAGACAAACATATAAGTAAAGCAGAAAAGACACAGCTTATAACCCCAGCACCCAACACACGCACAAGTGAATTGAATGAGTGTTTGCTCAATGACCTGTAGACAAAGGGCCATATAGGGAGAGAGATGCAGGCAGTCACAGAACATGGCACAGGAAGATGTTTGCGCTCCGCTGTGGAGGATGCTCAGGACTCTGATAGTCTACAGTAAAGTGGAGGGGAGAACGTTAGCCAAAGGGAAAGTGATGAGAACTTTCAGGGAGTGGAGAAAAGCCTGGTATTTCTGGAATACGTGGGTGGGAAATGCCAGGAAGTGAGGCTGAAAAAGTAAATCACAGCCTGAATATCATGCCGAGAAATTTTAATGTTTTCCTGTGGACAATGGGATCTTGGTCAGATGTGCTTTAGGAAAATAATTCCAGAAGCTCCTGGGAGATGGACTGGGGTGAAAGGGGAAGATGGAGACACAGAGGCCAGTTAGAAAGCTGTAAATGCTCTTACTGCATAAGTTCAAGTAAGAGATAAGGGATTGCAGACACTTCTCTGGTGGTCCAGTGGCTAAGACTCCGTGCTCCCAATGCAGGAGGCCTGGATTCAATCCCTGGTCAGGGAACTAGATCTCACATGCTGCAATGAAGATCAAAGATCTTGCATGCTGCAACTAAGACCCAGTCAGCCAAATAAATAAATAAATGTTTTTGTTATTTTTTTAAAAGAGAGAGATAAGTGACTGCAGTGATGGAATGAAAAATAGGTGCACAGTTTAAGAGAGACACTGCAGAGGTAGATTCAACAGCATGGGGCAACCAATCAGGTATGAGAGGTGGGAGCTGAGGATGGCTCCAGAGTCATTTGCTGAAAGAGCTACATCCCCACCCCCACCCTATATGCATACCCTTTGCAATGTAACAGCTCCCACCATCATCAAGAAGTGGCCTCTATTTCTCTATCCTGTGAAACTGGATTCCAGCCAGTTAGGCTGAGTGGAGGGAGAGGATGCTGCTATAATAGAATACCATGGACCATGTGCTTTGACAACAGATACATGTTTCTCACAGTTCTAGAGGTTGAGGAGTTCGAGATTAAGGCACCAGCAGATCCAGTATATGGCGAAGTCACCCTTTCTCATTTACAAGCAGCTGTCTGCATGTGATATCCTCACATGTCAAAGACACAGATCTCTTCTTGGCATTGTTGTTCAGCCACTAAGTTGTGTCTGCTGCTGCTGCTGCTAAGTCACTTCAGTCATGCCAGACTCTCTGAGACCCCATAGACGGCAGCCCACCAGGCTTCCCCGTCCCTGGGATTCTCCAGGCAAGAACACTGGAGTGGGTTGCCATTTCCTTCTCCAATGCATGAAAGTGAAAAGTGAAAGTGAAGTCGCTCAGTCGTGCCTGATTCTTAGCGACCCCCATGGACTGCAGCCCACCAGGCTCCTCCGTCCATGGGATTTTCCAGGCAAGAGTACTGGAGTGGGTTGCCATTTCCTTCTCCAATGCATGAAAGTGAAAAATGAAAGTGAAAAGTGAAAGTGAAGTCACTCAGTTGTGCCCGACTCTTAAGAGACCCCATGGACTGCAGCCCACCAGGCTCCTCCGTCCATGGGAGGAGGCAAGAGTCCAGGCAAGAGCACTGGAGTGGGGTGCCATTGCCTTCTCCAAAGTTGTGTCTGACTCTTTGCAACTCCATGAACTGCAGCATGTCAGGCTCCTCTGTCCTCCACTGTCTCTCAAAGTCTGTTCAGACTCATGTCCATTGAGTTGATGGTGCTATCTAACCATCTCATCATCTGTCATCCCCTTTTCCTCCCACTCTGAATCTTTCCCAGAATCAGGGGCTTTTCCAATGAGTTGGCTCTTCGAATCAGGTGGCCAAGTACTGGAGCTTCAGCTTCAGCATTGGTCCTTCTAATGAATATTTGGGACTGATTTCCTTTAGGATTGGCTGGTTTGATCTCTTTGCAGTCCAAGGGACTCTCAAGAGTCTTCTCCAGCTCCACAATTCGAAAGCATCAGTCTTTCTCATCTCTTCTGAAAGGCATTATTTCCATCATGGGAGCCCCACCGTCATGACCTCACCTCATCCTAATTTACCTCCCACAGGTCCCACCTCTAAATGCCACCACATTGGAGAATAGGATTTCTGCGTATGAACTGGGGGAGGACACAGGCATTTAGTGCATAGTAAGACCTTTCCTGGAACTCCAACCACTTTAGCTGGGTCCTGCCCTCCTTGCCTACTCTTGAAGTCAGGACCCTGCCCCCAAAGCTTTGATGCTGCCTAGACTCCTGCCAGGTGGGATAAAGTCACTTGCAACCAAAACCCTGCCACTCACCCAACTTCGAGAAATGTCCCTCTCCAGAGATTCTCCTGCAGCCCCATAGCCCCTACAATGGGGGATGGTTTGGAAACTAAAGGCAGCTGGTTGGAGCTGGAGTTCACCCATGGCTCCTTGAGCTCTGTCATTTGAGTAGCCGGCTCTCCTTCTGCCCACCCCACCCACCCACCACCATCCTCATACCATGATGAGGCCAGTCCTGCAGCTGGATTCCATGCATCCCACTTCTTGCTCTTCCACGGTCTCTACTGCTTTCCGCTCCATTTGCAGAGGAGCCAGTTTTTGTTCTTTTATCCACTCAGCCAACAGTCATGAGCACCCACCCTGTGTCAGCCATTGCTTGGCATTCAAGAGTAAGTAAAAGAGCACTTCCCGTAGGCGCTCCCAAATCAGACACCGCTGTTGTCTGGAAAAGGGGTGAGAATGCATGCCATAGAGCTTTTATAATGGAAGAACACTTGCCTGCTCGTTCCACCCCCGAGCTGGTTTCCTCATCTAGCATAAAAGTGAAAGTAAAAGGCATTCTACAGCCCAGGAATGTATGGGATGAGATGAGAGAAAAGACCAGATTGTTGGTTCTGTCCATAGGTTCAGCTTTCTAGCACCCCAGACCCTGGGAGAAGCACACCATTAGGAGGCAGCTTCCTTGTAGCGAGGCTCTGATGAAGTGTTTGCAGCATCACAGATGCCTTTAAGATGCTCAGTTTGAGGTGATGCTAGGTCTTATCTAAAGAGCCACATGCTTGGCTGGTATGCTAAGTCTGGTGGTATGTGTGCGTGCTGCTGCTGCTGCTGCTGCTGCTGCTACTGTTAAGTTGCTTCAGTAGTATCCGACTCTGTGTGACCCCATAGATGGCAGCACACCAGCCTCCCCCAAATTGCTTCAGTTATGTCCAACTCTGAGACCCCAATTGCTTCAGTTATGTCAACTTGTAGCTCACCAGGCTCCTCTGTCCATGGGATTCTCCAGCCAAGAATACTGGAGTGGGTTGCCATTTCCTTCTCAAGGGGATCTTCCTGAGCCAGGGAGCAAACCCACGTTTCTTATGTCTACTGCTTTGGGAGGCCAGTTCTTTATCGCTAGCACCACCTGGGAAGCCATAAGTCTGATGGGGCCTGATTCATAAGGAAGAGCTCTGGACAAGGGCACTTACCCAAGCCTGCTGGACAAGGACATTTACAGACCTAGATAAGCCTACATACTCTTTTTAAATTTTTTTCTTCTCCCCTGAGCAGAGCAGGAGTTGAGAGATCCATGGAGCTTCAATCAGGCCTCCTCCCTGAGGGTCAGTCTCTCGGGCAATCCTACTGGTTCTGCTGTAGCCCTGCCCCAGCCACAGCCAGGCAGCCCACATGCAAGACTCCAGGAGAGAGAAGGCAGCCAGGTGCCAGGCACTCTTGCCTGAGAGAAAGAGGGAATTTTCCCTGAGCATGTGGAGCTTCCCCGATGGCTCAGCCACAAGAGTGCACCTGCAATATAGGAGATGTAGGAAATGCAGGTTCGATCCCTGGAGTGGGAAGATCCCTTGGAGGAAGAAATGGCAACCCACTCCAGTATTCTTGCCTGAAAAATCCATGGACAGAGGAACCTGGCAGGCTACAGTCCAGAGGGTTGCAAAAAGTCAGACACCACTGAGTGAGCCAGCACAAGCTGAACACAGACCTGAACAGGCAGGCAGGTGTTGCCCAGACAAGAGTTTCAAAAGCCACAAGCAGTAACTATAGTACCATTCATGTCTCAGACAAGCACACCACACCATCCTCCGTTTCCTCCATGAAACCAGCATAGCTCAGTCCCCTCCTCTGGGGCCTTGGTTTGGCTTGGCATGTTCCTTGAGTTACTAGATTTCCCCTCTTTCCACCCCAAGAAAGAAAGAAATCATGCCGCATTTGACTATCCCCAAGAAAAGAGCTCAACGGGGACTTCCCTGGTGGTCCAGTGGCTAAGGCTTTGGGCTCCCAATGCAGGGGGCCGAAGTTTGATCCCTGGTCAAGGAACTAGATCCTTCATGCCACAACTAAAGCTTCACATGCCACAGCTAAAGAAGATCCTGTGTGCCACAACTAAGACCAAATAAATAAACAAATTTTTAAAAAAAGAAGAAAAAAAGAAAGAAGGGAAAGAGCCCCACAAAAATCAGTGAAATGTTGTTCTGTGAGTCCTGTCCTCTCTCAAAGATGTTTACTATGGCATCATCAAGGATGTAGAGAAGGCCTTCCACTGAGCAACCAATAGCACTTTCCTAACTGGAACAGCAAGTGGGCTTATAATGCCAGGCTGTTCCAAGCACTTAAACACATACTTAATCCTCCCAACCCCTCTCCTAACTCCCACCACCCCAACAAGGGATGTTTGATGACTCTGCTCCTTTTACAGATGTGGAAACTGAAGCCCAGATTGGTTCTGGTCTTGCCCAATGTCACAGCACTAGGAAAGGGGGAGCAGGGAGCGGGCAGGATTCCAGCCCCAGAGCACAGCCCTCTGCTTCTCCTGCATTCCCACACCAGCCCTCTGTCCTCTGACCTCAGGAGAGGGATTCCCAGAGCCCTCGCCTTATATGCCAGCTGGGAGGGTCTGAGATCTTTGGAGGGCTCACAGATCCCCTCACTGAGCCCTCAGAAATCCCAGGGAGGAAAGGGACTAGGCTAAGCATGAGCATTTTTTCCTAGTTAAATTGTCCATTTTTTCCTTTCAGCACGTTCCTCATTTCAATCATTACTTTTCCTTTCCAGACCCCAGGAGCCAGAAATAAACTCACACAATCTTTGCATTGATGTAAATAACCATTGGCTTTATTGAACCCATCTGCTTGGACTATTAGTTGAAATCACAGCTCTGGAGTGTTTTCTAAGCAACCGTAGAGCATCGGGATATTTAAGCAAGTCTTCTGGATTCTTTCATTTCAGAAATAGTTACTGAGCATCTCCCAGGTGCCAAGCACACGGTAGGTAAACAAGGGGCATGGAGTCCCTCTGCCTGTGGCACTTTCAGTCCATTTCCGCCACCTCTCATCCCTCACACCTCCCCTCCCCTTGCCCTGGTCCTCGTCCAGGCTGACTTTCACACTCACCATTGCAATTGTGGCTTCAAAATGCTGTATGCTGCATTTTGCCTCACTCTGCATGTGGCTGATGAATACATTTTACATATAAGCCTGCCTCAGAGCTGGAGGCCTTTGCCTGGAGCTCAGACTCAGAGCCTCAAGTCATCGAATAGTCCCAACAAGACAACATGTCAAATCTCCATTCTGGAACTCTGGACTCAGGCTGTTAGTTCCAACTGGACCAAACATACTTCCCATTACACTCACTTGTTTAGCCCAAGACAGCATCCTCAGCAAGACCCCACTTGCATCAGAATCATTCATGTGCCATTAAAACACACCTTCCTCCAACCTTCCAAATCAGTCTCTGAAGGTGGGATCCAGGAGTCTGCCTTTGAAACCAGATAGTTGGTGATTGGCGTGCTCCCCACAGTCAGATACCCACGTGCCTAGGTGACAGCCTCTGAACCCCGGGGTTCACTCTGTTCCAAACACTGGACTCTACAATGCCAACCACACCACCACTAGATCTCCATGTCCAACCCTACTCATTCTTCAAGACCCATTTCAATGGCCCTTCTCTTGAGTTATCTGCTAAGAGTCCACCACCTGATACCCAGCTGGAATCAATCTCTCTCTACTCTTTTGGTATTCAAATTCCTATAGGAAATTCACATCTAAGTGAACCCATCCACTGGGGAGGAAGTAAGATCCCCAGAGAATCTCTCCACTAAGTGGACAGTGAGAGGGACAGCCTGCTGGTCTAAGATCTCCTGCTCAGGTTCAGGAAAACCTGACATGTTTATTTTGCCTTCCTGCTTCAGAAAACCTTCTCTGGAAGTACTTTCGGTCCTTGCTCTGCAGTGGACACCATGTGATCTCTATGGCTGACCAGTCACTTTGCTTCACGCTACAAGTGGAAGGCCTCTCTGCAGAGGTGATATTTGAAGAGACACCCAAAGAAAGAGAGTGAATCAGCCATCAGAAGGACTCCAGACTGAGGGAATGAGAGCACAAAGTCTTAAGAAAGAGAGAACATGTGAATTCCCTGATGGTCCAGTGGTTAAGATCTCACCTTCCAATGCAGGGAGTGCAGGTTCAATCCCTGGCTGGGGAACCACAATCCCATATGTAGTGTGCTGCAACCAAAAAAGTGAAAAAGAAAGAAAGAGAGAAAACTTGACAAGTGTGAGGAAGAGGAGGAGGCTGGCATGGCTGAAGGTCATGAATGAGAGAATTCAAGATTGGAGATGCAAGGAATAGCTAGATTATGCATGACCTTGAGCACCAGGGGGAGAAATCTGGTATTTTCTAAGAGCAAGGGTAAATTGATACAAATAATAATAACCACCACAATGCCTGCATGCAAAGTCGCTTCAGTCATGTCCAACTCTGTGACCCCATGGACTGTAGCCCACCAAGCTACTCTGTCCATGGGATTCTCCAGTCAAGAATACTGGAGTGGGTTGCCATATCCTCCTCCAGAGGATCGTCTCGACCCTGGGATTAGACCCATTTCTTTTATGTCTCCTGTGCTGCCAGGCGGGTTCTTTACCACCAGCACCACCTGGGAAGCCCAACCCCCACAATCAGTGAAAGTTGCTCAGTCATGTCTGACTCTGCAGCTCCGTGGACTGTAGCCAGCCAGGCTCCTCTGTCCATGGAATTCTCCAGGCCAGAATACTGGAGTGGGTAGCCATTCCCTTCTCCAGGAACCACCACAGTACCTAACCATTGCATACATAGTAACAAGCTGATGTATACCAAGACTACATGTATAGTACCAGGTACTGCTTTAAGTACTTCATTTATATCAGTTTAATTCTCAAAAATTTGCATGAGTAGATACCATTATCCCCATTTTACAGCTGAGGAAACTGAGGCATAGAAAGGTTAAGCAACTTGCCAAGTCCACACAGTCAGGTATAAGGTAGAAGCCAGAATTCAAACCCAGGTGACCTGGCTTCTCAGTGCATGTTTTAAGCACAGTACCACGCTGCCTTTCCTGCTGGGGACCTCACACAGAAAGACAATCCTGTGGCAGGAGGAGGGAGATGAATAGGAGCACAGAGGATTTTTAGGGGAGTGAAAATACACTGTAGGATATCACAATGGAAACGTGACCCTTGAACAACATGGGGGTTAATTGGCACATAGCTTATAGTTGGCTCTCGGTATCTGCTCTTCCATCCATGGATTCAACCAACCATGTATTGTGTAGTATTATAGTATTTATTCCTGGAGGAGGAATTAGTAATCCCCTCCAGTATTCTTGCCTGGAGAATGCCATGGACAGAGAAGGCTGGCAGGCTACACTCCATGGGTGGCAAAGAGCTGGCCACGACTGAAGGAATTTAGCAGCAGCAGCAGTTTCCATTGCTGAAAAATATCTGCACATACATGGACCCACAAACTTCAAACTCACATTGTGAAGGGTCAGCTGTACATTTGTCCAAACTCAACCAATGCACAGCGCCAAGAGTGAGCCCTCTAAGTGATAATGATGTGTCAATGTAGGTTCATCAGTTGTAACCAATGCACCACTCTGGAGGAAGATATTGATAATGTAGGAGGCTGTGCATGTGTGGAGGCAAGGGCGTTAGTGTGGGTCCAGTCACTCAGTCATGTCTGACTCTTTTTTGGCCCCACAGACTGCAGCCCATCAGTCTCCTGCATCCATGGGATTTCCCATGCAAGAATACTAGAGTGGGTTGCCATTTTCTACTCCAAGGGATCTTCCTGACCCAGAGACGGAACTGTGTCTCTTGCATATCCTGCATTGGCAGGTGGATTCTTCACCACTGAGCGACCAGGGAAAGTTTGTTATACACAGTGCTGCCCTTTGATTCCTAGGTATTTACTCAAAAAAAAAAAAAGAAAATACATGTCTACAGAAATACTTGTATGTGAGTGTTCTTTGCAACGCAGCAATTTAAACATAAACGTCCTTATTTGTTAATTGTAACCAAATACTGGAAACAACCCAGATGGTTGTCTTATGGGAAAAAACCCAATAAATTGTGGTTATATTCATATAACGGAATAATGCTGCTGCTGCTGCTGCTAAGTCACTTCAGTCATGTCCGACTCTGTGTGACCCCATAGACAGCAGCCCACCAGGCTCCCCCATCCCTGGGATTCTCCAGGCAAGAATACTGGAGTGGGTTGCCATTTCCTTCTCCAATGCATGAAAGAGAAAAGTGAAAGAGAAGTCGCTCAGTCTGTCCGACTGTTAGCGACCCCATGGACTGCAGCCCACCAGGCTACTCCGTCCATTGGATTTTCCAGGCAAGAGTACTGGGGTGGGGTGCCATTGCCTTCCCCGATAATGGAATAATACTCAATAATAAAAAGAAATGGATTGATATACACAGTAAAAAAAAAAAAAAAGTGTTCACAATCTTAAAAAAATCATTCTGACTGTAGCAGGAGGGTGAATTGTGGAGGGTGAGCAAGAGAGCCGTACAAACTAATTAAGAAAAAGTCTCGTAGCATCTAGTTTAGAGATGTTGGTGGCAGGCTTGGGTTGGAAGCAGTGAAAACAGAAGAATGAAGAGACTTAAGATATACCTGGGGCTTTCCTGGTGACTCAGTGGTAAAGCGCTTGCCCGCCGGTGCAGCAGACATGGGTTCCATCCTGGGTCGGGAAGATCCCCTAGAGACGGAAATGGCAACCCACTTCAATATTCTTGCTTGGAAAACCCCATGAACAGAGGAGCCTGGAGAGCCACAGTCCATGCGGTCACAAAAGTGTGGGCCATGACTGAGTGAGTGAATGACAACAACAAAGGCAGATCTGAGATCAGGGTAGAATCAAGGCTGATTCCTAGGTTTGCAGCTTGAGAAAACGAGCAGATGCCTGTACTGAAAGAGGAATAGGTTTGATGGGGAGGGTCTCCAAGTATCCCTTCCCTTGGGTCACCCATGAGCTCTTGTCCACTCTCAGCCACATTCTAGAGAAAGCCCAGCACACAGATGCCAAGGTTAGCCTGCACTGGTGGGCCCATGCCAAGAACCACAAAAGCCTTGTTTTATTTAAAACACAGAGCTTGGCAGAATTCCCTACCTAGACAGAGACAAGCCCATTACTTCATCTTGTGAGCTGCATTCTGGCCTCTGTTTTCGTGTATCTATTAGCAAGGCCTCTCAGCCGAAAATCCAGCCAGCCCATCAGTCATTCCTCCTGGAGGCCCACAGACCAGGCAGCACAGGCTGGGAGCCCAGACATCCGTAGACGTTTGCACAGGGGCCTAAGCCCCAAAGACTCTCCAGTTTGTGTGGGGGTTTCGTTGCTTTACATTTTTAATTAAAAGCAGAGTTTTATCAATCCCCCAAAAAATCTATTGGGGGAACTGTAATTTTGCTTCCAATCTTCCTGTTTAATACTCCCCTAATGCCCATAAAAAGCTTCGGAGTTTCCGTTCACGATTTGAATCTTCACAGATAATTAGCTGGTAGAATGACTTGGAGAGAGAAGCAGGTATATATTTTCACAAACTTGGTCAGGAGCGGGTGGGGGAGTTGTGGGAGAAGCATCCCCAGGCAGTCCTGGCACATGTCCATTGCCGAAACATAAACACACAATTCATTTAAAGGCACATTCATTTAGGTTCTTTAATAGCTGCCATAAAAAGTGCTTTCCCTTCTGATTTCTCAGGCACCCTACACCGCTTGGCTCTCCCACCTTCAGCCTCCCTTTCCAGATCCTCAGATCCACCGTCACTGCGCTTACCCTACTCCCTCCCACCCACTCTCTTTATATTCCAGGTCAGTCCCCGTGGAATCGGACAGGTCTTTCCTGCCTCCTCTCCTGCCCTCTGGTCCTCCTTCCCCCTGCTCCACCGTACTCACACTTCCCTCCCTCCCCTCTTTTCCTTTCAGACTCAGCTGCTGTGACCATCAACTGACCACCTTCTGAATGAGTCAGAAACTGTTATATGCTCTCACCATTAAGCCTCATGGTAACTGTGTGAAATAGTAGTGTTATACACACACAGAGATGCACACACACATTTCTTTAACATCGAAAGAATCTGAGGCTCCATGAGGTCAAAAAATGTACTCAGAACCACCCCCCTCTTTTCACTTTTATTTTCTCTTCATTTCCACTCCCACTTTGTCAGGAAACAGATACATACATACATAACTATATACAGACACAGATACGTAGACACATAGACAGGTATACAGAAGGACAGACAGACTGACAAAAGGGCAAACACTCAATAGATAGTAGAAGAAAAACAGGTTGATAGGTAGGTAGGATGGTAGACAGACAGAAAGACAGACAGTAGAGGAGGTAAAATTGCCCCAGATGGCAAAAATCAACCAAAAACCACATTCCACCTTTTTATCTCTTTTCTCAAGAAGCTCTTCCAGTTCTTCTGCTAGGTGGAATCATAGCTCAATGAAAACTCCATGAGGTAGATTTTAAAGGCTGGAAGCGAGAAAGTGACTAAGAGGCTATGAGTTGCCAGGTGTAAATCAGGGCACATGAGATAGTGAGTGTGAAGGCTCTGGATAAACAGTAATGTTCTCAAAGATGAGAGGGCATCAGAATCACCCCTAATTGAACAGAGTCCAAGGTCCCAAGGGAGGTGGCTCATGACGGTGGTTCTTCACCTCACCATGCATTTGAATCACCAAGAGGACTTCTTAAAGCACAGATTATTACACTCTACCCCAAGAGTATCTGATTGATTAAGTCTGGGTGCTGCTGCTGCTAAGTCACTTCAGTCATGTCCGACTCTGTGTGACCCCATAGACGGCAGCCCACCAGGCTCCCCCATCCCTGGGATTCTCCCGGCAAGAATACTGGAGTGGGTTGCCATTTCCTTCTCCAATGCATGAAAGAGAAAAGTGAGTCTGGGTAGGGCCTGAGAATTTACATTCCCAACAAGATCCCAGATAATGTTGATGCTGCTGGTCCAGGGACCTCACATGGAGGACCACTAGTAGAAAGTAATGTTCTGAGGTTAATTTGGCTATTACAATGATGTTCAATCATGTCTCTTTTAATCAAATCATATTCCCTGGCACTTTTGAAAATGTAAGAAACAACAGTGGATCATTTTCAAGCTTGGGTCAAGATTTCAGAGGAGGACAGAACTGTGACCCACTGCCCTGCCCCATATTTCCTGTCGTTATCTGAACTTCTCCATCTCTGCCTACCATATTCCTATCCATCTGTCTCCTCCTCTTGCATGATGAGAACAAAGATCCTGTCTATCCTGTTTGCCATAGAACTCCAAGGCCTAAAACTCAATCTGGAATTGTGGATGTGTGTGTGTACATGTGTTCCTGTATGTATATGCATGAGGTTTCCTGGTGGCTCAGTGATTACGAACCCACCTGCCAATGCAGGAGACTCAGGTTCGATCCTTGGGTTGGGAAGAGCCCCTGGAGAAAGCAATGGCAACCCACTCCAGTATTCTTGCCTGGGAAATCCCAAGGACAGAAGAGCCCAGCAGGCTACAGTCCATGGGGTCACAAATGAGATGCACATGACTTACCAACAACTGTGGTAAGTGGTAAACAGTGGTAAACAACCAACAACAGTGTATATGTATACATATGCTGCTGCTGCTAAGCCGCTTCAGTCGTGTCCAACTCTGTGCGACCCCATAGACAGCAGCCCACCAGGCTCCTCCTTCCATGGGATTTTTCCAGGCAAGAGTACTGGAGTGGGTTGCCATTGCCTTCCCCATGTATACATATATATACACACACAAAATGCATTCAGGAAATCAACCCTTAATATACACTGGAAGGACTGATGCTGAAGCTGAAGCTCCAATACTTTGGCCACCTGATGCAAAGAGCCAACTCATTGGAAAAGACCCTGATGCTGGGAAAGATTGAGGGCAGGTGAAGAAGGAGATGACTCAATGGACATGAGTTTGAGCAAACTCCAGGAGATGGTGGACAACAGGGAAGCCTGGCGTTGCTGCAGTCCATGGGGTCGCAAAGAGTTGGACACAACTGAGTGACTGAACAACAAAAACGTGTTTGTGTCCAGTGAACAAGCCAGTTAATGGACAGATTACCTATATAGCGGGACTCTCTGAAATGGGCAGGAGAAGAAATAAAACGGAATTCCACAGCAGTCCAATGGTTAGGACTGAGCACTTTCACTGCCATGGGCCCAGGTTTGATCCCTGGTCAGGAAACTAGTGTCCTGCAAGTTACACAGTGCAACCAGAGAAAAAAGAGAGAGAGATGAAATGGGCGAGAGAGCGGGCTCAAAGCTGGCCCATTTGGTTTTGAGGTCTAGCTTCAGGGCTCAGAGTTCTGAGCAGAAAATCTCTGAACTATCACTGCTCCTTCCCTAACAAGTCGCCCTCCCCCAGGCAGTCCTGGGTGGCTGGCTTAGCTTCTCTAAGAACACTTATCTCCTAAACTGAAGACATCTAATCTTTGCAACCCGTTCTCACTGCTGGCATCAGTTCAAAAGAGACCCAGTGAAGGGGAAAAGTCCTTTCACCAGTACTAAAAATACTCATATTGATCTCCTGCTCACCGTGGCATGCCTCTCTCTCCATTTCTAGTTCTTCTTGCAGCTTTCATTCTACACAGCCCTCCAAATCAGGCACAAGACCATTTGGGGCCTGGATCAAGAGTTGGTTTGACCCTCCCCACAGTGTCACATCCAAAATCATTCCTCTCAACCAGCCCATCATTTGCAGGGCCCAGAGCTAAATGAAAACAAAAGGACTCTTTTTAAAAAAATTATTAGGAATTTCAAGACAGTGACAGAGGCCATTAAACCACCCAGGACAGCTGCACAGGTTGTACTGACCCCATGTTTCTGGACACAGAGAATAGACCCAAAGTTCTTCCTGAAGCTCCAGGGAAGTTCTGTCCTCATTTGACACTGTCCGTGGGATTAATGGGTGGTCTGTGAGTCCGTGCTCTTCCTGGAAGTTCATCAGCTCCAGTGCAGAAGGTCCTTGCCCTTGAGCCCCATGGACTCCTTTGAAGTATCTGCCCAGTGGCTCTCCCAGACCCAAAGAAACACTCAAACACGTGGGTAGAAGCCCCTTTAGGGAATGGCTCACATGTCCCTCCTCCACCTCCGGAAATTGCTAACTTCTTGTTGAAACGCCAGCATTTTGAAACTGACATGAACTGAGTTGCTGCAGGTGTCTATGAAAATGGGCATTTCTATGGGAATTCCCAAGTGGTCAGGTGATTAAGACTTCACACTTCCACTGCAGGGGCATGGGTTTCTTCCTTGGTTGGGGAACTACGATCCCACAGGCTGAGTGGCCAAAAATAATTTTAAAAAGTAGATGGGCATCTCCTGTTTGAGTGAAAGAAACAGGGACATCTTAGGAACTACACACTGTTCCTAAAAATGGGTCAGCTCATTATTGGCAGGCATTCTCAGAGGCCTCAAGGGCAAAATAAGTCAAACACAAAATGCCTATTAACTTCCTGAAGTTTCAAACCAGCTGGGGAAATTAGAAAAACTAATAGAAAAATAGATCTTAACATCCTGCAACTGAGAAAGCTGGAAAAAAAAAAATTGTAAAGATGAGATCAATCATATGGGAAGGGTCATTCCCCAGGAACAGCATCTCTCTAGGGGGACTGCATTCAAAACTCTACTGGGGAGAGGTCAAGAAAATTAAAGAAGGTTCTGGAATTTGGGCTGCACATTAAATCCACATAGGGAGCTTTCAAATAGGAACAAAAGCAAAACTGAGCCCCGGCCCTAACATAGGCAATTCAGTAAGAATTCTTTCTCTATAAATTATGTAACTTGTTACACAGACAACTTTAAGAACACACAGCATGGATGGACATTATGCTGACCACCCATGTCCCACATCTAGTTTCAGTAATTAATAGTTTGGGGTCAATCCTGTTTCACCTCTGCCCCAACCCCCACCACCCACCAGCCCACAAAATACAATTATTTTGAAACAAATCCCAGATGTCAAACTTTAGAATGTAACTGAAAGATAATGACTTCTTTTTAAAAAATAAATATAAACTCTACTTAATGATCTGTGATGATGTAATGTTAGTCATTCAATTGTGTCTGACTCTTTCTGACTCCGTTGGCTATAGTCTGCCAGGCTCCTCTGTCCATGGGATTTTCCAGGCAAGAATACTGGAGTGGGTAGCCATTCCCTTCTCCAAGCTGTCTTCCTAACCCAGGGATCAAACCTGGGTCTCCTGCATTGCAGGCAGATTCTTTACTGTCTAAGCCACCAGAAAAGCCCAAGAATACTGGAGAGGCGTCCCTGGTGGAGCAGAGGTTAAAGCGTCTGCCAGCAGTGTGGGAGACCTGGGTTCAATCCCTGAGTCGGGAAGATCCCCTGGAGAAGGAAATGGCAATCCACTCCAGTATTCTTGCCTGGAGAATCCCATGGACGGAGGAATTTGGTGGGCTACAGTCCACGGGTCGCAAAGAGTTGGACACAACTGAGTGACTTCACTTTCACTGTATTATTTAAAGAATACTGACAAGAGTACAGAAGTGGGTTGTCATTTCTTTCTCCAGGGGATCTTCCTGACCCAGAGATCAAACCCAAGTCTCCTGTCTCCTGCATTACAGGTGCCTTCTTTACCTGCTGAGCCATCAGAGGGGATGTATGCATATGTATGACTTATTCACTTTGCTGTACTTTAGAAACTAGCACAACATTGTAAAGTAACGATGCTTTAATAAAAAATAAAAACAAAATCATCTTGCTTCTCCTTCAATACCATCATATGGTGTTAGTCGCATTAATCTGAAGAGTTTGATTAAAATAACCTTGTTTTGTCAAGTAATAAAGGCTCAGTCATGCCAAAAAGAAAACCGACAATACTATATGATGCCAAATAATAATAAGGTCTCTTTATAACAGTAATTCCTCAAATCTATCAAAATCTAACTTCTCCCACTGTTTGGTATACTTTTAGGCATTTGTTTCAGGTAGAATGCAAATAAGGTCTAGGTGCTATAATTTGTTGATGTAGCTCCTAAAATTATTTTAATTTATAGGTTCTTACTCTATCTCATTCTTTTTTATTATGAAAATTATTTATCTTTTTAATGAAGAAATGAAGACGAGTGTTCTGTAGACTTTCTCACTGTCCATATTTTGCTGTTTGAATCCCCATGTCATGGTTTAACATGTTCTCCTGTCCCTGTATTTATGTTAAATTATGGAGGCCTAATAAAATTCAGTTTTGAATTATTTGATAATACTATTTTATAGGTGGTATTGTATACTCCATAAGTAGTCATGTGTGGATGTGAGATTTGGACCATAAAGAAAGCTGAGCACCGAAGAACTGATGATTTTGAAGTTGGGAACTGACAAAGACTCTTGAGAGTCCCTTGGGCTGCAAGGAGATCAAACCAGTCAGTCCTGAATATTCATTGGAAATATTGACTCTGAAGCTGAAGCTCCAACACTTTGGCCACCTGATACAAAGAGCCAACTCATTGGAAAAGACCTAGATGCTAGGAAAGATTGAGGGCAGGAGGAGAAGGGGTTGACAGAGGATAAGATGGTTGGATGGCATCACTCACTCAATGGACATGAGTTTGAGCAAACTCCAGGAGATGATTAAGGACAGGGAATCCTGGAATAATCACTGCAGATGGTGACTGTAGCCATGAAATTAAAAGACGCTTACTGCTTGGAAGAAAACTTATGACCAACCTAGATAGTATATTCAAAAGTAGAGTCATTACTTTGCCGACTAAGGTCCGTCTAGTTAAGGCTATGGTTTTCCAGTGGTCATGTATAGATGTGAGAGCTGGACTGTGAAGAAGGCTGAGTGCCGCAGAATTGATGCTTTTGAACTGTGGTGTTGGGGAAGACTCTTGAGAGTCCCTTGGACTGCAAGGAGATCCAACCAGTCCATTCTGAGGGAGATCAGCCCTGGGATTTCTTTGGAAGGACAGATGCTAAAGCTGAAACTCCAGTACTTTGGTCACCTCATGCGAAGAGTTGACTCATTGGAAAAGACTCTGATGCTGGGAGGGATTGGGGGCAGGAGGAGAAGGGGACGACCGAGGATGAGATGGCTGGATGGCATCATGGACTCCATGGATGTGAGTCTGAGTGAACTCCGGGAGTTGGTGATGGACAGGGAGGCCTGGCGTGCTGCGATTCATGGGGTCGCAAAGAGTCGGACACGACTGAACGACTGAACTGAACTGAACTGAACAGAGGATTTTAAAAATCTAAAAATAGATCTGACTGAGAAGCAGGTCTGTACCAGTGGGAACCCAGGGTTTTTTTCCTACTTGGGGTCTCATGTCCATTAACTCATCTGCATCAGCAAAGTCATTTTTCCAGTTTTCATAGCAAATGAAGGACAGAGTAAAGGCTGATGGGGAGCTTATCTGACTTTGCTGCATACCTTGTAAGAAGGCTAATGCTCAGTCATACAGAAACAGCAAGAGACAGGACTGGGGGCCTGGGATGAAAACCAAGTCAGTATGGTTCAGCCACATGCCCTATTTCAATTCAAATTCTGAATTACAAGGTTTTTATTGACCTCAGTGACTTTTACATGTGTAACCTCTTCCATTAAAAAAAAAAAAAAAACAGTATCCCAGTTCATAATTATTAATTTTATCCCTTAACACACAAAACAGTCTCCAAATAACTACTATCAACAATATGATTACTCAAACCAGTTTACATTTTTCCCAGTTGTTTCTATGTTACAATTCATGGACAATTTCCTAACCGCTTCTAATCTACAAGTGCCTGCTCTTTCTTTCTCTGTCACAGTGCAAAAACGTATTAATCAAGAAATCAGGACAACGTCCTGTAGAATTTCTCACCAGAAAACACATAGTCCTTCCCTTTCTAAATGTAGCAAACCACACACTTAGCTTTCATCACAGGATCCTGGAAGCTGGTCCCTCACGCTGCATAGAAATCTTCCTTGCTCCTTTTCACAGGGACATAATATTCTAGCATGGGATGTGACATAGTGCTTTCTGGGTTGTTTCTAGCTTTTTTTTTATTTTTTTGCTATTACAGATAGAGCTGCAGTGTAGAACCTTATCTGTACAACTTTTCATATTTTCATGGACTCTTGAGAATGTAATGTACAACCAAGGTTGAGAACTCTTGACCTACAGAAAAAAGCAGGTTATTAAGAAAAACAAGTCTAAATCCCAGCTCTACCCTTAACTTACTCCTTATAAAATCTGGATAATAATCTACCTCATGGATTTATAGAGAGGATTATATAAGCTAAAACATGGAAGGTGCTTAAATCAGTTCTCAGCATATCTTAAGAGAAGTGTGTTTATTGTCATTGTTGCTGTGAATCTTTAAAGCTTTTATTTTTTTTCAATTAAAAGGCTTTACTTTTTATGCTTGAAAAAAACCCAGTAAATAAAAAGGTGCTAAACTTAGCATTAAGAATTTGGTTGTAATATATTGACAAAGTCTAGAATTGTAGTTGATTTATAACATTCTGCTAGTTTCAGATGTAAAGCAAAGGGATTCAATTATACTTTTTACATATTCCTTTCCATTATAGGTTGTTACAAGATACTAAACATAATTCCCTGTGCTACATAATAAATCCTGTTGCTTATCTATTTTGTATATAGTGGTGTATATCTGTTAATCCCATATGCCTAATTTATCCCTCCTCCCTGACCTTCTCTCTGATAACTATTCATTTGTTTTCTATGTCTGGGAGTCTGTTTCTGTTTTGTAAATAAATTCACTTGTATTAGAGTCCACATATAAGTGATATCATGTAATATTTGTCTTTCCCTTTAAATTTGTTAGTTAGCTTCCCTGCCTCAGTTTCCTCAGCCATCCTATCTTAGATGTTGGCACAACAAAATTAGATCATCACTGTGAGCTTTCTTGAAAAAGCTATTATTTCTCTGGAAATGTGGAGCAAGGGTATTATTTTCATCACCATGATTACAGAATGTCCGGTTGGGAGAATTAACAGTGTTCATCTGGTGGGCCTCTCATCTCCGGAGCCTCATACAGGGCTTCCTGACTCCACTGAATCAGTAAGACAACTGTCAATTCACTCAAACCACTAATTTAATAGATTTTTTATTTTCTACTAAATTGACAGACTGAGTAAATTGACCAAATTGACTGGCTGTTTTGATATCATTTAGACTCAGCTTGAGTGGAGCTAATCATGAAGGGGAAAATAATTGCTATTGACATTGCTGCGGTGATCAAAGACACCCCTGGCATGGTTGAGGGGGAGCACAAGGACCCTCACACATCCACCATCCTCACGCTCCACCCAGCTAAGTCTCAGAACAAACACCGCCCAATCTACTGCACCACATTAGAGAGGCACTCAAAATAGAAGGCAGAGGGTGGCCAGAAGTAGAGGGGAGCTCTGAAAAGGATCGATCAATACCTAAGTGAATGTAAAGCAACTATATGCCAATAAAATTTTTTAATTGTAAAAAAAAAAAAATGTAACAACATAAATGAGCACTATTGGAGGGACTCGTGTGCCCAGTTCTGAGTGTATGGAAGAGCTATCAGGTCTGAAGAGACTTGGAAGGGGTGCAGTAGACAGTAGTCCCCGGAAGATGTTAATCCCTAAACGCTGTGAACGCTACTTTACAAGGCACAAGGGACTTTCGAGATGTGATTAAATTAAGGAAGCTGCACTAGGGAGGTTAAGCTGCTTTCTGCAGGTGGGTCGGATATAATCGCCAATGTCCTCATAAGGCGGAGACCAGGAGAGAACAGAAATAAGACATGTGAGGATGGAAGCAAGAGGATACCGTGATGTGAGGAAGGGCCACGAGCCCAGCAATGCAGGCGGACTCGAGAGGTAGAAAAGGCAAGAAAACAGGTTCTCCCCGACAGCTCGCAGGAGGAACTCGCCCTGCCAGCACCGTGGGGAAGCTGACTGGACTTCTGGTTTCTGTAACATATATGTTATGGCAGCCACAGACGCTAACACGCACACACCAGCCATCTTAACGGGTGTAATTCAGAAACACGACATTAAAAGGCTGTAGAGTGGCAGTCCTGGGACTTCCCTGATAGTGCAGTGCTGAAGAACCGCCTACGAATGCAGGGGACACGGGTTCAATCCCCGGTCTGGGGAGATTTCACGTGCCGCGGGGCAACCAAGCCTGAGCACCACCAAGTACGGAAGGCCATGTGCTCTAGCAGCAAGAGAAGCTACTGCAATGAGAGGCCTGAGCACCGCAGTCAGAGAGTAGCCCCCATTCACCCCAGTGAGAGGGAGCCCGCAGGAAGCAATGAAGACCCAGCACAGTCAAAAATAAACTAAAAAAAATTTTTAAGAAAACAGTTTGGCAATTAAAAAAAAAAAAAAGAGTAACAATCCTATCCCCTGTTCCTGCTTCAAACAAAGACATTCTGTTTTAAACATGGGTTCCATGTACAATTTCATGGAGGGAAGAAAGGATTCTTCTGAAATGGGGGGAGGGAGCAAACTAAAATAGAATTAATATTTGTGGATCTCATACACAGAAAAGGACTGCCCCAGTAGCTGGGCTCAGAAAAGGCAATGGCACCCCACTCCAGTACTCTTGCCTGGAAAATCCCATGGACAGAGGAGCCTGGTAGGCTGCAGTCCATGGAGTCGCTAGGAGTCAGACACGACTGAGCGACTTCACTTTCACTCTTCACTTTCATGCATTGGAGAAGGAAATGGCAGCTTACTCCAGTATTCTCGCCTGGAGAATCCCAGGAACGGGGAAGCCTGGTGGGCTGTCATCTATGGGGTCGCACAGAGTTGGACATGACTGAAGCGGCTTAGCAGCAACAGCAGATAGCTCAGCTGGTAAAGAATCCACCTGCAATGCAGGAGACCCTGTTCAATTCCTGGGTCAGGAAGATCCCCTGGAGAAGGGATAGGCTACCCACTCAATTATTCTCAGGCTTCCTTGGTGACTCAGATGATAAAGAATCTGCCTGCAATGCAGGAGACCCGGGTTTGATTCCTGGGTCGGGAAGTTCCCCTGGAGAAGTGATAGGCTACCCACTCCAGTATTCTTGGGCTTCCCTGGTGGCTCAGCTGGTATGTGGGAAACACGTGGACCAGTGCCTGGCACATAGTGAACATAATAAAATGCAGCTGTGGTGGGGGTGATGGTATTATCTGCCCTGAGTCCTTCCTGTTGCCAAGGACAAACCACAGTTCAGTGCCATTCAGGGACTGGCCCAGTGGCATCTAGCTGTCAGCAGCAGAACCAGCTTATGAACCCAGGTCTTTATAATGCTGGCATTGACCGCAACCCACACCCTGGCTCTTCCCCTAAATAGGAAATGCCGCCAGCTGACCAAGACTTATACTGAAATCAAACTTGCTGCATAAGGGCTGTTTTGATATCATGTGGTTTATCTGCGATTCCCAGGAGAGCTGACCACTCTGGGTGCTTCCTGTGTGGCCCATTATTATGGTGGACCGCAGTGCTGGCTGGTGATCGGCTATCAGAAGGGGCTAGCTGTGCTTGGTTCCCCCCACACCCTGCACCCAAACTGCTGGAGAGAAGAAAGAGCATTGCTCTGCCTGTAGAATGGACTGCCGTGGAGGCAGTGGGGCAGGCCAGGCGATGGGCAGGGCTGGTGAGGCAGTGGCGGAAGCAGCTGCTGGCTCCTTAAGGGCACTAGGGTGAAATCTCGGCCACACCAGGCCCAGCCATATGCTCAGACACAAACCACAGCTGCTTGCCCGTGAATCTCTCCTCTAAACAGCAGCAGCAGAGACAGCGTATTCTCCCAGCTCCGGGGCGACTTCTCTTTCTGCTCTCACTTGTTTTGAGGTCCCACTGAGGAGATGTCCTGTTGGCCAAGCATCAAGTAAAAGGGGTAGGAATTTTAGTCCAGCCAGTGAGTGCGTGCAAGCTCAGTTACTTCAGTCATGTCCAACTCTTTGCGACCCCATGGACTGTAGCCTGCCAGGCTCCTCTGTTCATGGGATTCTCCAAGTACGCATACTAGAGGGCATTGCCACGCCCTCCTTCAGGGGATCTTCCCTACCCAGATTAAATCTGCGTCTCCTGCATTACTGGCAGATTCTTTACTGCTGAGCCACCAGAGAAGGCTTAGTTCAGCCAGTAAAGTGAAGTGAAGTTGCTCAGTCATGTCCGACTCTTTGTGACCCCATGGACTGTAGCCTACCAGGCTCCTCTGTCCATGGGATTTTCCAGGCAATCGTACTGGAGTGGGGTGCCATTTCCTTCTCCAGGGGATATTCCCAACCCAGGGATTGAACCCGGGTCTCCTGCATTGTAGACAGACGCTTTACCGTCTGTGCCACCAGGGAAGTACTTTTCTGTAACTGCACTATAGGAAAACAGGAATGAAGGGAAGAAATAGCAGATGAGATGGGAAAACAGAGCCCTTTGTCACACCCAGGCATCTCATTCTCTGTCCTAACTAGAGGCATTGCCTCCTGTTTGAATAAAGCTCCTCACCTGAGTTTACGAGGTTCTCATCTATCTTGTGCCTACTCACCACTCCGAGGCTTTTTTCTATTTCTCCACTCACACCAAAATGGGTTACTTGTTGACTCCTAAGTATGCCATTCCACTAGAACACAACGTTCGTGGGTGAAGCAACGCAGACTATCCTTTAAATGCTATGTCTCCAGACTTCCATGTGCTTGGCAAACAGTGTGTGTGTGCCTGCTAAGTCACTTCAGTCGTGTCCGCCTCTTTGTGACCCTATGGACTACAGCCCATCAGGCTCCTCTATCCATGCAATTCTCCAGGCAAGAATACTGGAGGGGTTGCCATGCCCTCCTCCAGGGGATCTTCCCAACCCAGGGATGGAACCCATGTCTCTTATGTCTCCTGCATTGGGAGGTGGATTTTTTTTACCACTAGTGCTACCTGGGAAGCCCTCAGAAATCTGTGATGATGAATATTGCTTATTAATACCTGAGAGGCACTAAACACAGTGCTAGGCACAGACTGGCATGGGATCTTGTCTAAGTTTATAAACCTCATTTACTGGGTGTCCATAAGTCAGGAGACCAAGGCAAATACAAATAATGGCACCAAGGATCTCCTCAACCTGTTAGAACAGAAATAATAGTGTATCCATATACAAAATGTCATCAAGGACATGTTGAACTTGTTCAGAGATAAATGATAGTATCCATATTTTCAGACTTGATGATTACCCTCTATAAAACTGGGTGAATAAGCTCAGGGCTTCCCCGGGTGGTTCAGTGGTGAAGAGTCCGCCTGCCAATACAGGAGACGAGAGTTCGATCCCTCATCTGCAAAGATCCCACACGTCTCAGAGCAACTAAGCCAGTGCGTCACAACTATCGAAGCCCATGCACGCTAGAGCCCATGCTCCTCAACAGGAGAAGCCACCCGCCAAGACAAACCTATGCACCTCTACTAGAGGGTGGCCCCCACTCACCACAACTAGAGAAAGCCCACGCACAGCAATCAAGACCCAGCACGGTGGAGAATAAATACATAAATAAAATAATAAAGAAAATAAGTTCATAGGGTTGATGTGAGAATCAAAGATGAAATGTGCTCAGCCTCCAACACAGAGTACAGCTCAATAGATGTTAGACATGATTACTATGTTGCTATTTTCACAAAGATTAATAAAATAGCAACCAATTCAGGAGACACACTAGTAAATAATTTCAGTCAAAAATGAAAGGTGCTGTCACAACAGTACAAGTCCTGTGTGTCCCCAGAAGCTGTATCTTAAAAATATATCTAGAAACAGCCCTTTCACATTTCCACCATTTAGTCCATAATACCATTTTGGTCCAATCCACTCTCATTTCTCCTTTAGACTGTTTCAGTTGTCTCCTAGCTCTTCTCTCTGCCTTCACTCTCGCCCTTCCCCTTCCTGCCTGCTCCAGGCTGCTCTTAACAAAGCAGCCAGGGGTCCTGCTAGAATTTAAGTCAGCTCATGTCAGTTTCCTGTTCAAACATCTCCAGTGGCTCCCCATCTCTCTACAAGCAAAAGCCAGAATTGCTACCACTATGTGTGTGCAGGCATGCTAAGTCACTTCAGCAGTCTCCAACTCTTTGCAACCCTATGGTCTGTAGCCCACCAGGCTCCTCTGTCCATGGGGATTTTCCAGGCAAGAATACTGGAGTGGGCAGCCATGCCCTCTTCCAAGGGATCTTCCCGACTGAGGGATCAAACCCACATCCCCTGTGACTCCTGCATTGCAGGCAGATTCTTTACTGCTGAGCCACCAGGACTGCCCCACTATCACCAATGAAGTGAAGTGAAGTCGCTCAGTCGTGTCCGACTCTTTGCGACCCCATGGATTGTAGCCCACCAGGCTCCTCTGTCCATGGGATTTTCCAGGCATGAATATTGGAGTAGGTTGCCGTTTCCTTCTCCAGGGGATCTTCCTGACCCAGGGATCGAACCCGGGTCTCCTGCACTGTAGGCAGACGCTTTACCATCTGAGCCACCAGGGAAGGCCATCTATCACCAATAGTGATGGTTAATTTTATGTGTCAAGTTAACTGGGCCACAGGGTGCCCAGGCATTTGATCAAACACTACTCTGGCTGTGTCTGTGAGTGTGTTTCTGGATGAGATTAACTCTGAAATCTGGAGACTGAGTAAAGCAGACTGCCCTCCTTAATGTGGATAGGACTCATGCAGTTAATTGAAGACTCAAATGGAAGAAAAAGACTGAGGAAGAGGGAACGCCTCCTGCTTGGCTGATGTGAACTGGGTCACTGGTCTTCTCTTTCAGGCTCAAACTGAAACACTAGCTCTTCTTGGGGTTTTCAGACCTGCCAGCTTTCAGAATGGAAGCCTGCACCACAGGCTTTCCTGGGTTTCCAGATTGCAGAGGCCAGGTCATAGGACTTCTCAGCCTCCATAATTGTGTGAGCCAAATCCTCATATTTCTCTTAATTACATAATGTTATATATAATAGCATACTATACATATATGGGTGCTTCCAGTGGCTCAGCAGTAAAGAATCCACTTGCAATTCAGGAACCGCAAGAGATGCACGTTCGATCCCTGGGTTGGGAAGAGTCCCTGGAGAACAGAATGGCAACCTACTCCAGGATTCTTGCCTGGAGAATCCCATGGAGAGAGGAGCCGGGCAGGCTACAGTCCATGGGGTTGTAAAGAGTTGGACACGACTGAAGTGGCTTAGCACGCACACATACATATACAGTCACCAGGCAGGAGAACCCTGCCTAACATACCTACAGGCCACCTATCCTAAGCCCAGCACCCTTTCCTGCACTACCATTATTTCTTTGATTTCAACTCTTTCCACCTTCCCCTCTCTCTGTTCCAGCCATATTGGTCTACTTATTGTTGCCCAAACACGGTAAGTCCACTTAAGTTTAAAGACCTCAGTGTCCACCACACCCTCCTCCTAGAATGCTCTTCTAAGTAAATGCCTCACACTTTTACTTCTTTCAGGTCTCTATCCAAATGTTATATGACTATGAAGATTTCCCAGACTTACTTACATGAAATTGTGTGATACACACATACACACACACTCTCATACACACATATATACACACACACAGCCTTTTTCACTTTATTTCTTTTAAATTGCTTTAATTTTCTCTATATCATTTATCATCATCTGATATACCATATGTTTACTTGTTTATTTGTTCAATGTCTATCTGTCTCTACCAAATAGGATGTATATTCCTTAAGAGTAGGAGCTTTGTCTTGTTCACTGCTATATTCCCAATGCCCAGACTGGTACCTAGTCCTAATACCTAGTCAGGCTCTATGTCTGTCTGTTGACTGAATTAATGAATATATTAAAATTTTAAGTTTAATTCTAGAAGGAGAATAAGATATTATAGATGTTAAGTCGCTTCAGCTGTGTCCAACTCTGTGAGACCCCATAGATGGCAGCCCACCAGGCTCCCCCATCCCTGGGATTCTCCAACAGTGGAGTGGGTTGCCATTTCCTTCTCCAATGGATGAAAGTGAAAAGTGAAAGTGAAGTTGCTCAGTCGTGCCCGACTCCTAGTGACCCCATGGACTACAGCCCACCAGGCTCCTCTGTCCATGGGATTTTCCAGGCAAGAATATAGATAAGTAGCAATAAAGGATAGGTAGGCAGGCAGAGTAGAAGCCTAGAGTTTTGCTGAGTATTCGTTATAAATTAGGTAGCAAAGAATTCAGGGGTTTGCCCTCCAACAAGGACCTGGAGGACAGACACTCTGTACTGCTGATTAAGAGCTGATCTTTGTCCTTTAACAGCCAGTGGAGCAAAGATTGTGTTTGACATCGTTGCCTATAAATTAAGGAGCCCAAGCAGGATATAAGCTTGAGGTGAATTGAGTGAGTAGCCCCATACAGGGCCAAGATTTTTCTCAGAAAACAGCTCTGGGTCTGCTCCAACCCTGAGATAAACTGGAGACAGAGACCCTAAAGTTCAATGCCAATAAGAATAGCTGCAATATTTTTTAGTTGGAAAGAGCCCACCAGAGCCATAAAATTTCAATGAAGAAGTCAAACATAGAAGGTCTAGTTTTAAGCAATGTGACATACTGGTAAAATCTCCAAGAGAAGCAGGTGGTGAAATATCACCCCTAGTAAATAAATGAGTTGTCTTGCAATAAATGGTTGTCAGAAGAGAGAAGCTGAGAAGGCTAAAGTTGTCATGCACTTCAGTCAGCAGGAAGAGACCGAAGCGTGGAACTAGAGAAAGCTGGCTCTGTCTACACCAGAAGAGCCACCAAACAGGGGACACAGTGCTTGCTAACTGATCTCTCCCATGAGACGGAATATTGACTGCTCTAATCTATTCCACAGGGCAACCACAAGGGGCAAAGGAGGGAAAGTCTGTAGAAAGGACTGAAAGAATTCTAAGCCTACACCTGAAACTAAGTCTCATAACTAGAAATCGTCATTATTAATGCTTATTTCTTTCTAGCTGTTTTCTTTGCATATTTTACATAACTAAGATATCATGGTTTATAGATTTTTACATCCTATCTTAACATAGCGCCATAAACATTTTCCCACATCCCTGAAACATTAATAAAAAGATTATTTTAATGACTGATTTCTACTCCATCCATATGAATGCACCACAGTTTAACTAGTACCCTTGAACACTTAAGCAGTTTCCAACTTTTTGTAATTATTTTGGGGCATTGATTTCTGACTAAGTCTCTGATTATATCAAGCTGAATTCCTAAAAATAGACTTACTGGGTGAAAGGGTATGGGTTTTGTTTTTTTTTTTTCCGTCTCTTGATATAGACTGCCAGAGTCCCTTCAGAAATCTTGTACCAATTTACACTTCCACCAGCTGTTTATGTGAGCACCCTTTGTATTGAACCCAGAGCTCTTCTGACGTCACCAGCAGGTGCCAGAACTCATTCTCCAACTTTGGATCAGAAATCAATATACAGGACAACCACTCTGAGAGCTGGCAGGAAAAAATGATCGTTACTTTGTGAAAACATTTTTTCTCGATCCTGAGAGAGGAATCCAGAATTCAGTTCAGTTCAGTTCAGTTCAGTCGCTCAGTCGTGTCCGACTCTTTGCGACCCCATGAATCGCAGCACGCCAGGCCTCCCTGTCCATCACCATCTCCCGGAGTTCACTCAGACTCACGTCCATTGAGTCCGTGATGCCATCCAGCCATCTCATCCTCAGTCGTCCCCTTCTCTTCCTGCCCCCAATCCCTCCCAGCATCAGAGTCTTTTCCAATGAGTCAACTCTTCGCATGAGGTGGTCAAAGTACTGGAGTTTCAGCTTTAGCATCATTTCTTCCAAAGAAATCCCAGGGCTGATCTCCTTCAGAATGGACTGGTTGGATCTCCTTGCAGTCCAAGGGACTCTCAAGAGTCTTCTCCAACACCACAGTTCAAAAGCATCGATTCTTCGGCGCTCAGCTTTCTTCACAGTCCAACTTTCACATCAGTACATGACCATAGGAAAAACCATAGCCTTGACTTGGTAGATACTAAAAGTACCATCATCATGAAGAATAACACTGTTCCCAGTATTCTTTGTCCCTTGCTGAGAGAAAACACTATTTCATAAAGCAACTTTGTCTACTTAAAACCAAGCACTCCAGGCTTTAAATTAGGTCACAGGAAGGGGCTACAAAAGGATATCAATAGTACATGGATTTCAGGTTGGTTTCAGAAGCAAGACTTCTGGTCTGAATACAGCCGCATAAATAAGTAGGCTTCTCCTCATTTTACTCCTTTTCCCCTAGAAATCATGCAAAAGCAAAAAGAGAATAAACTACAGAAACTGTGGGGTCCACAGTATTTGGAGACAAATATAATCTGGATTCCAAAGTACATGCAAGGGGTCCCTGAGGGACTGGACTGAGATTCAAGTGGGGGAAGCGAAGAGTAGAAGCAATAAAGGAGGCAGGAAACGCCAGTGGGGACAAATTTCAGAAAGTGCCACCTACATGACATAGCCTGAAGGTGAAGGTTCGTCTCATGGTTACAGGGACTAAGGAGACAGAACAGGTGACTTGCAACCTCTGGGGCCCTGTTGGCTCCCAGTGGCAGGGAGGAGGCAGGGTGCACAGAGAATCACAGGCTGAGCCGCATCAAGCAGCTGTTTATCTCCATGGAGCAGAAAAAGAAAGATCCAAGGCTGCCTGGGCCCCTCCCCACACAGGATCTCCCAGCAATGAGCTGGTTCAGAAGACCCAACTCATTCTGTTATGAACAACAGCAACAGTGGTATTATTATCATTATTCATTGCTGGAATAAGAATAATATTAGTATTAAAAGTAATCATATATATAATATCATATACTTGGCTGAGAGAATATTCACAAACCATGCAACCGACAAAGGCTTAATTTCCAAAATATACAAACAGCTCCTAAACTCAATAACAAAACAACAAACAACTCAATCCAAAAAAAAAAAAAAAAAAAGGGCAGAAGGCTTAGCTAGACATTTCTCCAAAAAAGACACACAGATGGCCAAGAGGCACATAAAAAGATTTCAACATTTTTAGTTATTATAAAAATGCAAATCAAAACTATAATGCAGTGAGAATGATCATCATTTAAAACGTCTATAAATAACAAAGGCTAGAAAGGGTGTGGAGAAAAGGGAACCCTCCTACATTCTTGGTAGGAATGTAAATTGGTGAAACCACTATGGAAAACAGTATAGAGTTTCATTAAAAAGCTGAAAATAGGGTTTCCATATGACCCAGCCATCCTACTTCTGGGAATATGTCCTTAGAAAACTGTAACTCAAAAAGTAGCAGATACACACTATATAAAATGATAAAAAGGTCCTTTCCTACTATATAGCACAGAAAACTATGTTTAATATCCTGTAATAAACCATAATGAAAAAATATATATGTATATCTATACACATGTTTATATCTGAATCACTCTCAGAAGCAAACAGAACATTGTAAATCAGTTCAGTTCGGTTCATTTGCTCAGTCGTGCGCAACTCTTTGTGACCCCGTGGATTGCAGCAGGCCAGGCCTCCCTGTCCATCACCAACTCCCAGAGTTTACTCAAACTCATGTCCATTGAGTCGGTTATGACATCCAACCATCTCATCCTCTGTCATCCCCTTGTAAATCAACTTGTGATTGTAAATCAACTATACTTCAATTTTAAAAATTAAAAAAAAAGAATTTGGATATGAGGTTTAAAAACATATATATCATATAGGTTATAGGTAGATAACAACAACAGTAATAGTATAGATAACTAGTTCAGCTCCAATGCAGGGAGCGTATAAGAAAAAAATACGAGGGAATCCCCTGGTGATCCAGTGGTTAAGACTCTGTGCTTTCATTGCCAAGTGTACAGGTTCATTTCCTGGCTGGGGAGCTAAGATCCTACAAGCTGCACAACATGGGCAAAAAAAAGAAAGGGAAAATATGGACAAAAAGCAGAAAATTATTTATTTCAAAATTTCACAATGAAATGTAGCTGGCAAACTTTGGAAAGAAGTGGAAATAAATAAAATAAACATCACAGAAATGAAAGCAAAACATGAAGTTGCAAAAGGCAGAACAGACACCGAAGAAAACAGAACAAGGGAAACAGAGGTGAATAAAAGGACACAAAATGAGACAAGGAGCTTCAGAACCAGAGAGAGAAAATTCAAGACGCCAAAGACAGCACTAGACTCCCTGAAGATATAAGAAATCAAATGAACCAGAACAATGAAAGCAAACAAATTCTTGACAATACAATTCAACAAACCTGAAATGAAAGGCTTGATTCTACGTGTTGAAAGGGCCTATCATGTTCAGGAAAACGAACCCAGAATAATCAACACTGAGACATCGCCTGGCGAAGTGCTGGACTCTAAAGAATCTTTTGATCCAGCATTTCAAAGTTCAATTACAAGAGAGAAAGATCAGGCTGACTTCAAATTTCTCCACATTCAACACTTCAAGACACTGGAGAGATGCCTAAGTCCTCAAGGATTCAACATCTGAGCCAAGAATTTTATATTTATCCAAATCATCCTCCAAGAATAATGACTATGAACAAACAGTTCTGAACCTGCAGAAACTCAAGGAACATTATTCCACAGCCCTTCTTGAGGCAACTTCCAGAAGATAAACCACAGCAGTGCGAGAAGTGCCTTGAGTTCTAGTGCAAAGGAATTAGCTGTGAGTCTTAAATATATGCACCTTAGAGTGAAAGATGAAATACAAATATAGGTTTGGATGATGGAGAAGAATGTGTTATATAACCTGACAACCTAGAAATAAACACCAACAAAAATTTTTTTTAATGGATAAGGGAAGATAAAAAGGAAAGAGACTCAGTAATTCTGCCATTTACCTCATCGGTAACCAATAAGAGTCAGAGAATATTATTCAAAGATTTAGGCAGACAGGGACTTCCCTGGTGGTCCAGTGACTAAGAAGACTCCACATTCTCAATGCAGGGGACTTGGGTCCGGTTCCTGGTCAGGGAACTAGATCCTGTCTGCTGCAATTAAAGATCCTGCAAGCTGCAAGTAAGACCCAGTGCAGCCAAATAATTTTTTTTTTTTAGAAAAGCAGACAGATCAAGTAACTGAGGTGTATGAGAAGTACTAAAGCTTCACTGACAGTTCAAATGTAAACTGCAAGCAAAATAATGTTACTGATGAAATTTGGGAAACTAGAGAGAAGGAAGGAAGGGCAAAACAACAGGAAACACATTAAGTTTATAACTGTTCATATTAGGAAACCATCTGATACTATGTGAATAAATAGGGACTATGAGAATTTTATAAAGCTATAATTAATTTTATGAAGATAGCAACTAGAACAAAATTATCAGCTTTCCTAAATATCAGGAGAACTACACCACACACACACACACACACACACACACAAAAACACACACACACACAGCAAAGATCACAGAGTAGATGGTTCTATAAATGATCACAGAAGCAATTATAAAAAGAGTCATAAAATCATATGAAAACTAAACCCAAGCATACACATCAGTATGTAAATGAGCCTTCATCATTATTAAAAGTTTTTCAGATCAGAGCCCTAAGAAAATCCAAACTCTATGTTGTAAAGAGACAGAGTGAAACAAAATGATTTTAGAAAATAAAAGACTGGACAAGGGTTAGCAGGCACAAATGCAAACAAAAAGAAAGCAGAGTTTATGGTATTAATATTAGGCAAAGTGGAATTGAGGCCAAAAAGCATTAAATGATACAAAGAAGGGCATTTTATAATGCTGAAGGGTACAATTCACAATTAAGATATCAGTTATGAATATTTATATACCTGATTATATAGCAGCAATATTCCTAAAGCAGAAATTATCTTGACATACAGAAAAAATAAACAAAAACCTGCCAGCGGCTGAAGGCTTTAATTCTGTTCTCCCAATCCCTGATAGAACAAGTTGACAAAACATAACATAAATCTTTGGTCCTTCACATCCAGCGTTGAGTGCCGCATGCAAAATGACCTGGGCCCAAGTTATTTATTTCAGCATTGTTTGTAAAAGCATGACTATTCTGTTCACCAACAGAGGACAAGTTAAATAAATTATAGGATAACAATTCAATCAGCTGTATCAAGACAAGAAGACTAAAAAGGACAAGCATCTCTATGAACTCATGGAAAGGCTTTCAAGTGTTCCTCACATAAACTGGTACCATATCTCCTCACTGCTCTGGCTCTCGCAGTAGATAGCTACACTGTTTACAGTTACACACTAGATCCTTCCCAGAGAGGAAACTATGGCATTCAAGTCCACTGCCACATGACTTGCCCAGGCTTGACCAGGTCACACTCTGTCAGAGGTTATCAATGTAATTGCAGAGTTTTGTTCAGGGTACTTGCTATTCCCTTCTGTGAAGTGTGGGCACGTCCCACACTGGGACTACTCTTCCAAAATCTGGGTCCCAGAGCTATGAGAAGAGACCCATGGACCCACAGCAGCTCACCTAAAACGTGAGCAAGAAATTACTTTTGTTTCTGTAAGCCTCTGAGACGTGAGGTTTTCGTTGTGTGCGTAAAGTTGGCCAATAACAGAACTCATCCAAAAGGGGCAATTTTAGGAAAGGTTGGACTTTACTGTTTGTCTCATTGTCGGGAGATTTTCTCCACATGTTTATAGTACAATACCTAATTTCATGTGTTTATGACATGAACACTTAGGCAGCAGTTATCACATGCCAAGAACTACTCCAAGCATTTTACAAAAATTAATTTACTCAATTGTCATAAGATTCTGTATCAGCATTTCACAAACAAGGAAACAGACAGAGATAGGTCAAGGTCACAAGTCATGTAAGCCGCAGAGTCAGTGTTCAAACCCAGGCAGTCTGGCCCCAGAGTCCACACCCTTAATCATATGATCCACGTCCAAATCCACAACCACTATGCCATGAAATCGGGGAAGGCAATGGCACCCCACCCCAGTACCCTTCCCTGGAAAATCCAATGGACGGAGTAGCCTGGTGGGCTGCAGTCCATGGGGTCGCTAACAGTCGGAAAGACTGAGCGACTTCACTTTCACTTTTCTCTTTCGTGCATTGGAGAAGGAAATGGCAACCCACTCCAGTGTTCTTGCCTGGAGAATCCCAGGGATGGGGGAGCCTGGTGGGCTGCCGTCTATGGGGTCGCACAGAGTCGGACACGACTGAAGTGACTTAGCAGCAGCATGCCATGAAATTATCATAACCACTGATATTTATTGAATTAATTTTACTGAGCACATTTGATCTTATTTGACTCTCACGATAACTCCAGGAAGTTGAGGAACCGGAGACTTCAAAGATGCAGAATGACCCAAGATTACACATTGGCCTTGATGGCAGTTATGCTCTATAAGAAAAAAATCTCCAAAGACTACTATAACTTTTCCCATTCAAATCTGGAGGTTGGGGGTAGGGGAAGGCCTCAGTGGAATCTCACTGCCACTCTATTTCCAATTATCTTTGCGCTTATCACCATCACGATCGTTAATAAATATTTGCTGGACGCCTACCTCAGGAAAGGGATTGTGCTAGGCTCCCTCGCCCCAGTTCAGACTGGAGACAGACATAGGCTCACTCTCAAATGGTGAAAGATGCAGTGAACAAACACCCCTGAGGACCAGGAAGCATCTGGCCCCGTGGCCAGGTGGCTCTCGCTTGGTGACTAGAGTTTTCACAAGGCTGTATAGCACCCTGCTGCCCGAGAAAGTTGCAGGAAGAGAAAACACAGTATTCCTGTCCTCCTGTTTCATTATCACCAGGGAGGGCGTCAGCATTAAAAGAGCAGTGTGAAATGGACAATTCACACATCTTCTGAGTTTCTCAAGGATGTCAGTCCCTGCTGTTGCCTCAGCCGCCATGGCTGCCACTGTCTCGAGGTCATCTCACCACAAGAAGTGTATTAGACGTGGGCCAGCAGGAAGCATCGGCAAACAGGTGCGTACACGTGTGTACGCACACACACACACACACTTCCTACACATTCTCCACTCCCAAGAAATGGCAGGGAATATGGAAAAAAGAAAAAGAGGCAGCAGGCATTCAAAGAAGGGCCCCTCTTTCATTGCAGGATTTTTCAGAAAGGCAATGCAGTCCTCCTGCAGCTCAAGATCACAGCCCCAGTGGAATCTCTCTTCTCCAGACTCTCCCTTCAGTACCAGACAGACCACCTCTGGGAAAGACTGGTTCAGGGCCTTTGAGGTCTTGTCTGGAATATCTGCCACCTGCAAACAGGATGCAGCCAATGAGAATAAGGGCCTGTCCTGATCCTTGCCCAACCAGGCTTACTGGAGACTCCTGGACCCAAGTAAAGGCTCAGCCCCTCCCAAACTTCTGGGCCATTTTTGCCTTTAATTAGGGAGGTTTTAGAGCCTGACTTCCACACCATGAGCGTTTGGATAGCAGGCAGCTCAGCTCTGATCAGTGGCTTAATTCTTTTTCCTTGTTTTAAGATTTTCCAAGGTGAAGCATTTTTAAAGCTTTAATGAATTTGTTATAATATTGCTTCTGCTTTATGCTTTGGTTTTTTGGCCTCAAGGTATGTAGGATCTTAGCTCCCTGACCAGGGATCAAACCCACATCCTCTGCACTAGAAGGCGAAGTCTTAACCACTGGACCACCAGGGAAGTCCCATGGCCTCATTCTTAAGACTGAGCTTCTTCTCCATTGGCACCCGGATTGGAATTCTTCAGAGAAACAGAACCAATAGGAAACAAACATGTAAAAAGTTTTATTATGGGAACTGGCTCCCATAGCTATGGAAGCTAAGTCACACAACTGGCCATCCATAAGCTGAAGAACCAAGAAAGCCAGGGGTGCAGTTGTAATCTGAGTCCAAAGTCCTGAGAACCAGGAACACTGACGATTGTAAGTCCCAGTCCAAGGGCAGGAGGAGACTGAAGTCCCAACTTGCAGGCAGGCAGGAAGCAAAGCAGCAAGCTCCTCCTCCCTCCACATTTGTTGTTCTGTTCAGACCCTCAAAGAACTGATGATGCTCACCCACATTAAGAAACAACCCATCTTACTGAGTCCACCAATTCAAATGCTAATCTCATTCAGAAACCACCTCACAGACATACCCCAAAATAATATTTAATATGGACCTGGCCCTATCCAGTTGACATATAAAATTAACCATGACAGCACCTGTGTCCTGGCCTCTGCCAACCGGACCCTGTTTTGATAAACTGCCTGTGACACCGGTTCCTCTAGGACAGAGACCTGCCAGGCTTCTGCTAGTCTCTCCTTTCAAGGCCAAGCTCTTCATCATAAAAATCCATCTGATTATTTATTGCTGAATCAGTCGTTGTCATCTGTCATCTTATTTGGTCTGGCTGTAACACATCCCATGGTGCAAAAGAATTGTGAGATTAAACGTCCCCCACTGGACTTTACAGTCCTCTGGAGCAAGGACCATACGGGTCTGCGTCTTATTCTTCTGTGTGTCCTAAAAATTAGTACCCAAAAGAGGCACTCAGCCAATAGTTGCTGAGTGAAACCCTGCCCCCAGCCATGGAGGTCTGGCATACCCCTTGTGTGGCTGACATGCAAAGAGCTAGAGAGTTTCGTTCAGCTCAGGAGAGTTACTAACAAGAAGCCAAAAGACACACTTCTCACAAAGCCCAGTTGAAGGAGACTAAGTTTTGCCTGCTTCTATCACTGTTGCTATGGGAATAGAATGCCTCCTAAGTGGCACATTCATATAAGCAGAATTTCTTCCCAGTAGCATCTCTGAGTGGAATTCCTACTGTAAGGATTAGGTCTTACTCTCCTGAGCAGCGCTAGATGCCATCCTAGGGGACCGAGGGTCTACAAAAAAGGTAGCAACCACCTCTCTCTCCACCTTAGGACTTCTCTTTATCCCTCTCCATCTTCAATCATCTCTCCCTCCCTTCTTCTCCTTCTGAGCCCAAAGGCTCAGAGAGCGAACTGGCCTTGCAGTCTATTCAGAAAGATGGGTGTCTGATCTATGCAAAGTGGGGGTAATAAAATCACCTGCAGGTCAAGGAGACCTTTCAAGCTATCTGCTCAATAACAACAATGGAGTCAACACTAATGTTACCGAGTCCAAACTGCTACCTCTTGCTGCACGACAGGCTAATGATCAAGAGATAAGTTGTTGGGGCAAGGAATAATGACTTTATTCAGAAAGCCAGCAAACTGAGAAGATGGTGGGCTTGTATCCCCAAAGAACCATCTTACCTGAGTTAGAATTCAGGCTCCTTTTATACTAAAAGGGAAGGGTGCGTGCGTGCTACATCACTTCGGTCAAGTCTGACTCTGTGTGATTCTGACTCTGTGTGATCCTACAGACTGTAGCCTGCCAGGCTCCTCTGTCCATGGGATTTCCCAGGCAAGAATACTGGAGTGGGTTGCCATGCACTGACCCAGGGATTGAACCCACATCTCTAGCATCCCCTACATTGGCAGGCCAGGTTCTTTACCGCTACAGCCACCGGGGAAGCCCCCTATACCTGAGCACCTCCCGCTAATGATGAGAAAACGTCATCCTAACCAATAGATTCCCCTTATATTTCCTCTTCAGTGCTTCAAATAGATTACCTTTAGTTTGACCTTTGGTTCCACTCCCTTGTCTCTGTATTCTCTGCCAAAATAGTCAAAGGGTTAGGAAGGCAACAAGTGAAGGGAAAAAGCTTAACCACATCACATCATTGGTCCCTTGGTCCTCCAGTATTGGCTGATGTGTAGTCACACTTTTGATCTACCTGTCATACCTGAAAATTTTGATGTGCTTTCTGTCCTATTTGGGGGGTCAGTGTTTCCCCAGCCTCCATCCTGCCCTGTCTGAAGGCTATGTGGATTTTGAAGCAGTGATTCTCAAAGTGTGATCCAGAGCAAGCAACATCAGTATCACCGGACAACTTATTAAAACTGCACATTTTCAGGCCTCACTCCAACTCACTGAATGAGAAACTCTGGGGGTGGTACCTAAGAGCCATCTGTCCTGTTTTTGTTTTTGTTTTTTTGGCCACTCCTAGTGGCAAGCAGGATCTTAGTTCCCAACCAGGGATTGAACCCATGTCCCCTGCACTGAGAGTGCAGAGTCTTAACCACTGGACCTCCAGGGAAGTCCCACCATTTGTCCTTTAACAAGCCCTCCGGGTGATTCCCAAGCACGCTCCAGTTTCAGAACCTCAGCCTTCAAGGCACGTTCTCTTGACCTCTGAATACGGCATCTTTGTCCAGCCCTTCTTCCATCTCTTCACTACCCAGGACTCAATTTAAGAAAGGTGGCATTTCAGTGGCAGGTGAGATTTAAACTGACATTTTCCCTCCTTTCTAGTTCTGCCGGAATTCTGCAATCTACTGATTGCAATAATGCTCCAGGGTTCCCCTCCCCCCTCGGAAAATAACGATTCAAAATCAGCACAGATTATTTTAAAATGCTTGTTGGCACATTGATGCCACTGGCTGGCTTCTACTGACTAATTAATCCTGATCTGACCTGAATTAATGCCTAATCTGTGTAAAATGATTGAGATTTGTTGGAAGGCAGCAAAATTGAGACTGTAAAAACCGAAGGCATGTGGGAGTAGATTCAGCATCAGGCTGACACGAGGATTAAAGTACTTCTTCAATTGGTACATTATTTGAAATCTGATTTTTTTTTTTCTTCCTTTCTCCTCTCCACTCCCCCACCACCTCCTACTAGGAAAAAAAAAAAAGAAAAAATTACCAGAAGACATAAGTATATTGTCTCCCCTTCTCCCAAATAAAGGTAAACTGACAGCACTTTCAATGAAAGACTCTGCATGATTGGAATTGAATGTCAAATACGATTTTCTGTTGGCAATTCAAAGTGTTGGTGTCAAAACCATAACTGACAGTACGGCTGGAGATTAGTATCTGTCTGGATCTTAGCATCACACTGCGAGGAAGGTTTATGATTTCGTAGATTAACACAGCTCTCTTCACGCCACCACTTAAGAGATAATTTGTTGAAGCAGGAGCCGATTAGATTGCGGTTGCCCGTGAGCAGGAGGCCCCCTCCCCTAAAGTTCTGTCAGGCGTTTGATGGCACACCCCGCCCCCTGTGGGGGTCTGCCATCATTACGGGTGACAGGCAGGCGAGGTGAGCGGGCCACAGCTGCCAGCACACCCGGCTGTCAGTAGCCACCAGTGATGCTTGCTGGTGATGTCTCGAGGAAAATGGAGTTCCTATTGATCTGACCAATATGAAATGGCCTTCCAGGTTGGAGATTTGATTTATTTAGTTTCTGCTTCTCACATGGGATGGAGGGAGGAGGGGGACTTCCTGGCAAGTCATTGAATCACATGCCCTATCACTAGATCTCCTCTAGCTCTGGGGGAAAACAACAACAACAACAAAAAACGTCAATCAAGGCTCAGAGAGGTTAGGGAGACCTGCCAAGATCACAGCATTTGGGAGGAGGGGGAGCTTGCGAGTTGGTATAGCCTGAGACTCGTAAAGTGATAGACACTGACTTCAGCACTTTGATCTCTCCAATGTTCTGTGTAAGATTCACAGAGTCTTTGATGTCATTAAAAGGGCAGGCGAGGTGAAGGGTGTAAGACACTTGCATAAGCCACAGCAAGTCCATGGCAGAGATGGGTTGCAACCAGGTTCCCTAATCCCCAGTGCTCTCTGCATCATCTTACAGAGTATCATCCCTAGAGTAAATATTCCAGCTGGGGAGGGGATCAAAGGGCTTTGAAAACTGTGCTTCTATCTTGCACGCATGACATTTCTGCCGAGTGACAGCCCATAGAACCCAGATAATAAAATAAAATGGATGCTCTGTGTCTTGACCAGCCTGTAAATTGTCACTGGTCCTCTGTGAGTCTGATTTAAGAGTTTCATCTTGCAGAGACTATATTTGTTCTTTCTTTGTCCCCCCACTGACTCGTCCCCACTTCTGGGGAGGGAGAAACTGTGAAAGCAGTCAGTTTCGTGCAGCATTACGTTATCCAACAACGCCAGGATGTGACAGCATGGGGGACTCCCAAGATAACTCTGGTTTTAGAATGTTTACTCTCTTTCGGGTGAACTCTGACATCCAAGCGCATTAATGCAATGCCATTTTCAACTCTCACGCCAATCTCCCTCCTTGTACATATCAGAATTTTAATGCCTGCTTCCCTGTTTGAGTTATGGTAATTTATTATAATAGTGCATTTTGACCTTTTCAGTATTTTGTATTTTTATTGGATAGCTGTTTCACCTCTTCCCTGGAGGGTTAGCCAGGCTGAAAATGAGAGAGAATGGTAAGACCAACCAATCAAAACACAGAATATTAAAAAGGTCAACACACAAGAGCAAACTACTAATTTGGAAAACACACAAATGAGAAAAGAATGAAAGCTCCCAGCAGCATGGTGGTCAGAGCAAGAATAAGTGGACAGGAGAGGGCTAAGAGGTTCCTCTGCATCCACAGCATAGCAGTTGGCTCAACCACTGAATGGAAACTAGCCAGCCCATCATCAGAAACCAAAGGAGGGGAGAATCCATGCAAACTTCAAAGAGTGTAGACCGTACCGTTTCCCTTTCTACCTGGTCAATGCAAATGGCAAAGAGAGGTCATGGGGGGTTGAAAGTCCCAGCTCGGAGATGCCAGGGCTTTTTTGAACATGCCATAACCAGACGATACTTCAAAGACATCAGACAAGTTCCACTCTCTACCTACAAGCAGATGAAAGTCTCTGGAATCTAGAACTGATGCACCTCTATTTCTTTTTCAAAGCTCTCCAGGAAGGGGAATCCCCAAACCTTCCCCCTTGACTCTTTCTAGTTAAGCAATATAAATTAAACCATATTAATAAGCATAGCTGGACAATCAAGATTAATAGAATCATAAAAGTTCAAAGCACATTAATTCAAGTGGACGTTCAGGTCTTGCCTACTGAAGGTTACGGTCACCAAGTCACTGGGAAGCACACTTGAGTGAGTTACCTGGGTGTAGCCCCCTCACCCATGGAAGCACAATCAGCAATGCAGAACAACATACACAGAAGGTTCTGACTGGCATCAGAAAATTGAAATGAGCACTCTAAAAGAACCCATGTAAAACAGGGGCCAAAATCTCAGTGGGAAGAGTGAACAGACTTTGACCAGAAAAATAAAATGAGAATGTACAAAGAGGTGATTTTGCTTTCTATTTAATCTAATATAGGTAAAATATCTAATCATACTCTCCAAAGGAAAAAGGACTTAAAGGTTGACTGGGAAATTTGGGCAGTGTTTCCCAACAGTGTTTTATGTTACTATCGATATATCACCCTTCACAACACCTTTGACATAATCATGAAAAATATAACTTACAAGATATTCAGAGGAACCAAGATAGGTGCTCCTCTAAATCCTGTGGCATTCCCACTTTTTCCTATTTAATATCTTGATCTTTGTTTTCTATTATTCGGTTGGTTGATTTCTTTTTATTCAATTGTTTGTGATATCCTTATTTGTCAGTCAATTTGAGAGAAATAGGAGTCATTCTAGTATATCACGTTCATCAGCTTCATGAAATCCTGTGTTGTTTACATACTCTGCAGTTTCCATTTGCTTTTGATTTAGTGCTACCAAAACATCTGAAAATCATTTGCAAACTGACCAAATACTTATGCCATACAGGTTTTTCTCAAAAGAGTCATGTTTGAATAGGGTCTGACTTTTCATCTGTTAATGACTATTCAAAAACTCTTAATTCCCTGTGTAAACAGACTTTTAATTATGAGTACTCTGATAATGAAAACTAAAGCACAAGGATCCTAGACCTATCTAAATGCAAACCAGAATACCTTCAGTATAAAACATACCATAACAGACATAAAAGTGATTGCCGAAATATATTCAACTATTAACACTTTCTAATTTGACTCATAAATAGCAGTCAGTCTAAGCAAGCTGCATCATTAAATAAAAATTTAGGGTTAGAAACACTATGCAGATTTGCTATGACTCTTCTTTAAGATGATTTCATGTATAACACACTTGGATGGGGGAATAAAAGGGAGACTGGTATTGACGTATACATACTGCAATATACAAAAGAGATAACTAGTAAGAACCTGGGCTGCCCTGGTGGTTCAGTCAGTTAAGAATCTGCCCGCAATGTGGGAGACCTGGGTTCGATCCCTGAGTTAGGAAGATCTCCTGGAGAAGGCAATGGCTACCCACTCCAGCATTCTGGCATGGAGAATTCCATGGACTGTATAGTCCATGGGGTTGCAGAGTCGGTCACAGCCGAGCTACTTTCACTCACTCACTCAATAAGAACCTACTGTGCGCTTCCCAGATGGCGCTAGTGGTATAGAACCTGCCTGCCAATGCAGGAAACATACGAGATGCAGGTTTGATCCCTGGGCCGGGAAGATCTCCTAGAGAAGGGCACAGCAATCCATTCCAGTATTCTTGCCTGGATTCCCATGGACAGAGGACCCTGGTAGGCTACAGCCCACAGGGTCTCAAAGAGTCACACATGACTGAAGCAACTTAGCATGCATGCAAGAACCTATTGTATATCACAGGAAGTGAAGTGAAGTGAAGTTGCTCAGTCGTGTCCGACTCTTTGCGACCCCATGGACTGTAGCCTACCAAGCTTCTCTGTTCGTGGGATTCTCCAGGCAAGAATACTGGAGTGGGTTGCCATTTCCTTCTCCAGGAGATCTTCCCAACCCAGGGATCGAACCTGGGTCTCCCACATTGCAGGCAGACGCTTTACCATCTGAGCCACCAGGGAAATCACAGGGAACTCTACTTAATACTCTATAATGACCTATTTGGGAAAAGAATCTAAAAAAAGAGGGGATATAAGTGTGTGTATAAATGATTGATTTTGCTGTACAGCAGAAAGTAACACAAGATTGTAAATCAACTCTCCTCCAATAAAAATTTTAAAAATAAAAAAATACACTCAGATTACACAGTTAAACTTACAAACACCTTTCAAATTACCATGAAACACATGATACCTCTTCTTTTAAAAAAAACTATCCCTTATTAAATATTTACTGACTACCAGGAATTGTGTATGCATTATATTATTTAATTCTTATAATAGCCCTAGAGGAAGGCCTCAATACCTACAAGCTATAGGTAATGAAACAAAACACAGGACTGAAGCAATTTGCCAGAGATAGAGCATCTAATTAGTGGCAGAGGCAGGGCTCAGTCTCAGGTTTCCTGATTCCAGGCCCATGTTTGAAACCACTCTGTTACAATACACAGAAAAGGTATCTAGAAGAGCACAGATACTACAATAAGACTGTGGCTGGTTTATTCATTTCTTTATATTTTTCTATCTTTCCCACACTTTCTGGATCAAAACTGTTTTTGTTTAGTCAGCCAGTCATGATCGATTCTCTTGCAACCCCATGGAGCCTGCAAGGCCCCTCTGTCCATAGGATTTTCCAGGCAAAAATGCTCGAGTGTGTTGCCATTTCCTTCTCCAGGGGATCTTCCCAACCCAGGGATTGAAACTAAGTTTCCTTAGCTCAAACGATAAAGAATCTTTCTGCAATGCAGGAGGCCTGAGTCCAATCCCTGGGTTGGGAAGATCCCCTGGAGAAGGAAATGGCAACACACTCGCAGTACATGGGGTCACAAAAAGTCAGACATGACTGAGCAACTAACATGCCTGCACTCCTCCTGCGTGGCAGGCAGATTCTTTAGCTCTAGTTTTCTATCTTTTCCACATTTTCTGGATCAAAAATGATGGCTCTTATAATCAGAGAAAAGAGAAGTTGGAACTTTCCTGATGGTCCAGTGGTTAAGACTCCATGCTTCCAGTGCAGGAGACATGGGTTTGATCCCTAATCAGGAACTAAGATCCCACATACCATGTGGTATGGCAAAAAAAAACACAGATAAAAAAGAACAAATGTTTATAAGAAGTTAAGGTTAGAAATGGGAGATCTCCGTGTTGTTTATGGCAAACAAAAAGCTTTGTGGAGAAAAGGGAGGAGAGAGTGGCTCTGTTACAGCTTAAGGGGCCACTCTCAGCCAGCAAGGAGCCTCCAGAAGGAGGGTCTGGCACATCCTGCACGTTCTGCGGACGTGGACACAGCCCACTTCACCTCCTGAGGAGCTGAAGTTACTGTGTGTGGCAGAGGGAAGAACACTGACCACAGTCAGAGACAAGGACACCCACCGCGTCCTATGAAGGTCTGCCCGACTGCCCATCCCCACCCCACAGCCCCACCTACGGCTCAGTCCTCCCCTCTGTCTTAAGGCCGACTCTTCCCAAGGCTTCCCTGGTGGCTCAGCGGTAATGAATCTGCTTGCAATGCAGGAGATGCTGGTTCAGTCCCTGGTTGAGAAGATCCCCAGGAGAAGGAAATGGCCTCCAACTCCAGTATTCTTGCCTGGGAAATTCCATGGACAGAGCGGCCTGGCAGGCTATAGACCATGGGGTCACACAGAGTCAGGCACGACTGAAGCAACTTAAAATGCAGCACGCACACCAAGACCTCAATCCCCCAAGAAGGGGACCCTACCTTTCTGCAGACCTCTCAGTGACTTCCCTGGGACTTTCCTACCTGTGCTCAGGCCTGGCCTAGCTCTGTTTGGGCTGCCAAAGCATAGCCAGCCACGTTTTCCTGAACCTTCCTGATACTGACACCTTCACTGTCTGAGCCATCCTTGTCACCAGTCCCCACTGCCTTTTAGCCAAACTTCCCATCCATTGTCTGTCAAAGTCTCGAATGAGTTTCCAAATGCTTCTGGGCTTTGCACAATGGGTTACAGGGAGCTGAGATACTGATCTCTCAGCTGCCAGGGTAGACAGTGGCCCTTGGACCCTTACTCTCCCACCCCAAGCAAGCCCAGTGTTCCCTGTGTTGCTATTCTCTGACAGCTGGGACATGAAAAACTTGGGAAGCACCAACTATGAACCATCCTGGTGGGTTTTCTAGGTCCCCATATACCATCCCCCCTTTTGTAATGAGGCCACATCACACGGCATGCAGCATCTTAGTTCCCCAACAGAGGACTGAGCCTGTGCTCCCTGCAGGGGAAGCACAGAATCTTAACTACTAGACCACCAGGGAAGTCCCCTACCATTCAATCCTAAGGTGGCCCACCTTAAACCAACTGAACTTCTGCTTTGTCTCTCGGTAATTTGATGGAAGGGGGCGGCGGGGAGGGGCCACGCCACTTTGTTGCTATTATTTAGTCTCTAAATCATATCTGACTCTTTTGCGACCCCAAGGTATGGAATGCAGCCCACCAGGCTCCTCTGTCCATGGGATTTTCCCCAGCAAGAATACTGGAGTGGGTTGCCATTTCCTTCTCCAGGGGATCTTTCTGACCCAGGGATTGAACTTGTATCTCCTGCTTGGCAGGTGGACTCTTTACCACAGCCACCACCTGTGGGACCTGATTTCCCCAGTCAAGGATCAAACCCATGCCCTCTGCAGTGGAAGTGCGGCATTTCAACCACTGGCCCACCAGGGAAGTCCCTCTTAGTAATTTAAATAATGTTTGTTTGCTGTGTGTCAGTATTCTTCTAAGTGCTTTATGTTAATATGGCTCTGACACGACTGACAAATTCTCTGTGCTTCTTTCGTTTCATCCTAAAAATAGGGACAATGATACTTTATCTGAGATCCCTTCCAGTCTTCTTTGAGGGTTCCAGGAATGAGCACCAAAATTCACACAGCCTCCTCTCAGTACATGGCTTAAGGATGTGGCACCTCAAGAGAAAAGGAGAGGTCAACTTGGAAACAGAAAGGAATACTTTCTCTAAGTTGATGTTTTCAAACCATTAACCTGAAAAAAAATTGGCATTTCCACTAGAAGTGGAAAAACAGGGGAAAGAAGTGGCATTTGGCTGGAGGAAGCAGGTCTGTGATGAAATGAACCCCAAGGGTGATGGCTGGAATTGCAGGAGATGGGCCAGTTAGTAAATCAAGGCCGACAGTAAGAAATCAGCTTCTGGAGAATTGCAGTCTCAGGCTCAGGCCCAGAAACATGACTGGGCCTTTCCATGCAGCTCCAAGCAAGAGCTTTTATATAGTATTTACTCAAGGAAGAAGGTTCCAGAGTGAGGAATGAGATTCAGTTACTGTAACACACATTATTTCCTGGAGCTCCCAGTTGCCCTATGAGAAAACCCATTCTTCTTTTTCAACATATGCCTGATTTTTGCAATCTCTCACGCTATCATCAAATGGTTTCCATTTATTTCAAAAGACAATTTATCTGCCTTGAGGTTTCACCTACTAGAACTTGGTGATAGTATTTCCAGGCAAAAATGCTCGAGTGTGTTGCCATTTCCTTCTCCAGGGGATCTTCCCAACCCAGGGATTGAAACTAAGTTTCCTTAGCTCAAACGATAAAGAATCTTTCTGCAATGCAGGAGGCCTGAGTCCAATCCCTGGGTTGGGAAGATCCCCTGGAGAAGGAAATGGCAACACACTCGCAGTACATGGGGTCACAAAAAGTCAGACATGACTGAGCAACTAACACGCCTGCACTCCTCCTGCGTGGCACGCAGATTCTTTAGCTCTAGTTTTCTATCTTTTCCACATTTTCTGGATCAAAAATGATGGCTCTTATAATCAGAGAAAAGAGAAGTTGGAACTTTCCTGATGGTCCAGTGGTTAAGACTCCATGCTTCCAGTGCAGGAGACATGGGTTTGATCCCTAATCAGGAACTAAGATCCCACATACCATGTGGTATGGCAAAAAAAAACACAGATAAAAAAGAACAAATGTTTATAAGAAGTTAAGGTTAGAAATGGGAGATCTCCGTGTTGTTTATGGCAAACAAAAAGCTTTGTGGAGAAAAGGGAGGAGAGAGTGGCTCTGTTACAGCTTAAGGGGCCACTCTCAGCCAGCAAGGAGCCTCCAGAAGGAGGGTCTGGCACATCCTGCACGTTCTGCGGACGTGGACACAGCCCACTTCACCTCCTGAGGAGCTGAAGTTACTGTGTGTGGCAGAGGGAAGAACACTGACCACAGTCAGAGACAAGGACACCCACCGCGTCCTATGAAGGTCTGCCCGACTGCCCATCCCCACCCCACAGCCCCACCTACGGCTCAGTCCTCCCCTCTGTCTTAAGGCCGACTCTTCCCAAGGCTTCCCTGGTGGCTCAGCGGTAATGAATCTGCTTGCAATGCAGGAGATGCTGGTTCAGTCCCTGGTTGAGAAGATCCCCAGGAGAAGGAAATGGCCACCAACTCCAGTATTCTTGCCTGGGAAATTCCACGGACAGAGGGGCCTGGCAGGCTATAGACCATAGGGTCACACAGAGTCAGGCACGACTGAAGCAACTTAAAATGCAGCACGCACACCAAGACCTCAGTCCCCTAAGAAGGGGACCCTACCTTTCTGCAGACCTCTCAGTGACTTCCCTGGGACTTTCCTACCTGTGCTCAGGCCTGGCCTAGCTCTGTTTGGGCTGCCAAAGCATAGCCAGCCACGTTTTCCTGAACCTTCCTGATACTGACACCTTCACTGTCTGAGCCATCCTTGTCACCAGTCCCCACTGCCTTTTAGCCAAACTTCCCATCCATTGTCTGTCAAAGTCTCGAATGAGTTTCCAAATGCTTCTGGGCTTTGCACAATGGGTTACAGGAAGCTGAGATACTGATCTCTCAGCTGCCAGGGTAGACAGTGGCCCTTGGACCCTTACTCTCCCACCCCAAGCAAGCCCAGTGTTCCCTGTGTTGCTATTCTCTGACAGCTGGGACATGAAAAACTTGGGAAGCACCAACTATGAACCATCCTGGTGGGTTTTCTAGGTCCCCATATACCATCCCCCCTTTTGTAATGAGGCCACATCACACGGCATGCAGCATCTTAGTTCCCCAACAGAGGACTGAGCCTGTGCTCCCTGCAGGGGAAGCACAGAATCTTAACTACTAGACCACCAGGGAAGTCCCCTACCATTCAATCCTAAGGTGGCCCACCTTAAACCAACTGAACTTCTGCTTTGTCTCTCGGTAATTTGATGGAAGGGGGCGGCGGGGAGGGGCCACGCCACTTTGTTGCTATTATTTAGTCTCTAAATCATATCTGACTCTTTTGCGACCCCAAGGTATGGAATGCAGCCCACCAGGCTCCTCTGTCCATGGGATTTTCCCCATCAAGAATACTGGAGTGGGTTGCCATTTCCTTCTCCAGGGGATCTTTCTGACCCAGGGATTGAACTTGTATCTCCTGCTTGGCAGGTGGACTCTTTACCACAGCCACCACCTGTGGGACCTGATTTCCCCAGTCAAGGATCAAACCCATGCCCTCTGCAGTGGAAGTGCGGCATTTCAACCACTGGCCCACCAGGGAAGTCCCTCTTAGTAATTTAAATAATGTTTGTTTGCTGTGTGTCAGTATTCTTCTAAGTGCTTTATGTTAATATGGCTCTGACACGACTGACAAATTCTCTGTGCTTCTTTCGTTTCATCCTAAAAATAGGGACAATGATACTTTATCTGAGATCCCTTCCAGTCTTCTTTGAGGGTTCCAGGAATGAGCACCAAAATTCACACAGCCTCCTCTCAGTACATGGCTTAAGGATGTGGCACCTCAAGAGAAAAGGAGAGGTCAACTTGGAAACAGAAAGGAATACTTTCTCTAAGTTGATGTTTTCAAACCATTAACCTGAAAAAAAATTGGCATTTCCACTAGAAGTGGAAAAACAGGGGAAAGAAGTGGCATTTGGCTGGAGGAAGCAGGTCTGTGATGAAATGAACCCCAAGGGTGATGGCTGGAATTGCAGGAGATGGGCCAGTTAGTAAATCAAGGCCGACAGTAAGAAATCAGCTTCTGGAGAATTGCAGTCTCAGGCTCAGGCCCAGAAACATGACTGGGCCTTTCCATGCAGCTCCAAGCAAGAGCTTTTATATAGTATTTACTCAAGGAAGAAGGTTCCAGAGTGAGGAATGAGATTCAGTTACTGTAACACACATTACTTCCTGGAGCTCCCAGTTGCCCTATGAGAAAACCCATTCTTCTTTTTCAACATATGCCTGATTTTTGCAATCTCTCACACTATCATCAAATGGTTTCCATTTATTTCAAAAGACAATTTATCTGCCTTGAGGTTTCACCTACTAGAACTTGGTGATAGTATTTATTCTTCACTGCAACGTTACAGCATCCACTCAGTGAGGCACAGGGATGACAGACAGAGCTTGTTATCTTCACACAAAAGTGGCTCAAAACACCATATTCCTCTCTTCACAATATTGCTAAAACTATCATCAAAAATTAGGTTAAAATCAAGAGTCCTTTCTGGTGGTTCATAGGCTCAATCACTTGGATTGCTGTGTCTTTGCTTTGACCCCTCTGTATATCAGATCAACAAACCCAGTTTTGTTCTAAGAGTTTATTTTGTTGGCTAATTGATACTTCCAGGCTCAAAGGTACTTGAGCTTGACACCAAAGGGCCTTTTTCTTTGTATTAATATAGCACCTTTCTCAAGAGAGTAAGCATTGCAAATACCAACTAATTATTTACTGCAGGGATTTCACTAAATTAGAAAGTTCCAAAGTAGAGAAAAATTAAAATCAACAACTGATTCTTGTATAATTATGGCTCATGCAAAGCTTACACTGTCCATGCATTAGTCATAATTCAATTATGGTCTGAAGTCAACTTCTGACCAATCAAGAACTAGTAGTGTAATTATAGGAGGTTTTAAACACAGAATGTGAAGGAGGACTAATAGATCAAGAGTCAGAAGACCTGGAGTCTGTGACCTTGTACCCTGAATCTTGATTTCCTTATTTGTAAAATGAGAAAGTTGTATAACTCAGTTAAGTCAGCAATTGTTGTTTAGTCACTAAGTGGAGTTCAACTCTTTGCCACCCCATGGACTGTAGCCCGCCAAGTTCCTCTGTCCATGGGGTTTCCCAGGCCAGTTTACTGGAGTGAGTTGCCATTTCCTTCTCCAGGGGATCTTCCCAACTCAGGGATCAAACCCATGTCTCCTGCTTTAGCAAGCAGATTCTTTACTGCTAAGCCAGCAGGGAAACCCAAGTCAGCAATATTAGGCTTCTATTCTGAGTCATAGGGACCACCTGCCCCACAAGCCGACCTATGTCAGGAGCGGAAAAGATAGACATTTTCTCTATATAGAGTAGTGGTCCCTGTTTCTCTTTTGCTCCTTGAAAATTGAGGGCATCCTTCAAGGCCAAATTCAGTCTTTGTTTCTCTATGAAGACTTATTGGACTCCGTTGGTTTGCAATGAATGTGCCCAAAATGAACCCTGATAATACCTGGAGCAGCCGTGATGAGATACCCCAAGGTAAGAGAAAACCAAGTAAGATGGTAGGTGTTGAAAGAGGGCATCAGAGGGCAGACACACTGAAACCATACTCACAGAAATCTAGTCAATCTAATCACACTAGGACCACAGCCTTGTCTAACTCAATGAAACTAAGCCATGTCCGTGGGGCAACCCAAGACGGGCAGATCATGGTGGAGAGTTCTGACAGAATGTGGTCCACTGGAGAAGGGAATGGCAAACCACTTCAGTATTCTTGCCTTGAGAACCCCATGAACAGTATGAAAAGGCAAAATGATAGGATACTGAAAGAGGTACTCCCCAGGTCAGTAGGTGCCCAGTATGCTACTGGAGGTCAGTGGAGAAATAACTCCAGAAAGAATGAAGGGATGGAGCCAAAACAAAAACAATACCCAGCTGTGGATGTGACTGGTGATA